>CM069908.1:120256217-120347919 GCA_036172215.1 Camellia granthamiana | reverse complement strand
TATTATAAATATTAATAATTAAAATTATAAATTGTTTCACTAATGTGTAATAATTTTTAAAAGGGAAGTGTTTAATAATTAAAATTATAAATTGTTTCACTAATGTGTAATAATTTTTAAAAGGGAAGTGTTTGGGTGTACAAGGTGCGTACCATATGCCCTTACGTAAATTCTCACAAATATGCATAAGTTATCTCGTAAAATCACATAAGTTCTCACAAATATACGTAAATTGTGATTTTTCAAATTTTTATAATTTAACTTATGTATATTTGTGACAATTTACGCAATTTTATAAGATAACTTGTATATATTTATGAAAATTTATGCAAGTGCATAACACTTAAGAATTGCCCTTTTTAAGGATTACCTGAATGATACTTTTTTCTAAAAAAAATCATTTGTCAAACTCCATAAATCTACTCCACCCTCTCCAGATTTATATATCCTAATTATAATTAAAGTGAAATTAATGTAAAAATAATTAGAATCTCAATAATGCAATTTTCACATTTTCTCAAATAGTTTTTTATATTTTTATATATTTTTTTTCGCATTTCTATATATATTTCTTATAGACTAATGACCACTCACTAACTGACCATTAACATTGTGGGTGTAATAATGTTTTAGACTCTAAAATGACACATTTGGCAGCACGTGGGAGGCGTTGGGCCCCATCATTCTAATCTTATTCCCACATAAGCCAAATCCTACTTTGACAAAATTAAAACCAGGGTCGCTATTTTTGGCATTTTCTCATAAGAAAATTTGAACTTGGTTGTATTTTTTTCTGAGATATTTTTTAATTTATTATTGTAAAATGAAAAAAGATGGTGACAAATTTGATACTAGCATAGATTGTGTCCACGAGTGTTTATAATATTTTTTTTTTCATTAGAAATTTTTCACTAGAGAAATTTATATCAGATAGACCATATCAAGAAAAATGAATGAACATTAGCAGAAACGTAACAAAATATCTGCAAGTTCCAAGCTTAGAAAAGGAAAAAAAAATAATTTCAATATGATAATATATTATTTTTAAATTTTTGTTTTACGTCGAATAAAAAATTTAAGACAGAGGGAATTGAACTGAGTTGTTTGGAATAAGAACTTGTTTGATTTGAATTGAGTATAGATTGTGGGTCTTACCTAAAGTGAGAATGGGCATTGGGCTATCAATGTTTTACCCTTAGCCATACCTATTTTCACTATTAAGGAAATTAGGCACAAGCTTTGGGGTTGGACCAAGAATAGGGCAAGGTGTCCATGAGTGAGAGGAGAGTAGGACTAAACTAGGGTGGCCGTGAACCCAACCATGATCCTTCTTTTCTAATGTCCCTGTGACCTTTTTACATTTCTTAAAGGCCCATTAGGTTAAACTAGGATTTGTAATTTTTAGGGCTGCCAACTATTAGGTCAATTATTTTGGCGTCCTTTAGAGTTAGGGTTTTATTATTATTATTATTATTATTATTATTATTATTATTATTATTATTATTATTTAGTCGGACACAGTAATTAGATGAGATATTCAGTAATATTATATTCATTAAATTTGGACTCGCTTAAATTGTCTGAATTTGTGTATGCCGATCGTCCGACCAGTTGTCTAGGAGGATAGCGATTATCCAGGCAAATGCCGATTGACACATTAGTTAATAAGGGTGACAGCCGTGATTGACATTCAACTTACATAATTTGAGCAATTTAGGCAAGCTCAAATTCGATGGATGAATCATTTTTCATATTCTTACAACAACCTCATATCAGATATTGAAGAACACTAATGATATTTTCATTGTTCAACATGTTGTATGTTCCTCAGCCATTTTAGAATGGGAAAATCACACATCAATGTGAATAAAAAAATATATTTATAAAAAAATAATAATAAATATTATAAATATTTATAATTAAAATCATAAAATTTTTTACTTTTTTATAAATGCTTTTTTTGATCTCACTGATGAGTAATTCTCCTTTTAGAATTGGAAGAGGGGTCCCTGCTGTGGACAACTCACAGCCGTGACTGTTGTGAGTTAAAACGTCACCGTTTTAACTTCTTTTTTTTTTTAAATATGTGAGGGTTCATTAATTCTTCTTCCACTATAACAAACAAAACAAATCAACCTAGCAAAGACTATGCCATCTTTTGGGTCCCGCAGTCGTGTAAAGTTGAAAGAGTGAGTTTGTGTTAAAAAAAAATTTATTTTATAAATAGAAAATATAATAAAATAAAAATAATTCATGGAACAAATCAATTTATCAAATTAAATTGTATTTTTTAAAAAAGATTAATTTTAAAATTAAAATTAAAAAAAAAAACCATACATGTTTTGACTTTTTCAAAACTGGCTTAAATGCATCAAAAGTGAAATTGAAAGGGAAAAAAATTGTATTTGAACAAGTCAATTTATCAAACCATAAGCAAAAAAAATGTAACTTCAAAAAAATAAAAATAAAAATAAAAATAGTTGTATAAAAAAATTTTAAAAAAAAATTAACTTAAGGCCAAAATATATTCAATTCACATCCAATACCAAGATATGGTGATTTATCCTTGGCCAACTCTCCCATTTCTTCAATGCATCCCTCAAGGCCACCATCATCTATTATACTATCCTCCATTTCAACACTAACAAATATGGAAAATATATATATATTAAATGAAACAAGAATCTAAGCAAAAAAGTTATTAATTAATTTTAAATGCTGAGTAATTAAACAATTCAATGAAATCTAATAAATCAATTACTAATTTAAATTAATTAAAAGGATAGGGGAGAGGGAAAAAAAGATGTGTAATTTGTACAGTAACATTGGAAATTTATTGTATCTGAGTAGATTATAATATACAATTGCAAAATTATATTAGAATTAATATATTATATAATATAGGAAATCTTTTGGCAGACACGCTTAAAGATGTGAATCATATGCCCTCTTATTATATAAATTTTTGATATATGTTTTGTATTTTTGTCACAAATGTTATGTCATTTTTTATTGAGTTATGAAAATTTATGTTTAAAAAATTAAATTCGCATTTTATAGTAAGGTTATAGATTTTTTTATTGAAACTTTTTTAGACCATAAAATGCATAACATTATTACAAAAAAACATAACATTGTTATAAAAATGTGTAATATTTCCACAAAAATAGATAACATTGCTATAAAAAAAAAATTATGAATTACAAATTATCGTAACTCCTTAAAAAAATTATATAGTATTTATACAAAAATACATAATATGTACAAAACAAATTACATAATAAAGAAATTTTCTTATAATATATAATTGTGTTTCTCAATCCATTCACAAAAAACAAACCAAACTATTATACTTGTTGAATCCACTAACACACTGTACAAAATAAAATACAAAACATATATACATATAATATATATATATAGATATACATACTAGTTTGTTGAACAATAATGGTCTGTAAATCTAGCAGAAGAACGGTGAAACAAAGATAGAGAACACTGTTCAATCTATTTGAGAGAAGACAAAAATGTTTAATAAAAAAAATAAAAATAAATAAATAAATAAATAAAAAACCAACTTTTCACTCCATGTAAATAGAGACCTTTTGCTTACAGAGAAGACGGCGGCGTCCCTGTTAGGTTTATTGTTTTGTTTGTTATAATGAAAGAAGAGTTAATGAACCCTCACATATTAATAAAATAAAATAAAAAAGTTAAAACGGTGAGATTTTAACTCACAGCAGTCACGGCTGTGAGTTGTCCACGGCAGGACCCCTCCTTGTTTAGAATTTTAACCCAATACAAATCACAAGTAGAAAATTTGACTTTTTAAAAGTTTAGGGGATTGACTCGAGAATCAAGATTCATTTAAATTTTATTTGAATTATGAATTTACATACAGATTTTTTTTTTATTTTTTTTTTTTTTTTTAAAAAAGAAAAAATGTACCTAATATTTCATTTACATTGTTCTCACGTTGTTAAGGGGGAAAAAAGGATAAATTCATCTGGATGGCTTTCAAATGCCTAATGTGAAGTTGAAATAAGTATTATGTTTGTTCTATAGACAATAGTTAAGAGATCATTGAATTATTGTTGAAAATTTAGAAATATAATTGATACAAATTAAATATCAAGGGCCAGAATAAAATAAGTGACATTTTTAACAACCATTTTAAAACTAACGTATAATTTAAAAAACAAAAACAAATGATGCCGAACCAAACTGCCCATAAGGCACTTGATCCTCCATCCCAAATTGCCAGGTTTAATGCTTTGATTTTCATTAATCTTATCTAAACAAAATCGCTTTTGTGTTTTACAAGCAAAGGAAAAGAAAATCCTACTACACATCACAAAAAAGGTATGAAAGCAAGGAAAATCTTACTATACCTACCATAAAAAGGTATAAAAACCATATACACTATTCCTTTGGCTTGTTTTTCATGAGAAACTTTTAACCAATCATATGAGGCTAATCAGAAATTTGACTAATTCTGATCTTTGTCCCAGGTGCCAAGTTCACCGAGAAGATATGCACCATTTACTTCGAGGCTGCTTTAAAGCTAAGGCAATTTGGCTTCATTTCAAAAGCTTTAGATGGTGGCAACGTAGCATCAACACTCCCTTGCAAATTTGGCTTAAAGCTAACCTGAGAAGCAAGGATCATGTCAATAATATTCAATGGTCTACAGTGTTTTTGACTTCTCTTTGGTTAATTTGGAAAGAGAGGAATAAAATTGTGCTTGATAATCTGCCCCAACCTGCACATCTCAATGTTAACCTCATTCTAAAGCAAGCTTTAGAAATTCAGGAAGCCTTCCAAAGCACACTGAATCCAAGTTTTAGAAATCCCATATTAATGTTGTGGTCTTTTCCCATTCCAGGTAAACTCAAGTTAAACACTGATGGAAGCTCCAAAGGCAACCTAGGTCAATCAAGTTATGGCGGGCTGCTAAGAGATGAAGTGGGAACCTGGCTATGGGGATACATTGGCTATCTAGGCAACTGTACCAGTCTGGAAGCTGAACTCTGGGGTATCTATCGAGGCTTAACCATTAGCATGCAAAAGGGGCTGGCCCATGTTGAAATTGAAACAGATTCCCAGACAGCCATGGCTCTAATCTGTGATGGAGCTGAAGCAAATTCTCTCTATTGAGCCCTCATTGAAGATGCAAGCTTCCTATTAAGGCGATGCCATTGCTCAATCAAAGCCATACCCAGAGAAGCCAACCACAGTGCTGATGCTCTAGCAAATTTGCGAGTAAATCAACAAGAATATACTGTATTTCTTGATGATCCTCCAAACACCATCCTTCCTTTGTTGATCACTGATATGTGCAGTGCTAGCTCTAGTAGAGCTTAAACAATCTCTGGATTGCTTTTGTTCTTTGTCTTCAAGTTTTCAATTGAATCAAAAAAAAAACCATATACAGTATTATTTTCAGTCATCAAATATTTAAAATGAAAATTAAGCCATTAATCACTCCATTGGGTTGTAGACAATACCAATTTAGTATATAACTAAATACTAATTTTGTCGAAAGTTGCCATAGTAAGCCTACATGAGATATAACTAAATATATTACAGTGGATAGTAACCAACTTTGCATTTACTAGTTAATACCAATATTATAATCAGGGCCGACCCTGGCAAAGGCTTACCAGGTCATGGCTTAGGACCCCTCAAAATAGACCCAAAAAAAAAGCTCGCTATTATAATTTAGTGTAATATATTAAGTATGTTTTACATTTAACAAAAATTAAAGAAGTCCCAAACCAACTTAAAATAACAGACCCATTAAAAAATTAAAAGGTCCATTCAAAATTAAAAGACCCAAACTAACTTAGGATCGGTTACTTCTTCTATTTTGTTGATGAAGTCATTTGTTCACTCAAAAATAGGTTCGAACAATTCAAAGTATATGAGGCATATTTTGGCTTTTTGTTTGACTTGAAAATGCCAACGATAAATCATTGAAGGCGGGGTGTGTGAACCTTAAAGAATTTTTGAAACATGGTGAGATTTCTGATATTTATGGAAGAAATTTATTGATGGAGCTAAAAGTTTTGAAAAAGAGATTGCCAAAAGAAGTCAATAAACCAATTGAAGTGCTCAATCATCTGTAGTTGATGGCAAGTTGTTTCCCAAATTCATAAGTTGCTTATAGGATACTTTCGACTATTCCGGCTACAGTTGCATCAGGGAAAATAAGCTTTTCAAAGTTAAAAATGATCAAAAATTACCTTCGATCAACCATGTCACAAGAAAGATTGAATGGATTAGTATTGTTACCCATTGAAAATGATTTTGTAAAAAAACTAAATTATGTAAATATGATTGTTTTATTTGCTTCTAAAAATGAAAGAAAAAAGAGGATCAAGTAATACTTATTAGTTGTTATAATGTAATACTAAGTATTTTTTGTAATTTTAACACAAATCTTTTATCTTTTACCTTTAAAAAAAAAAAATTGTTGAATGAAAAAAAATATATATATATATATATGTAAAGAGCCCTGAATAACCTAACATCAATTTAAACCGATGGGGTGTTAACCAAACACCAATTTAAACCGATGACCTTCATATGATATGCAAGAAAACACGACACTGCAAGCAATGCCATCAATTACTTGGCCATACTGCAACCAGGAGTTTCCATTCTGTACTGTAAGATAACCAAATATCCTCTTTGACTTGAGGCCCTCTTAAACTCCACATATGTTTAGTATGGTATAGCTAGATTTCTTGGATCCCGTGGCCACAAAAAATAAAAAATAAACAAAAACAAAATTCCGGATGCATGTCAAAAGCAGTGCATGTGTGTTTGAGAGTGAGTGAAAGAATTGAGTCATCAGATACACAGAACTAGCATGGGCAAAACAAAGAAAACAGAACTTGAGCAAACTAACAGCAAGGGCACAGAGAATGTAAAAGAACATAAAAATTTCTTGCTTTTTTTCTTTCCTGTTAAAAATAACTAAAAGTAAAAGTAACCAATTTGTTGATTTGAGGCCCTCCCAAAAAAAAAAAAAAACCAAAACTGACAAGCATCCAGATCTACCACAGCAGCTTCTTACATCAGCAGACCTAAAGAAACCCTAAATTCCTATTCTCTTCCATCAAACCTTTAACCTCAAAAAGATTTTAGAAAGTCAACAGCACATCCCAAGTCATCCAGGGGCAAAAAGGACCATTTGTAACTTATTCCTATTTACTTCCACAAAAAAAAAAAAGCACAAGCATATATCCACTACTTCTCTTTTCCTGGTGCCCCCACTGGCTCCTCAGATTTCCAACTCAATTTCAATTCAAGAAAACAAAACCCACAAAGAACCTATCAAGGGTGAGAGATTAGGTTAGTTAAGATTCTAATTTGGAGTTGGATGAGCTTGATCCGGATGAAGCACCACCACCAACACTCCCCGTGCGCAAATTGAGCAGCACTAAAAACTTCGGCTGCATTCCTTGGAAAATTCTCGAGGATGGCTTCAGTTTAATGTACTGCACAGAGAAACAAGAAAGTAGTTGCCTAACAATTTTAAGAGATCCAAACAATATTAAAAAGCTAGTTAAAAACATTGAAAAAATGACTAGTGATAATATATGTAGTATTTGGGAGCTGTCTTCCAACAGTATGACACAGGCTCAATTATTATTAATTTAATTTAATCAAATATCAAATAACTATTAAAGTAAAACAAAAGACTCATCTTGTTTCAAGAGATATTACCTCATCCACCTCCTTGTAGAAAGAACTGATCTCTTCCTCGGTAAGACCTTCATCCTCTCCAGCGTTTTCCTCCCACCCAAGCGAGCGTAAAAAAGCAGCCTCTTCCTCCTCTGAATAAAGAATGCCATTGGAGCTTGAAGGATCCTTTCCATTGTTAAGAGGTTCCTGGTGCTTGTCATCCAGTGATTCACAAGGCCTGTCAGAGGCATTGTCATTGCCATTGCTGTTCATGTCATTCCTCTTCTCAGTTGACCGGTCAAAGCTATCCGATAAAGGGGAATCTCCATCATGAGGCGTAACAGGTGCACTCCCAGATCCTGTTTCATCGGACTTGTCGGAGACAGGCAATGACACGGCAAGGCCAGGATCAGGGGCAGCAGAAGAGGGGCTGGTCATAGATTTCTTCCTCACAAGGTTGAAAAAATCATTCCGACTCTTAGATTGAGGTGTGGGTCTCTTCTCCAAAATTGTCAGGGCAGGCGTGCGCTCAGCACTGACAAGGTTAGGGTTGTTCCCTGGGCTCCTCAAAGGAGCAGATCCAACAACTGAAGGAGCAACAGCAACACTTGTAGGACTCAAGCTACCCTTTGCAGTGGGAGAGACACCATTCCTTTCCCTTGCCGGTTTGAGCACATGAAGCTTTCCCACACTAGATGTCCTTGAAATATCAGACTTCACAGGCCCACTTCGAGGAGAGTGATTGGCAAAGTGAGAAGATGATATCTGAGGCTGCCCGAGTTTAGGCTTTGCTTTATCTAGAGGATTGAGCACCTAAAACCAAAATTAAATGATTGGGCCATAATTATGTGAATCTGATACAATAACTGGATCAACAACATTTAAAACGAAAATATTGTAATCCATCCTGAAGGATCAACTTCCAACATGTAAACATCCTGGCTTCCAATTGTTCCACTTTATGTATATAAATAAACAAACTTACAAAATGAGCTCAACACAATAATGACTTTTGTCCCAGTTACTTGTGGTCACCTACATGAATCTTGCTTCACCTATTTGCTTTATTGAGGGCCATCACTTCAGTTAAACAACATGCTTACTTGTTTTCTCTAAAATTAAAACCACATGTTACCATGCTTCTTACTATCTCAATCCATGTTAATTTTGATCTTCTTGTTCCCCCTATCATTACTGCCAAATTGCCAATATGGATATTGTCGGTCTTCCTTACAAGTTAAAGACTCTGCCGTTACTGGTCTTCATTGTGCATAGCCAAACAATCTTAATACAAAATTTTGCACAGGCAGGTTATCCCCTCTGGGGGGAAATGCAGCAACTGCATGCACACAATCTCCATTATTATAGTTGCTATTTGTATCCCACAAATGCTACATTCTATAATTTTTGCTTTTAAAAAAAATAAAACCTCATTTTCCTCTCAACAGAGCCAAGGGTTTACTCATTTACTTGAAACCGTGAATTATAGACTCACAATCAACCAAACACAAGATAACGATTGAAGAATTGTCCCTTTACAGTACTTATTGGCTAAGGTAAAAAGGAAGAAGAGGAGGAGGTCATAGAAAGTAACAAAAATTAAATGCAATAGCATCAATAGGACACCTGCTTCAAATGGAGAAATTGCAGAGGATAATCAATAACAGAAATTATTCAACAGCTACAGAAGCGAAGTTTCAAAGTTCTCCAAACCAAATCAAAAGGCTGAAAAAACATAATAGCAGCAATGATGCAGATCCCAACATAACATCGATTAACATTACATGATTATATGACAGTTAAATGATGCATGCTGGTAGCTTTAGGGCTATTGATTTGGCACACACCGTCGAGCAGGGCCGGCCCTAAGGTTAGCCAAGAAGGCCACCACCTTGGAACCCCAAATTTAACAAAATTCAAAGGGCCCCAAATAATTTTAGCTTTGTAGAAGGTCCAAAAATGAGGGTCTAATCCAACTTACTGAAAGTCCATAATCTTATCTTCAGTCATCCATGTCATAACAAAGATTGAATAGATTAACCACGTTATCAATAGAAAAGGAGATAGCAGATAAGCTAGATTATGTAGGCTTAATCAGTAATTGGCATCTAAAAATATGAGAGTAATGTTTTAAGTGATATTTTGCTGCAGTTGGTTTAATTGATCTAGAGTGCCTTTGAGGCAACGCAAAATGCATTTACCAACAGCAAGAGGAGTGGTCTGAAGGGCACTCATGAACTAAGCAACATGAACTGCAAAGCTAAGAAGCACGGGTGCGGGTACGAGTACGGTACGGGTACGAGTACGGATACGCCGATACGGCAAAATCTCAAAAAAGTAGGGTACGGGTACGGCTGCGGTACGCCAATAAATATATATATTTTTTATTATATATGATAAAAATTATAATTTATAAAATTTATTATATATCTTATATACGATCAATTTTATTATATATTAATTTATACATAATCAATTACATTATATATATATAAATTTATTATATTATTATATATTATATAGATGATCAATTTTTATTATATTATTATATATTATATATATGATTAATTATAATATATATCTTATATTATATATATTATATATATCTTATATTATATATGATTAATTATAATATATATCTTATATTATATTATTATTATATATCTTATATTATATATATTATATATATCTTATATTATATTAGTATATATCTTATATATTTGTTTTCAGGGAAGTCAAAGAGACGAAGAGGAGAGAGGCGACGAAGAGAGCAGAGGCGAGAGAGAGAGAAAGGAGAGAGACGAAGACGATCGATGAAGACGATCGATCAACTATCAGGTTCGATGAAGACGATCGATCAACTATCAACTATCAGGTTCGATGAAGACGATCGATCAACTATCAGATCGATCAACTATCAACTATCAGGTTCCATCAGATACGAAGACGAAGACGATCGATCAACTATCAGGTTCGAATCTCCTCTGTCTCCTCTGTTTATCAGTTCCAATCTCCTCTGTCTCTCTCTCGATTCCCTCTGATTATCTCTCTCTCTACGTATTTTTTTGTGTATTTTTTGCCCTGAAACGTACCCATGGCGTACCCCTCCGTACCCATGCCGTATCCAAATGTACCAGACGTACCAGACCCCCTTTGGCCGTACCCGGTACGCGTGCAGCCGTACCGGTACGCGTACCCGTACCAGGTACGTACCCGGTACTCGTACGGCAACATTTCAGCCGTACCCGTGCTTCATAGCTGCAAAGGCACTATCAGGACAAGTCAAAGTCAGATATTGAATAGAGTCGACCAAGTGACGATACTCAGAAGAGTGCAGAAAGTTGCCAATAAGGGTGTACTACAGGCTTGAACTCATTCATGGAACTAGGGCGCTTATGGGAGAGATGTAGACCAAAACTCAAAGAAACACCTCAAAAAAAAAAAAAAAAAAAAAAAAAAAAAAGAAGAGTAGTAAAGAAAGCCAAGATCCTTGATCTCAAATTCCGTACCAGACGTGGAGATAAATGGTGAAATCAGAGACAGTGTGTTCCCAATAAGCACAATATCATCAACATATAAAATAAAAAAAATCATCTAAAGGACAAACAGTGTTTGGTGCGACTGAGTGAACCCATATTGGATAATGAATGAGATAAACCATTGAAACCAGGCACAAGGAGCCTGTTTGAGAGCATGGATAGGCTTCTAAAGCTGACAAACATGATGAGCACTGAGTATCAACAAACCTAGAAGGCTGAGTCAAAAAAATTCTTCTGACAAAAACCATTAAGGCATTCTTGACATCGAACTATTGTAGAGACCACCCAGAGAAAATGGCCACTCTTAGAAAAATCCAGATAGTGGTATGCTTAACAACAGGACAAAAGGTCCATCATAGTCCAAACCATGTTGCTGATGGAAGCCTTTGGCCACAAGACAGGCTTTGTGGCATTCAATGGTGCCATCAACTTATCGCTTTAACTTTAAGAACCCACTTGCAGCCCACAGTATTTTGATGCGGTGAGAGAGGAACAAGATTCAAGTTTGATTTTTAAGGAGAGCATTAAACTCATCAACCATAGCAGTACGACATTCTAGAAAATGAACGGCCTAAGAGAAGCAAGTAGGTTCATCACAAGGAGAAGAAAGTTGAGCAGCCAAAGCATGGAGCAATGGATAACACACGGTGTCATCAGTGCAAACTAGGGTCGCTATGTCCCAACACGGAGACAAGTAACCATCGGATGGATCCGAGCAAGAGAAGCAGAATCTCTGGTTGGAAGAATACCCATCAAGTAAGTGGTCTGATGATGCAAGGGACAAGATCGGAACAAAATGAAAGCCAAGAGTAGTCGAAGACAGTGCAAGCACGAGCAAAGACTGACTGAGAGACTCAGAACTCAGATAGAGGAACTTGTACAGAGACAACACTAGAGTCAGAAGCAACAAGCAAAGGTAGGGGGTAGCTGAGAAGAGAGATTGCCAGAACACTAACATGTAGCTACAAGCAGAAGAACCAGCACAATAGCAATAGTCCAATATGGAAAAAATGGTGCAGAAACAACACCAGAGTCCGAAGCAACAAGCAAGGGCAAGAGGGCTGCTAAGAAGAGAGATTGCTAGAACACTAACACGTAGTTATAAGGGAAAAACAGGCACGATAGCAATATTCAAAGGCGCTGGAGAGTTGGTGGCTAAGCAACAGGAATCAAAGCGAACATGTCGCAAGAAATATACTCTGCCAGTGATAGGACCTAGACATTAATAGTCCTTGTGAGAACTGTATTCTAGAAAAACACATTCAATTGTTCTTGGCAAAAGTTTATTAGTAACATGCCACGTGAGGTTAACAAAAGACACGAAGTTCGGTATAACAGGGTATATGACCAAACAGCTGAGAAAAAGGAGAATCTCACTGGGAGATAGGAATAGGCAAGTGGTTAATAAGATAAACCACGGTAGACACAGCTTCAACCCAAAAGTTTAACGGAACCCTACTAAAGAGAAGTGTATAAGCTATCTCAAATCTATAATGATGCTTGCATTCAACAAGGCTATTTTGTTCCAGTGTGTGAGGACAAGAAAATCAATGATGTATCCCAAATGTAATACACAACTCATAATACCCAATCACTTTGAAAATTCTTGAGATGACAACCGAAGCGATTGTGAATGAATGCAAGAAATGTTTTGAAATGACTATAAACTATTGATTTGCAACACATAGGATAAAGCTAGGCGTAACGAGTGTAATCATGAGTAAATAGAACATAATACATAAAGCCAAAAACAAAAAGAACTGCAGATTTCCATACATCATAATGCACAAAATCAAAAGGAGTAAACACACTTATTTCATTATTCAGTGGAAAAGAAAAGACGTGTGATTTTCCTCAGGTAGAACCATTACAAAAAGACTTAAAAATGAAAAACTGAATATATCAATTTATTAAATCCTAGATAAGAAAAAACTTTGGGAGATGGATGACCTAGACAACAGTGACATAGAGAATAAGGCAGACTTGAAGCAGCAAGGGCCTAGGAACGGGGTGAATAGATAACAAAGGATAGACACCATCCTTGCATAAGCCTTGAAATAGGAGAACACCAGAGGTTAGTTGTGAATGTAAATGTGACTTGCATCAAAAGAAAGGTAAGCATTATTACCCTTCATGAATTGTACAATGAAAAGAAGATTTTTACACATATCAGGAACATGAAACAGGCATGGTTAAGATGAAAGGAAGAATAACCAAGAGGAAGTGACAATTTACCCATTCAGGTGATAGGGAGATGAGTACCGTAGCCAAGATAAACTGAACCAAGTCCAATATGCGGCACGATTCTACAAAAGGCGAGGATCACGAGTTATATGACGAGTAGCACCAGTATTCAAATACCAGGTCGGGTCATTGGCTAATAATGGGGCTGTTTGGGAAGTAAATTTTAGCCTAATTTAGGCTAAAATTCACAAAAAGACAAAATAAGCTAAAATAGCTAATAAAACAAGATGTCACATCAAACCCATAATCATTTCACTTTTTCTCTCACAAAAATCACATCCAACTACAAAAAAATCCAATCATCTTCCCAAACACAAAAATTTAGCCTACTAAAATAGCAACTTCCCAAACACCCACAATATATGGTGGCTGAAAGTACCTTGGTGAAGCCTGTAGTTGATAGCCAAATGTCAAGTATGGAGATGAAGAAGAGGACTGAGTCAACTGGAGACCAGCAAAGGCATGATGGAGAGCATAAGAAGTAGGGCGAGCTCACCAACAAGGATACTGAAGGGCGACATGTCCAGTACTGTTGCATAACTAACAAACAGAGGCAAGAGAACTAGGAGTTGGAAGCAAACCACAATGGTTGGTGCACTCACAGTGACAATTTCAATTCTGGCTGCCAGTGCTAAGGTCGTATCAGGGGCAGAAGTAGTAGTGGAAACCCTAGAAGGAACAAAATACTGTTAAGCCAAAAGGGCAATCTCTGAGGGGGCGATGAAGGAAGCAAAGTCTAAGCCTCAAAGGGCAATAAGCAAGCCCGCAAATACTGAGAGGAAGGTAAAGGTGGAAAATACAAAGTAGCAGGCGTAATCATCTCATAACCCAATCCTAAGCCACAAAGAACATGTCACCAAATCAGCATTGGACACAAGTTGTCTAATAGAAATCAAGGAATCAGGCAAGAATTTGGCATGTAATAAATAGTCAGAGATGGAGTGATTGTAATTGTCAAGAGACAGAAGATGGAACCGAAGTGTAGAGGCATTGGCAGCAAATTGAAAACTATTGCCAAATCCTCTTGAGGAAACATGCTTCAACTAAAGAGTCTTGTGCAAAACAGTCACAAAGGGGCAAAAAGAATTTTAGAATGTAGAATCTGAAAACAACCACAAAGTGGTGAAAAGAATCATCGTCTCTTCTACTCAAACTATTCTCATGCATCTACAAGGAGTTCCACAAATTAGGAAGACAATGATAAGAAACACCAAAGCTTAACAGACAAAAACCATATCCCAGAAGAAGGGAATGGAAAGGATCGACAGAGAAAATATGTGAAAAGCAAGAATGGTTAGGAAAATAATAACATGGCCGTGAAACTAAGAAATGATTAATCTCCAACTTGCTCAATTAATGTGGAATGTTAGACAATGTTAACCCTAAAACACTAGAAACTGGACTTGGATTGTAACGTTATAAACCCAAAAAAATTGGGCACATGATATCAAATTTACATGGAAACACGATACAAGTATGATCATCTAAATTGCTTCACCATATGATGATCCAAATAGTTGAAGTGTGAGATGGAAATACAGTAAGAGCAGGATCATTTAACTTGCTTCACCATATGTTCCCGAAATATGTGGCTTTCCCCTAACCCGATGAAGGTTTAGGGGCAAAGGGGTGCCCAACCACAACCCCAACCCAAGTATATTAAAATCCACTAAAATATATAAGCCATACTTCTATTTTTACGTTTTAAACGTCAATTGTTGTATTGTTATACTTGGTGATGGCTTGTAATGCTAAGATTTGATTTATAATGTTTTATTTTAATGAGATTAATTAATTTACTTATAAAAATGAAAAATAACTCCACTCGAAATAACCCCTGACTCAATGTGGATACCCATAAAGGCGGGGGTGGGGGTAATAATCCCACCGAAGCCAGCAGTAGCACGGGGAAAGGGACCATAGAAAACAAACCCACCTGTTGCCATTACCTTGTGTCAAACATAAGTGAGTGAGAGAGCATGGAATATGTCCAGCACATCTACTTGGGATACAGTAAAGTAATCCAAATTTATTGTGTAATTTACATAAATCTCCCTTATTATGTTATTTATTTATTTCAAAATAAATGAAGTGCCCCTGTTAAACAGTCTATGTTAGACAAAACACATTATACCAATGGAAATAAATGATGACTACTAAGAACTCTCATCGTTTAGCCACATCCCAATGTCCTTGGAATCTTGGACTTTATGAATTGGACGAAACAAACGCTTAGAAACATACCAACATCTAAAATTACATAACCAAGCCATTTAACATAGGTTCTAACCATTTTTTCCTCACTGCAGAGAGCGGGAGAAGCACAGTAAAATAAAAAAAGGTTTCTAATCAATTACTAATTGAATGTGAGCAAAATGACAAAGGTATAATGCTAATAATCACTCAGGCCTCGTTTGGAAACAGGCTAATTTAGTAACTTTTTGGCTATTTGGCTAAAATGTGATGTAAAAAAAACTAGTATGTTTGGGATGACTTTTTGGCTTTTTACGAAAAGATGTGCAAAAAGTAGAGAGAAAAGGGAATCTTTGACTTTTTGGTATGGGTTGTTGGCTTTTTGGCTTTTTTAGTAACTTTTTGACTTTTTGACTAAAATAGCCTCTTGCCAAACGAGGCCTCATTAATCATGTAAGAGACATAACGTAAACAACTGAAATGAATACAATACAATAGATGAGTGTAAGGTAATATTGCAAAAATAAGAATCTCACTGCATTATCAAAATATCTTGATAATATAATGCATTAAATTGAAGGTAACACAAACAGAGATATCCTGCATAGCCAATTGTTTTATCCCACTTTTCTAAGAGAGGGATTTGGAAGAGTTTCAAATACTATAATCTTCTCTCATAAGTTGCCACAATAAATAGAAAAAGGGTAACGTAGAGACAAAAACCCTTCAAAAAATAAGCCACATCCCACTACTTTATACTGCTTTACTAAAAGAGGGGGCAGGAAGAGGCAGGAAATGTTTGAAATCATATTATCTTCTGTCATAAGTTGCCATAAGAAAAAGAAAAAAGGTAACATATGGACAAAAACCTTCAAAAAATGAGCCTTACTTTTTCCAAAAGATTCTCTTCAGAGTCACAATATATCCACAGTAAACATAACAGAATTGTAGAGCAGACATTTCGTTTCACCAAGACTAACGTTGAAACTAAATGATATCAAAATAAACCAACAAATGTATATACAGTTTTAAGGCATCACCTTCAGAGCTTGGTTAGAGGTTGGCAAGTCTCTTGGTATAAGCACATTAGTATCACACGCCCGTTAAGTGTATACATGTAGGTACGTGTGTCCATATCTCCTCCATGATGAACCACATCACCATCTCCACAACTTGAGGTCCACTAGTCCACATGCCAAGCCTCCTAGGATGAGACGTGGACCAACCACATCTCCATATGCTCCCCCCTCCAGGGTTGAGCCATGAGGCATAGGGCATTTCCAGAGTCGCTTGCATAGACACACTCACTCTTGGCCAAGTGACTCTCAGCTCGAGCATGTCACCCTCCACTCATGATTGACACACTCAGCACCCCTCGACTCGACCAAGTGGCTCTCCACCCTAGCATGTACCTACAAACAATTGCACTAGGCCTCCTCAATTCACTTAAGTAGTTCTCCACTCCAAATGGCACCCTACTGTTGTTATGTTTGCTTATGTCAGGAAAAGGGCCTAAGAACCACCTCGGGGTTGGTGCCTCAGTCATGGGCCGCCCAAGCAAGCCTTGACCAAAGCTTAGGATCCCAAAAGATTTGTGACTTAAAGGCTAGAGTTGAGAATCATCAAGGTGCCCTGCCACCTTGAACAAAAGTCTTGGAAAGAGAGACAATCCAAATGAAGACAAGGCCAAATTTTACCAAGACATGTGATGCCTCGTAAGGTGTATCATACCTACCACTTGTACATTGTAACTGCTTAATGTGATCCGAAAACTTGAACATTGGCAGAGTTAGGTCAAAGGGATAACCCACTTGTCCTTGGCACATTATACAAGGGTGGCCTCCAAGCCTTGACCCTCCTAAAAAGGAGGTCTCCACCCCCACACATGAATATATACATGACAACCATATTTACCACCCCCAATGAACTCAGAGGCTCTCCACTGCCACTCCCCCTCTCTTCGTGTAAGCCCGTTTCAGAACTCATCTCCCCCACCCTACTGGTCCTATGCCATCTTAGTGCCTATCATAATTCCCAACAGGCCCACAATCTGCCCATTCACGAACCATACTATCTATTTTGCTTCTTTTTTTTTGTCTTTTTGATAAAACTATCTATTTTGCTTGTTTGAGAAACATTTCCACCTCCAATAAGCATCTATTGATTGTGCTTTTCAATACGAACTCATCGCAACTAGATATTTTCTAGTAAAAATATCATTCAAATTGTCTGCCGTCATACAATACGACATGTATATAAATTCAACCACTAAATCATGTAACCTGACAAATATGTAAAAATCCACCCATCAAATATATAGTATATCCCCTACTTAATAGTGATTGGATCTTCAATATTCATCGTGAAATCATCCCAACCAATTCCACAACAATGCAAGATGAGTTTAAATCTTAAAAATAGAGACTCTCCGCTAGGGTGTTTCCCATCATTATACTAATATTAGATACAAACTTGCCAAAGAAAACTTAATAAAGAACCAAGAAATCTAACTAGGAAATATTCCTAACAATAACTTGTTACAACATTGTGGAAATAGCAGCCTCCAAAACAATATTTCAACAGTTCAGAGACACAATTCAAGTAACCTAACAACTACATTATTATAGGTACCAAAGAAGGGAGGCAGCAACTCTTACCAATGCTTTAGGCATGGCTGGTGTCATGGGAATTAATTGCCGAGATTGTTTAATAGCCCGTTCTTCCAGCCTCTGAGTTCCAGCAGATAACTACAATACATAAATATAACAAAAAATAAGGACTTGTCTATATTATCATGTGCCGCCAAAAAGAAGAGTGCAATGAAACTACCTGGGGAGTACTATGAACACGAGAAGGACCCTGGGCTAAAGTTTCAGCCATATTCAGGCCAGTTGTACTTGAAGCTGAAGAAGATGAAGTTGGAGAAATGGTTTGTTGAACAGACCCAGCAGTGCCGTTGCTTCCAACTAATACAGGCACCTCTGCCAGGGCTGAGGTCCACCCATCACCACCAATCACACCTGAAGTACCTATTGGCAAACTTTGTGTGGCAGTACCCAACCCAGGAGAAGAGACTCTTCCTATTTCAGAAGCTGCTTGTCTTTCTTCAGCCCCCAGAGATGGGAAGTCCCTTTCAAATGCAGCCTTCCGCACACTGCTAACAGCACTGCTGCCAGAAAGCAGCCCATTGCTGTCATTAGGGTTGCTTTTGTTGCCATTGCTCAAATCAGACGGCACTTTTCTGGGCCATGTTTCACCTCGTTTCCCAGTAATCATCGATTGTGAACGACTCAAATCCTTCTCAAACCTACTCGGGAAAATGTTTTCCAAATGATCAGAGTACTCGTGGCGTCTTTGTTCACCCAAAATTGACTTTTCTTTATCACGGGAATCATATAATTCCTTCTCCCAATCCCTATCACGATTGCTTCTACCCAAACTACCATGAGACCGTAAGTGAGCAGAACTATTACTGCTGGAATTCCGACGAAAATATGAGGAAGTAGTTCGATCTGCAACAAATGGACGTCCTATATCATGATCATTTGTGTTCAATAATGACTTATTTCTTGAAGGCTTTGTGGCAACGTGATCATCTATGACAAGAAAACAAAGTAACTTGTAAGGGTAATTACTGAAACTTGAATAGACATGAAGTACTTCAAAACAGAAACCCAAATAGGACAAACACAGTATATAAATGTTACCTGAGTATAATGAGGATAATGTCATTTGGTGGGATGTAGTCCCACCGCCACTCACACTTCCACTGCCCTTCAACCATTCTGGTATTAATGTGGGTTCACTTCTTTCCATAATTAGTACCAAACATGATCAAATAAAGGAATATATATAGATATATATATCAACTTGTCTTTCGCGAATTATTGCCCAAGAACCACCTCTGACAAACTGTTCTGTTTCTTCACAGTATCAACCTGCCGTTTACCTAATTTCAATTTTGTCGTATCGCTGAATCTCTCGCTTCACATGTCACCAGAAACAATTAAATCACTAATTATCCCAACAAAATTGTAAAAACCGTAATCCTTCAAAACCAATTCCCAATAAAAGAATCCTAACTGTCCTGTACACTTAACTAGTATTTATTTCTCTCTCTGTACATTATATACCTTAAAAGTCAATCCAGAACAGCTTTAATAAATTCGAATAATCAAACTTGCAAACCCTTTGGTGCCAAGAATGATATCAAGAAGGGTTTCTAGAGGCTTCCATGTTCAAGAAAATCAAACTAGAAGACCCTCATCTCATATCAATACCTTCAACCAACGCAGAAAACCAATCCTATTCACTTGTATAAAGATGAACAAAACAGACTACTTCTTGAACAAAAATTGAAACCCATTAAAAGAATCACCGATAGAACAAAACCCAATTATCCCAAGACTAGAAAGAACAATCCAACTTATTGTAACCAAATTGGTACCCACTAGGGTTTGAGCAGTGCAGAGAATATACCCAAAAAAAAAAATTACCAGAACAGTATATGGGGATGAGAGAAAACAGACTAACCCTGAACCCTTTCGATCAATATAATCGATAAAAATTGAATTAAAACCAAACCCTAATCTGGAGGCGCCTTGGTGTAGCCAATGCTGAGCAAGTGATCAGCGAAACGATGTGTGGGGATTTGTAAAGAGAGAATGCAAAGAGTTTCAATTGTAGCAAAGCCTATATATCCAGATAGAAGGAGAGAGAATGAGGCGCCATTGTTGTCGAGAGAGTTAGAGAGAGAAAAGCACTGGGGACGCACGCACCTGCTTCGATTGCACCGTGTAGAAGCAACAAGGTTTTACAGATTAGAGACAGAAGAGAGATGGATAGAGGAATTTTTTTGTGTGTGTTGGGGTGTTTTAAATGTGAATGTATGGTTTTTTTGGCTGACAAATGTTTTTAATTTAACCCTATTTCGTTGCTGATGTGCTTTCTATGTATATAACATCGGCCGGTTGACCAATCTAGCCCGCTCGGTTCGGTTTTATTCTTTTATATGAGTAGTTTGATATGATTGACACAAGTACACTTTTAGATAAGTATACTTATTTTTTATCATATCACTTCTCTATTTTTTTTTTTATATCTTTTCGTAAAAAATTAAAAAATATATTTATTTAAATCATCTCAAACAATCCAACTAGAGATTTAAAAAGAAAAAATAAAATATGTGAAATTATATAAAATATAAGTATATTTTATTCATATTTTACTTATCTTTTCTTTCTTTTTTTAAATTCCTTCCAAAATTTCTTAACCAAACACAATATTAAGATTTAAATTTTATCTTTATTGATTTTATTAAATTTGATATTTGTAGTGATGTGTGATTGGATTTATTTAAAAAATTCTTTAATTTATACACAAAATTATTTAATTTATAATAATGTCAATATATATTTAAGAAAATTAAATATTTTAATTTTATTTTTAACATATAGCCCAATGGGTGAGCTTATAATTTATAATTATTTTTTAGACCAGGCAAGGCTTGGATAGATGTAGAGACCCGCTGTTAGGGTTGGGTCAAGATTGGACAGACACAAAATCCCTTATTATGTAATAGTAGCTTAGCCTGAACCAAGCTCTTCCCGCCCCGACCCGACGAATGCCCACACCACACATATATACATCCTACCACAAAAATGTGTAATTTTATCATAAAATTTTGTAATGTCAATTATAAAATATATAATCTCGTCACAAATTGACATAACAAAATGTCTAACATTTTTGTGATTGATGTTACAAAAATTTATGACTTAGTTATGATAATCTTTATTATGTTAATTTGTAACAAAATTATATTTTTTGTAATTGATATTACAAAATTTAATAATAAAATTATGTTTTTTTTATTTTTATTTTTATGGTAGGGTGCATATAGAATTTTCTCATACACTCATGTCATGTTTGTTTTTTTCACTTAGGGACAGTTACAAAAAATAAATAAAAATAAAAATAAAGATTTGAGTCTTTTAATAAAATAAATTTTTAATTTTAATTTTATTAATTTAATTTTCAATTTAAATTATTTGTCTATTTTCCTTAATAAAATCAAAATAATAAAGGGAAAAATTCAAATAAGTCCAAAAGTTAAAAATAATTATGAATTAATGATAAACATTTCAAATATTAATTATTAAAATTATACACTTTTCCATGTATGTGTAATAACTTTTCCAAATTAACATTGACTAGTAATTCTCTCTAGAAAACTAGTAGTTTAATCATTAAACTCTTTTAATGCCTAAAATGTGTAAAATACTTTTTTTCATTAAGTTTACAAAAATGATTTTTCTCCCGATTTTTGTCCCCCCCGAACAGCCCAAAACAGATAAAAGAGAGAAAGAGAAGAGGGAATGGAGAGGGAGAGAGAGAGAGGGAGGGCCCCTCCTCTACCTTCGCCGCCGCCGATCGATCGTCGCAGTGGCCCGTCGCAGCAGCTCGTCGCAGTGGCCCGTCGCAGCAGCTCGTCGCAGCCCCGTCTACACCTCTGCTTCCGACCGCCGTCGCCTCCAATCTCTCTGTCTCTCTCTCTCTCTGCTACTCCTTCTTCCTTCTTCTTCTTCTCTTATTCTTTCTTCTTTCTTCTTCTTCTTTTCTTCTTCTTTCTTTCAAAACGACGAAACGACATCGTTTTTTAATTCGGGGGATTCGGGAGCCTCTCTTTCGAGCTACGTAGCACAACTCTAAATATAAAATTTAAAATTTAAATTAACATAATTAAAAAATTATTTTATTATAGCAATCAAACATTATGATTTTTTTATAATTTTTCCTTTTATTTATTTTATATTTTTAGTCCATGGTCTTCCTAGTTGAATAATAAGATTGGACTACTGAGTTTGGTCAGTGACCCCCTTTTTTTTCTTTTTCTTTTTCTTTTTCTTTTTTTTTGGGTGATCTGATGCCTTAAATATGATATGACTTGTTTCGATGATTGATTGGTTTGTTTTCCAAATTTATATTAAATATTTGATAATTATAATTTCATAATTTTGATATAATCATATTAAAAAAATTTAAAATTTTAATTCATATAACACTTAATTTTATTTTTATTCATAATTTGATAGTTATATGAATAGAAAAATAATATTGTCATTTATTTTTTTTTAAATAAAAATATTGTCATTTCTTTATATGACAATGTATTTTGGTTAATTTGTCTTCATGTTTCATAATATTTGCATTAATTTTGATTTATTAGTCTTATTAAAAATGAATTAGTATAATTATGTCTAATTTATAAAGTTTACTTCAAGGTGCTCAATGTAATTTACTCTTATATTTGTATACATATAATAATATATTATATGTTTTTATCATATTTGTTTTTAAATAAACATCAATGCTACTATCACAATTTACAATGACTAAACACAAGATTTGATACAAATATGCCACAAACAATGGGTCACATATGTAAGACCCACTACTTCGTGAGATGTGTGTATTTATTTTGTATTTCATGATTTATACACTTAGACTTATTGTTAAATAAATAAATAATAAATATAAATTTAAAATAGACAAATGATTTTTTAAGCTTAGTGGGGTAAAATCATATTACTGCAACTGTACTTTTACATGTAATAAGGCACACGAATTTACAATAAACAAAAAATAAAAATAAAAATAAAAAAATAGACAAAATTGGACGATAAAATTAAATGGTCCAACAACCTTCTTTCCCAATTTAAAATAAGTTGGACAACTCTTTTTCCCATACTCCACCTATAGAAAATTGATTCGTATTTGTTTTGACTCCGAAAATCTCTAAAACTAATATTTTCAACCAGGTCAAAGGCAAAAAATATATATATATATTATTGGGAAATTTACCCATAAATCCTATTTTTTGAAAAATTGAACCATTTAGTCCTAAAAGTTTTCTTATGCACTATTTAGTCCCATTTTTTTGGTAACGTTGTTTATTTAATTTTGATTATTTTACAAAATACAATATTACCCTTTTTGTGGAATGTTTGTTTCCTAAAAATCTGCAATATCATTCATCAAAACAACATCAATTACACCATTATCATCTACAATATCCGACGGTTATTATTAAGAACGAGGTACCAGAGCACCATTATCATTAACAACATCAAGTAATGTGGATTTCAAACAGTGATGTTGTTGAACATCAACATTGAACATCAGTTTCATCAACACTCGACTTCAGATTTCATAAACATTCAACATTCAACATCAGATTTCATCAACTTTGATGATGTTGAACATCAACATTGAACATCAGATTTCATCAACATTCAACATCAGATTTCAAACAGTGATGTTGTTGAACATCATGTGCCAAGTGGAAGTCACTATTATGTTCAACATTGAACATCATATTTCAAACGTTGATGATGTTGAACATTGAACATCAGATTTCAAACATTTGATGATGTTGAACATCAGATTTCATCAACATTGAACGTCGTCGACATCAACGAAGAGCTTCCACACCGACATCAACTGAGTGCCTCCAACATTGATCACACATCATCAACATCAAATAACAGCAAATATCATCATAACATCAAACATACATTATCAACATCATCAAAACGTAGCAAAATCATCAAACATCATGAGAACGCCTAGGGTTTTCACATCGTGAACATCATCATGAACAATAGCAACATCATCAACATGGTGAACATCAGAAGTAACACAAACCAATCAATCCATAAACCTTTGAAACCCTAACTTTTTCAATCCCAACGAACAGATCAGACCTAAATTAGCGATCGAGAGCGTTGGGGAAAACCAGGACCCGATGTTGATGAACGCAACTCACTTTCAGACACTGAGATCGTAGAAGAACACCGATTCCTAAAAATCTTCAGACTATTTGCAGAGGCAGAGGAGTAGATGTGGAGGAGAGTGGCCGCGTGAGAGCACTTGGAGCTGAAAGTCTGGGCTTTGGACGCTGTGGATCTGCCGTTGCCGGTGCCGGAGCCAGGCTGATCGGCCTGGAGTCTGTATGGGGACGCCGGAGAGCTTCGCGATCGAACCCTTGCACGAATCCCCCTTTCCGTTCCCTTCTTCCCCTTTGATCGATTATTTTTGACGGATCTGTGTAGCGATCGAGAGCGTTGGGGAAAACCAGGAGCCGATGTTGATGAACGCCTCTTCGTGATAACTGATTCTCCTCTTCTCTCTTCCACCGGTCTCTCTCAGAGCTTTCTTGTTGATATTTTTGATGTTGTTGTATTGATGTTTGATGTCGTTGGAATTTGTTGATGTTTTATGATTTTTTTTTAGTGCTGTTGGTGATGTAGTTGACGATGTTTGATGGTGTTTTTATGATGTTATTGAATTTTGATAATGTTTTTTTAGTGATGGTGATGTAGTTGATGTTTGATGATAATGTTTGATGTTGTATGATGATGATGTTGTGATGTTTGATGTTGTTTTGACGATGATGTTTGATGTTGTTTTATAATGATGTTGTAATGTTTGATATTATTTGGATGATGATGATGTTGTTTTGATGAAGATGATGTTTGATGTATATGTCCTTTATGGTCAATTTCCCTATAATGGGACCTTTCAGTCTATAAGAAAACTTTTGGGACTAAATAGTGTATAAGTTGTTATTTTAGGATTTATTGGTGCATCACCCATATATTATTATGCATCATCATATATGAAAAAATATAAATATACATTTTATGTAAAAAAGATATGTATACATAAAAATTTCATTATATTCAAAACATAATGATACGTAGGGGTGGGCACGGAGTCGTTTGCGGCCGCGAAACCTTCAATCCATCATCCGTTCGTCAGATTGGTGGATTAGAGAAAATCAATCCGTATTCGCCTGCCAACAGTGCCGGCCCTGGGCATGGGTGAACAGTGACGGGCCTGGGCATAGGCCAACAAGGCCATGCCCTAGGGCCCCTCAAAATAGATCCCAAAAAAGGGCCCCTTCTATTATGGTTTAGTGTAATATATTAGGTATGTTTTAAGTTTAAAAAAAAAAATTAAAGAAGGCCCAAACTAATTTAAAATAAATTGACCCATTAAAAAATTGAAAAGCCCATTCAAAGAAATTAACATTGTTATCCATTGAAAATAGACCCAAAAAAGGGTCCTCCTATTATAGTTTATTGTAATATATTAGATATATTTTAAATCCTTAAAAAAACTAAGGAAGACCCAAATTAACTTAAAATAAATTGACCTATTAAAAATTTGAAAGACTCATTTAAAATAACTAATATTGTTATCCATTGAAAATGATTTTACAAAAAAACTAGATTATGCAAGTACAATTGATTTATTTGCTTCTAAAAATGCAAGAAGAGCGATGATCAAATGACACTTATTAATTGTTGTCATGTAATACTAAGTATTTTTTGTGATTTTGACACAAATTTTTTGTCTTTTATCTTCATTTTTTTTTTCATTTTTTTTCATTCAATAAAAAAAAATGTAAAGGACCCCAAAAATTTATTAGTTGATTATTGGCTTTGGGCCCCAGAAATCTCAGGGACGAGCCTGTCTGCCAATCCAGCAAATGTGGGTTGAACGGATTGGTAGATTGACGAATGGATGCGAATTGGTTTGGCGGTTTAAAATTTTATAAATTTTCAACATAATTCAACTTGTGCACTTCCTAAAAAAAAAAAAATGGTATTACAGTCAATGACTTAAAAAAGTATTACAATCATTGCATGTCTCATCCAAAAAAAGAAAGTTTGAAACTTTAGAATATTACAATCACTGCATGCCTCATCTACCTATTACAACCACAGCATACTTCATCTACATAAAATATTACAATCTGTGATTCTTAAAATATAAAAACAATTCAAACCACCAAAACCATGAACAGAGCAGTAGTCAATATTGTATGCCTCTGTATTGTTACATCTATATCTGTTTTTGAAAACAAAAACCAACCAGCATATATCATCTTTTTTATTTATTATTTTTAGAGTTAGATTTAAAAACCAAAAAATATAGATAAATAATACATTTATTTTTTTCAATTCAAAAAATACATTCAAGATGAAAACTCTTTTTCAACAAAATATTTAAACTCTTTTTCAATTAAAAGCACAAATAAAATATCTAAACATATTAAAAACACAAAGTTTTACAAATTACTAGGGGTGCTTGCGGTTTGGCCGTTCAGTTGTGGCCAAAGGAATCTCAAATCCGCCATCCGTCCAAAACTAGGCGGATTGAAAAAAATCAATCCACAACCGTCCGCTTGTCATCACACATCTGTCCAAAATGCGACGGATTGGTTCTGTTCGGTCGATTTAGACAGATCGATATATCTACTCCTCACCCTTAATGATAGGTTAATTATTTTAAAAAAATATGATAAATTAGCGGGAATTTTTTGATAAAATTCACCAATAAAATATATAATTTTCGCAAAATAAAAATAAAAATCATTAAACCAAACCACATAGAGAATCATAAAGTGTTTTGTTTTTGCTAAGTTATGTGTTAGAATGGTTTCTGGAAAAATTTGGGAATAAAAATAGAATTTTTTTCTAAACTTTGGTCTAATTTTTAGGTAGGACCCATGCATCGTATTTCACAGGTCTAAGTGGTAACACGTTCTATGCCGCGTTGTGATTCACGTGGTATATTTGGTTGCTCAAAACCATTATCGGGTTAATAGGAATTTGAAGCCAAATTGAGCTCCATGGAAATGAAGTTTTTGTGGAAAATCCTTAAAAGTTTGAATAAGGCTTGTCCCACATTGATTTTGCGGGAAGTTTTGAGTGGGTTTATAAGCCATGAGATTGGAATTTGGGGTAGGCCTCAAGGGGCACCCAAGTTTTATAGAGAGAGAGGTTATGGGCAAAATAGGCTAGACCCATTTGACCTAAAAATCACCATACATGCGCACGTTGCAGTCGGCCTGGGCGCGGGTGTGAAGTTGGGTTGGCCTTGTCCGGCCCAATACTTATTTTTTTGGGCAAAAAACATTTGAATTTTATTTTATTTTTTGGTAAAATAAAATTTGTCCAATTTCAATTTCAATTTTTGAATTCAAAATTGTTGCACCTCTTTAGAATTTTGTACTGGTTCAAAACAGACCCGAATCTGTCCAAATTCAAAACCAAAAACTGTTTTATCTATTTGAGATTCAAACCAGATTCGGTTATCTATTCAAATTTAAACTGAACATGTTGTATCTGTTCAAAACAGATTTGCTACTTGTTGGATTCAAACTGAAAAGTCACCATTACACCTATAAATAGACTAATTCCTCATTTGGATTTTTACTCCAATTTTCGTCCTTAAATCTGCTACTGCTCTCTGTATTTTGCTGCATCGAAATTTTTGTGAAAAAGAGTATAAACACTTAGTGTCTTCGTTGTACGAAAAATTTGTAGTACTGCTATTTTTCGTTGATTGATCATTTTATCCCGGGAAATAGACGTCCATATTCTGAAAGCACCATGAAGAAAACGAATATATCTTAAGGATACAGTGTCAAACACTGGACATGATCAGAATATTATTCAAGAATTTAATAAAGTAAGTTGTTTATTTATTTTTCTGTTTTCATTTTATTTTTAACATATAGCCTGACGGGTGAGCTTATAATTTATAATTATTTTTTAGACCAGGCTAGGCTTGGATAGATGTAGAGACCCGTTGTTAGGGTTGGGTCAAGATTGAACAGACACAAATCCCTTATTATGTAATATTAGCTCGGCCTGAACCAAGCTTGGCCTGACCCGACGAATGCTCACACCACACATATATACATCCTACCACAAAAAATGTGTAATTTTATCATAAAATTTTGCAATGTCAATTATAAAATGTATAATTTTCGTCACAAATTGACATAACAAAATATCTAATATTTTTGTGATTGATATTACAAAAGTTTATGACTTAGTTATGACAATCTTTATTACATTAATTTGTAACAAAATTTTATATTTTATGATTAATATTATAAAATTTAATAATAAAATTACGTTTTTTTATGGCGGGTGCATATAAAATTTTCCCATACACTCATGTCATGTTTGTTTTTTTTCACTTAGGGACAATTACAAAAAATAAATAAAAATAAAAATAAAGATTTGAGTCTTTTAATAAAATAAATTTTTATTTTTAATTTTATTAATTTAAAATTTAAAATTTAATTTTTAAAATTTATTTTCAATTTAAATTATTTATCTATTTTCATTAATAGAATCAATATAATAAAGGGAAAAATTCAAATAAGTCCAAAAGTTAAAAATAATTATAAATTAATGACAAACATTTTAAATATTAATTATTAAAATTATACACTTTTCCATGTATGTGTAATAACTTTTCCAATTTAACATTGACTAGTAATTTTCTTTAGAAAACTAGTATTTTAATCATTAAATTCTTTCAATGACTAAAATGTGTAAAATATTTTTTTTCATTGAGTTTAATAGTTTAAATGTCATTTTTCTTTTAATTTTACTCAATAAAAATAAACAAATATTTAGATTGAAAATAAATAAATAAAATTTAAATTTAAATTAACAAAATTAATATTTTATTTTATTATAACAGTCAAATCTTATGATTTTTTTTTTATAATTTTTCCTTTTATTTATTTTATATTTTTAGTCCATGGTCTTCCTTGTTGAATAATAAGATGCGACTGTTGAGTTTGGTCAGTGACCCCTTTTTTTTCTCTTTTTTTTTTTTTTTTTTGGGGGGGGGGGGGGATCCGATGCCTTACGTATGATATGACTCGTTGATAGTTATAATTTCATAATTTTAATACAATTATACTAAAAAATTTTAAAATTTTAATTTATAAAACACTTAATTTTATTTTTATTCATAATTTGATAGTTATATGGATAAAAAAATAATATTGTCATTTTTTTAAAATAAAAATATTGTCATTTCTTTATATGACAATGTATTTTAGTTAATTTGTCTTCAAGTTTTCATAATATTTGCATTAATTTTGATTTATTAGTCTTATTAGAAATGAATTAGTATAATTATGTCAAATTTATAAAGTTTACTTCAAGGGTACTCAATGTAATTTACTCTTATATTTGTATATATATTCAACAATGCTAGAGACCTCTAAAAAGGCATCTCTAAACCCACCTCTAATGAGGTGGAAAAGGAAAAAAAAAAAAAAAAATCAAGACACATGATTGGTTGTGGCAGTGGGGGGACCCACTGCCACATCACTAGTGGTACCTCTAAATTAGAGGTCCCAAGCATTTTTCATATATATTATATGTTTTTATCATATCTGTTTTTAAATAAACATCAATGCTACTATATCACAATTTAAAATGACCAAACACAAGATTTGATACAAATATAGCACAAACGATGGGTCACACATGTAAGTGCCACTATTTCGTGAGATGTCAGTATTCATTTTGTATTTAATGATTTATACACTTAGGCTTTATTGTTGAATAAATAAATGACAAATATAAATTTAAAATTGACAAATGATTTTTTAAGCTTAGTGGGGGTAAAATCATATAACTGCAACTGTGATTTTACATGTAATAAGGCACACGGATTTACAATAATATATATATATAAATAAAATAGACAAAACTGGACGATAAAATTAGATGGTCCAACAACCATCTTTCCCAATTTAAAATAAGTTGGACAACTCTTTTTCCCATACTCCACCTATAGAAAATTGATTCTTATTTGTTTTGACTTTGAAAATCTCTGCAACTATATTTTCAACTAGGTCAAAGGCAAAAAAAAAACCAAAAAAACAAAAAAAAAATATTATTATGCATCATCATATGTAAATATATATATACATTTTATGTAAATTTATACAGCAAAAATATGTATACATAAAAATTTCATTATATTCAAAACATAATGTGGGCACGGGTCGGTTGCGGCCACGGAACATCTAATCCGTCATTTGTCCGCCAAATTGGTATATTAGAGAAAATCAATCCGCATCCGTCTGCCAATCCGACGGATGTGAATTGAGCGGATTGACAGATTGACGGATGGATGCGAATCAATTTGGCGGTTTAAAATTTTATAAATTTTTAACATAATTCAACTTGTGCACTTCCTCAAAAAAAAAATATTACAGTTAATGACTTAAAAAAAGTATTACAATCACTACACGCATCATCCCAAAAAAAAAATTTGGAACTTTAGAATATTACAATCACTGCATGCATCATCCACATATGACAATCACAGCATGTCTCATTCACATAAAGTATTATAATTTGTGGTTCTTAAAATATAAAAACAATTCAAACCACCAAAACCATGAACAGAGCAGTAGTAGAGATTGTATGCTTCTGTATTGTTACATCTATATCTATTTTTGAAAACAACAACCAACCAGCATATATTTTTTTATTTATTATTTTTAGAATTAAATTTAAAAATAAAAAAATATAGATAAATAATACATTTATTTTTTTCAATTCAAAAAATATATTCAAGTTGAAAACTCATTTTCAAGAGAATATATTCAACAAAATATTTAAACTCTTTTTAATTGAAAACACAAATAGAACATCTAAACAAATTGAAAATACAAAATTTTACAAATTATTAGGTGTGCTCGCGGTTTGGTGGTTCGGTTGCAGCCAAAAGAACCTCAAATCCACTATCTGTCCAAAACTAGGCGGATTAGAAAAAATCAATCATCAACCGTCCGCTCATCATCATACATCCGTCCAAAATGCGACGGATCGGTTCTGTTCGGTCGGTTTGAACGGATCGATATATCTGCCACTCACCCCTAATGATAGGTTAATTTTTTTTTAAATATGATAAATTTGTGAGAAAATTTTGATAAAATTTACTAATAAAATATATAATTTTCACAAAATAAATATAAAAATCACTAAACCAAACCACATAGAGAATCGGAAAGTGTTTTGTTTTGACTAGGTTATGGGCTCCTAAGAGTATCATTACCCAGCTTATTAAAGTTTTCTCTTAATTGTTTATAGCACAAAACTATAAAAATACATTCATCAAATTCAATTCTTAACTAGTTATTTTAGTTTAATATCAAATCACTAGCTATATGTAGTTAGGGAAAGATGACTCAACAAATGAAATAAAGAATAAATAGTTTGTTGGAGAATATATTTGAATAGATAATTAGCTAAAATAGAAAAATAGATTTTTAGTTAAATTTAACTAAAAATTTGATTATTTTGATATATATGCTATAACATTGTGAAAAGAAAAAGGAAAGAAATAATAATAACGTACGTGATTCATAAAAACACATTAATTGGAAATTGGAATTTAGACATGTGATTAAGAAAATTATAACATTCGCTTGTCATCAATGTCTTATAATTATGGTTGGAATAAAATTACGTTTTACAAAGTGATGGTATTATTACTCAAACTTGATGGAAATCCAACATCTCAAATTTTTTCAATATGAAATTTTGTTGAAAAGTTCATTTTTAAGGGTCTGTATGACATTAGGTGAACAAATAGATGATGTGAATAAATAAGTAAAATATTAAATAAATTGACAGATAAATAAGGGTAAGGGTGAATTACACTAATAGTCCCTATAGTTTGAGGCTTGTGTCACTTTGATCCTTGACTTTTCAATTGTGACACATTTGACCATGAATTTTGAATCTTGTTCCAAATAAGGACAATTGAATATATCATTAGATTTTTCAAGGGTAAAATTGTCAATTTGATAAAATATAAACTAATTTGACAAAAATAAATGTCAAAAAAATATTTTTAATTATTTTTATCCACCAATGATAAAATTATGTAAAATTAATAAAAATTAAATGATTTATTTTTTAAAATTAATTTTACATGATCATCATCCAAACACATAATAAAAATTAATTTGGTAAAAAAAATAAATAAATGTCTAAAAGATTTATCAATTTTATATAATTTTATTTTTAGTGGGTAGAAATAATTTTTAAAAATTTAAAAATATTTGTTTGATATTTATTTTTGTCAAATTAGTTTATATTTTATTAAATTGACGATTTTACCCTTGAAAAATCTAATGATATCTTCAATTGTCTTTATTTGGAACAAAATTCAAAATTCAAGGTCAAATGTGTTACAATTGAAAAGTCATGGACCAAAATGACACAATCCCCAAATTATAGGGACTATTTGTGTAATTTGCCCTAAGGGTAATATGATATTTTAAATTATTATTATATCATTATGGCCCTTAAATATTTAAACTTTGAGCTATTGTCCAAAAAAAAATTAAAATTTAATTCATAACCTGAGGGCCCAATATTACATTTACAACAAAATATTACAATAGAGAATGTAATAAAGAAAAATGAGATGAGAGCATACGAGGCCAAACACTATAATGAGATCACAAAGGCATACATAGCACATCGTATGTGATGATTTTTCCTAAGTTTAAATGCATATTATAATATACCATATCTCTCATTTTGACATGAAATTCATGTGGATTTATTTTATTTTTTTAATAAAGATTAAAAGCTTGTTTGGCTTGACCTATCATAGCATATTTTTTTATCTTTTTATTTTTTTGAGTTACATTACTTCTTTATTTTTCTATATATTTTTCGTAAAAAATCAAGAAATATACTTGTTTAAATCATCTCAAATAATCCCTGAGATTTGTATCATGAAAAACATTTGACATGTTGTTATTTTTATTTTTTAAGTTAATTATATCAAGACCATTCAATTATTAGTAAATATTACATTATTTAAGTTATTTACAAATTCATATATTTTGATCCTGAAAATGCATCACAAAAAGCTATTTGTATATTTTTTTGATAATTATGGATCAAAATATCCGATTTATAAATAATTTCAATAAAATGGTATTTACTAATAAATTATATTTTTCCATGATATAACATCTGTAAGTAGGGATGACCAAAAAATCCGACCAACCATGACCAAAAACCAAAAAACAACAAAAACAAAAAACAACCAACCTTGTATGACTTCAATAAAATGGGTTTGGGGGTTTTACAATAGAGGGTGGGTTTGGAGGTGAGAATAAAAAAAATTTTAAAACGTTTGGGTATCGCCCCGGCCCCGCCCTGCGCCCCGGGGGGGGGGGGGGGGGGTGGGGTTGGTGATTGCTAGCATTCCGTTTGGATGAAAGGGTTTGGTAAGGGAAAAAAAATTATAAAAATATTTTTGCTCATTTGGATGGTTAAGTGATAAATTGTGAAAAAATAACTCTCATCAAAGTTTGTTTCTCACAAAAAGTAGTGAGATTTAGTGAAAAAATAAATTGATTTAATGAAACTTTTTTAAAATATCAAAATTATCCTATGATGAAAGAAGTTGAGAAAATAACTTATTAATATGAAAGGTTATTTTGGTAAAATGAAACAAAACACTTTCTTTTATTTTCTCTTATCTAAACAAAGTATGCGAGAAATCACATTCTCTTATATTTTATTCATTCAAATATCATGGTGAAAAATCATAATCATTCATATCTTTTTCTCACCTAGGTGGGAAACTATGGCTTCGTTTGGAAGGTGAGTTGACTTTTTGATTTTTTTGACTATTTTAGCCTGAGGCTAAAAAGTTTGATTTGGGAAGAGTTTTTAGTTTTTTTGGCTTTTTTGATTTTTTTGTGGGAGAAATAATGTAATGATTATAAGTTAGATGTAATATTTTGTATTATTGGGTTAAAAAGCCTATTTGATTTTTTGTGGCTATTTTAGCCAAAAAAATCCCAAAACCTACTTCCCAAACATAGGCTATAATTGTTTCTTTTATTGTCTCATCTCAAGATCCAAACAGAGTGTAACATATGGTGAGGGGAGATCAAGTGTTCGAGCTGATAAAACAACGACAACCCTTTTAATTGTAATCACCAACCAATTAATATTCTACAATCTTGGTTGAAACAGAAAGTCTAATTTGTTAACGAAATTTCATTATTGTTTAATGATATAACTTGATTTTAATAATTTTTTTATACTCTTATACTTTTTTTAATGGATATCACACTTATTCTTTCTCTCGTTTTACTGTGCAACCCTACTAAGATAAATATCAAACAACACTAATTGTTATTGAGAGGGTAATTTGTGAACAAATTTGGCCGAGCTAGGAAAAGTCTTCTTTGGAAGTTAGGCTATGCAATGGGCCGAGATAAAAGCTGATGTAGCTCGGTCTTGGGCTAAGAAGACACTAGGTCGGCCAGAGATAGGTTGCTTGGGCCTGGACCTAGCTATTTGAAGGTAGTCCTTTATTGAACTAAGATGTTGTCAATGGAGAGGGTCAATCTATGTGTAGCTCGGCAAGGTGCAATTCGATAAATCAGCTTATGGTCACATGGCCCGAATGACAGGGGACCGAGATAAGGCAGCTCAGTCAATAATGTATATCCGAGCATAAGGGAGTGACCATCTCACTTGGCTTACAGTAATGAGAGTGCTTTAAGGATAAACATTATCTTTGGGTATGAAACTCCTAGGATGACTCTGCTAAGTAGAGTAGAGTTCTACTAGGATTGTGCAAACCATCTCACTTGGTTGATAGTGAGTAGAATGTTATCAGGATAGACACTCTTCACTGAGTATGATTCCTATGAGGACTCTTATAGGGAGAGTTGGAATCCTACTAGGACTGTACTAGGCAGAATCTATAAAAGTTCATAACAGGACCTATGTACAGGCATCACAATTCTTACTCTAGAATACGCAGAGCTTTTGTCTATTGTCTATTGTTGACTTAGGCATCAGAGAGGTTTCCGGTACACACCCGTCGGCTAGCTCACGTTTGTGTTTTCAGGTAGTAAAGCGACGATGTTTGAAGGAGTGCAAACTTGATCAACAGGATTATACGAGAAGATTATTTTGTGCTCATACAGTTATGATTCATATGTCATCCTAATTAGTTACAAAAATTAATTATTAAAATTCAATACAAAAAAATATAAGTTAAAAGGCTAAACATAAAGTCAGAGATTATACCAAAAGGTCATTATAATTTATCATATTACTCTTTTTATTTTTTTATAAAAAATAATTAAAATAGTTAATTGTAATGACCCCAAAATGCGTATAATGAATTATCTTTATTTACCTATGGGTTAATGTGCTTCAATTCAATTATATCTGTTCGAATTGAAGAATTATTTGTTAAGTTGCGACTTTAAAACTGGAATTGACGACCTTTATGGGTTCAAAAATCGGAATTGAGTACATAGATATGTTAATGGGAATTTTTAGAGCTATTTGGGAAAATTAATTGGAAATTTATTTTGTCAATTCGTTAAGGTATGTTTGGGTGGTTAACTTTGCACTGTAAATTGAAGGCCTTAGAGGCTTTAGAAACCAGAACAGAGTCATATATATGATTAGCATAATTTTTAGAGTCATATGGGAAGTTTAATTGAAATTCGATTTTGTACGATTCGTAAGGGTGCGTTTGGCTATCCCAAATTGTGATAAGCTTATATATAGTTAGATGTATAGATATATATATATATATATATATGAGATATATGAGTTGAACTCAACATATTTGAGCCAAAAATATCTAAGGGAGAGGGAGAGAACCGTGAAAGAGAGAGAGAGAGAGAATGAGAGACAAAGATTCTCTAAGAGAAGCTCACCATTCATGGAGGTTTGAAGATAATTGAAGAGAAATGAAGAAAATCAACAATGAAGCTTGGGAAAATTGAAGAGATTAAGGGGAAAAGCAAGGAATTGAGTTAAGGTATGTGGCTTCAACTATTATCTTTGTAGATAATTTATCTACTACATGGAATCAAGGATTAACTTGGAAGATTAATATGTAAATGAACAAGTGTATTGGGTTATGAATGAAATGGGTTAAACTCAAGGAATTGCACATTGATTTCCTTAAATTTGCTTGAATTGGGTTCAATCTTAAGAATGATTCATGGAATAACAAGATTTGGTGTGAGAACCAACCATGTGTAAGATATATTTACATGATTTTGGGCATATATTGTGGAAGTTTGATTATATAGGAAAGATGAGACTTGAATTTCTAACTTGAGGCAAAGATTGATTTGTTTGAGATGAAATTACACTTGAATGATGTTAGTTTATCATGTTGTAGAGTAATTTTACATGTTTTAGGGTGATTAAAGTTGAAAACTAGCTTAGAAAATGGAAAAACAAGTGTTAAAGCCAACCAAGATTTTTGAACAACAAATTTTGCCCAGAGCCGCACGTGTAGCGAGGCTTCCCGCACGTGCGGCCCTGTTTCCCGCAGGTGCGGGACAGCCCTGTTTCAGCCAACTTCAAATAAGCATATCTCTTGCATCCGGACTCCGTTTTAAGTGATTCTTGAGCCTAAATTCAAGTCCCGGAAGTCTAGTTTCCAATGGTGGTGGTCTCACTCCCAAATTCTAAGTACACAAATAGATATGTCCAAATTAATAACGATTGTTTACTTTCTGTCTACCGGTTTTATACCATTTCTTCTTCTAAACCATTTTCCTTTTGATTCCTCATATTTTCCTAGACACAAATTATAACCTATTGAGGACTAATGAGTTTAGAACCACCAAGGCTAATTGATTAAAGAACAAGAAAGAGATTGGTTATATTATCATATTATGTTATGTGCATTGTGTTTGTAGGTCAATGAGGACATCGTCCCATTGTTACCAGAAGCCCAGCACTGTGAGTAATAGTATAGTAAAGATATGTTCTTCATTATCTAGTTTGACTAATGTGTGACATGATTCTCTAAATGTCGTATTTTGGAAAAATACACAAGTTTCCAAGAAAAGTAAAATGAGTTATGAATAAGGACTGGGAATTGTTTATAATATAATATGATAGGCCTAAGGCCGTTCTGTTTATCTGTTCCGCTTATGCTATGGCATGGTATGAATTGTTCGGTCTTTAAGACCTAATCATTTTGGTATGGAACAAAATGTTGTACGGAACTAAGTGCTACAATGTAAGTCATCTCTAGAGTCCGTACGAGACACTTCTTGCATCCATACATGCATGAATTGGACCCAATGGGAGGTGGAGACATATCGATGTTCCATCTACTCCATGATCAGATACAATGATACGATATGATACGTTTGGACCAAAGGTCGTTTTGATATATGATTGGGCCCGAGGCCGTTTTGTTATACATGGACCCGAGGTCGTTCAGAATATATGATATGAATACAAAGGTTTTGACATCGCTATATGACTCATGTTACGATGTGTTATTTTATCTGCATGAATGGATGTCCTATTTTAAAATGTGCTTATAATCTTTTGTATAAGTGGGCGTACCATGTACCACGTAAAATGTTTTGTAATAGTTCCATTATATATTCGACTTGAAAGGGTATGATTTATGATACGATAAATGGCTGTTTTGAAAAGATTTATGATACGTTTATAAATTGTGAAATGTGTTATCTTAATGTTAAAGACATCATTCATTAACCTATTTACTTTAATATTACTCCATGGGCGTTAGTTCACCCATTTTATTTTATATATGTAGGTGAGCCATCGGGGATCAACACTAGAGTTGTATCAAGGTCCGCCTCTCTGTCTAACCAACCGGGTTACGCCTCCGTTGAGGCCTTAATTTTGTATTGGGAATTATGTAATTTAATTATGTAATTTATTGAGTCTTATATAAGTATGTGTGTAAGATCTGCATAATTCTGTGATTATTATAAATATGGAAGCATATTTAATTGCTTAAGTTAATCTAAATCTTTATGTATGCACAAGTTCAATGGATATTTTATCTATGTTGGTATTTGCATCCGCTTAAGGCCCCGTATTTGAATACATATTATTATGAAATTTTGTTTTGAGGCCTAATCACAGGTTGGTCATGGACCAAACTTTTAGGGGCGGGTTTGGGTCGTGACATTAATTCTCAAACAAGTCTTGTGTAATAAAAAAAAAGTCTAATGAGTAAAGATTAAATATGGGATAATCCATGATGCAAAAAGGAATGACCAACATAGAAATAGAGACAGATTCCTAGCTAGCAATGAAGCAAATTCAGGATGGAGTTGAAATTTCATCACTATACTGTCACGACCCGCTCCCCGTACCCAAGGGTTAAGCATCGTGATGGCCAGTAACTGAGGTTACCTCCGGCCAATTCTTAAACAAATAAATAAACGCGAGCGGAAGTAATATTTAAATGAGGGTACCAAAATAATTATCGGAGTTTCTATTTTTATGACAAAATATATTGGCCAAAAAGACTGATATTTACATATAAAAATATTATAACAGTATTGTGTGTGTCTATTCTGCAGCCCCGCATCTAAGACTTTTCAAAAGTTATTTCTGAATTGCATTGTTTCATGAAAATTGGTAAACAACTATAAGTACTTGGCAGAGTGAAAAATATTATACTAAGAGTATAAGGGCGTAAAATTCAACATGGATAATTATTGGCTAAACAGAGCTTAATATTAAAATACATAATATATAATACAGAGATCAAATACGGAAATCATATATATAATCATAATCACGGTACAGAACGGAATAGAACAGATGTATGACTCAATAGATGGCTCATACGAACTCTAGAGGTGGCTCCCACCATAGTGTAACACTTAGTTCCATATAGCATTTTGCTCCATACCAGAAGTCATAACCACGGTACAAAACCGGACAAATGTATGGACTCAAGAGGTGGCTCGTATGAACTCTAGAGGTGGTTCCCACCATAGTATAGTACTTAGCTCCGTACAGCACTTTGCTCCACACCAGAAATTCAGAGGGTCAATGGATCCATGACAGACAGAGGGTCACAAAGTGACTAATCAGAGAGCCAATGGTTATTTAAGTCCTCCAAGGCATGGGACTCCCGTGGTGGTACTTACAAAACATAATTGTTTATAAGGTCATAGTCAAATATTCTTTAAAATATAAATAAACGTATCCATGTATTTTGTTTTAAGCAAATAGAGTTCAGAAATTAAACCGCGTAACTGAAATATTAATATAACTTATAAAACATAACTTGTATAAAATAAATTATGGTAAGTCAAAACATACGTAAAATATATTATGGTGACTCAAGATATAATATAACTCACCTTAACTTTAATACCTCACTCTTTCGTTCCACTACCAAAGACCTGCTTAGCTTCCATATTTTTTTTCCTCTATTTTCTTCCTTTCTTTCTCCTTCCTTTCTCTCTACTCTTTATTTCTTCCTTTTCTTTCTTATTCTTCACCCCAGCAAATCCTCTCTTTTATAGAGAGATTGACATGGCCACCCAGCCAAGTTGCCATGTGTCGCCTTCCTATTAATCTCCATTAATTTAGGCTTATCCAAACTTAACTTAATTATAAATATTATATTTTGATCCTTTTTGATCTCTAAATTCTTAATCATTATATCATTTTATAAAATTACATATAATAATACAAAATAAATTATATATTTTCTTAACTGTGATTAAATAATATTAATATAAATTATACAGAATAATTAAAAATTTAGATTGTTACATATACAAAGCACTGATTGAAGATGCAAACTTCATGCTGAGAAGATGCAAGTGCAGCATTCAATATATTACAAGAGAAGCAAACCAATGTATAGATGCGCTTGCCAACATTGGAGTTAACCAAATAGAGCACATGGTTTTCTTAAATGACCCACCAAGCTCTATCTTTTCCTTTCTAATTGCAAACATGGCTTCTGCTAACTTAAGGAGAGTCTGATTCCCCTTATTTGCTTGCTTGTTTATACTAAAACTCGAAACTTCATTCTTATTTTCATTTAAAAAATAAAAAAAATATGAAATAAAATAAACACATCAATATTCTAACTTACTACTCCCTCCGTCCCAAAATAATAATCTCTTTTAATAAATTTATTTATTTATTTGATAAGACAATTATTGTATTTTAAAAATATTAATTTTTTAAAATTACCTTTGATAGTACATTTTTTTGAGGATATCAATTATCATTATTGTACTTTTTATGTTATTAATGGATTTTTTTTTAAAAAAAAGACAAAATAGTAAATTTATATTATTTTATTCTTTAATTTTTGAAAATTGACTAATAGTTTGGGATAATGAAAAATAAAATAAGGGACTAATATTTTGGGACGGATGAAATATGATATAGCCTTCTCTTGTTTAGTTTATTATGATAAATTATATCATTAGTCCTTTTAGTTTTAAAGAAATTTTATTTTAGTATTTATAATCTAAACCTTGGGAAAATTGGTCTAAGGTCCCTACCTAACTTTTAGTATGAGGAGAGATCCACAATAATATTTTCTGGTGTCTAAGGTCCCTCAATGTTAGTTTAGTTTATAAAATACCTATTTTACCCTTTTGTATATTATACGTGGTTTTCAATTTTGGAATCTGAAGATTACGTTATTATTTTTGTAGAAGATTACTTTGGGATGAACTTGGTGATCGATGGAGATTTCGATGATGCAAATTTCGTGAAAATTTTATAGGAATTTTGTAGTCGTATAGTAGTTGAGTTTCGTTGATCGTGTAGAAGTTGAAGTCGTGTTGAAACTCGAATTTCCAGTAGAGTTGAATCAGGTAAGTTTAATAATCAGTTTAAGTTTTTTATTTTTCATTTGATTTGTATATATGGACTCCGATTTCAAATAAGTTTTTGTAGTTTATTTTGAATTAGGTTTTTATTTTCAGTTTTGATCAATGTGATAGAAAAGCCAGCTTAGTGAATTATTTTTTGATTTTTGAAGTTGATTTTTCATTCTTTGTTATTGACGATGGAGTTGATTTTTCATTCTGTGTTACATGTTTATCAATGATAAGTTTTGTTCTTCGTGTTTGGAGACCGGCTCTGTTTTTCTTCACTGTCTTAAGTTTTGTGCTCTGTTTTTTTCATTTATTCTGCACTATTCATTTTTCTACACTTTGCTTTGTATTCCAGAGAAAATTATATGTTCATATTCCAGAGAAAATTGTATGTTTATATTCCAGAGAAATTTCTCTGCATTCTGATTTGAGTCCAATAATGCACAATCACACAGAGAAAATTATAAGCTTGTAGTCCAGTGAAAATCACAGAGAAGCTTATAATTTGATAACTGATCTTCTGTGTGATTTTTGTCTATGATTGTGTTTAATAGTTAGCATTGAATATCTCTGTGATTTTCTCTAGATTCATTAATTCTTCTGTAATTTTGTTTTTGTTATCTTGAAGGTGAATTTAAGTTTGTAAATTTCTCTGGACTTTTATTTGAGTCCAGAGAAAATTATAAGGTAGGTATTATAATCCAGAGAAAATTATAATTATTAGAAATTTCTCTAGACTTTTATGTTGTTCTTGTGAAGTATTTTTATATTGAACAAGTTATTTTTGGTATTTTTTTGTTTTAGTTTAGATGGACAGTGCAGTGTTGTTGCTGTGCAAATATAGGAATGATACTATTATCATTAATGTTTCATGCGAATTGAATTGATGATGCTTTGATTTTACTTGCATTGAGTAAGAGACCAGCTGGGAGGCCAAAGAAGAATAGAATTGCTTCTACTGAAGAGTTTAAAAGGGTGATGAAGTGTAGTCGATGTGATAGGATCGATCGCCATAATAAGAGGACATGCAAGGAACCTTTGTTAAATAGTTGAGGATATTACATTTATTGATTGAATAATACATTTGAGAATTACTTTGTGTATTTTGTTTTGTGAAATGTACTTTTTGGACAGTGCATATATAATACCAATCAAATTCATCCAGAGAAATTTTGTAATAGCAGTGAAAATTACTTTTTGTGTTGCGTTTTTAGAAACATACTTTGGGAGTGCCTTTATAATACCAGTCAAATTGATCCAGAGAAATTTTTCTATAGCAGAGAAATTTGGTATGTGCATTGTGTTTGTTGAAATGTGCATTGTGTTTTGTGAGGTCAAATTCATCCAGTGAAATTTGTCAATAGTAGAGAAATTTGTGAGGTTAAATTCATCCAAAGAAATTTACTATGTGCATTGTGGCAAATTTATCCAGAGAAATTTGCCAGTAGCAAAGAAAATTACTTTGTGCACTATGTTTTGTAAGGTCAAATTCATCTAGAGAAATTTGTGAGGTGAAATTCATCCAGAGAAATTTACTATGTGCATTGTGGCAAATTCATCTAGAAAAATTTGCCACTAGCAGAGAAAATTACTTTCTGCACTATGTTTTGTGAGTTCAAATTCATCCAGAGAAATTTGCTAATAGTGCACTGTGTTTTGTGTGCTCAAATTCATCTAGAGAAATTTGCCAATACCAGAGAAAACTACAATGTGCATTGTGTTTTTTGAATTTGATAATTGTTTCGTACCAACACAGTGCATTACAAATTACATGATCATATAGGCACCCTTTTGGCACGATACAAGTTAAATTTTTCTGTGAAATTCTGGTAACTTCATACAAGAAAAATTTCTTTAGACAATTTTCTCTATGTGGATTGTGTTGATAATCACTACTAAATATGCATTATAAAAAAATATTTAACCATTGATAGTTATGAAATTTACATTAGTTAAAACAATATAGATACATATATGTCAAACAACATCATTTCTTCAATGTACGAAAAAAAAAAATTGAAGGGTCATTCCTAATTACATTGTGTACATTGTCTTCGTTTCACTAATATGCTTTCACTATTATACTTTCAGTTCTTCTTTTGGTGATATTTCAATTGGTTCTGTCCATGATCGGCCAATTTCAGTCGCAAATCTCTCTATGATTTTCTGTCCTCGTGAACCTTACGTCTTGTTTTGACAATGTTGAGCTGATAGGTTCATGGTTGCTATATTGTCTCATTATGTAGCAAACGAAGAGGCCACAATCCACACTGCATACAAATTATAGGTATAGTTAGTTTTAAGAAATATTCAAATTAGATTATCTTATTTATAGAGTTTCTGTTTCTTACTTGGCGTTTATGGTGTTTTGCTGCTTTTACGTTTCATCATTTTTAGACAATGAAAACATAAAGATATCAACATTAAATCCCAGAGAAATTTACAAACAACAAGAGAAAATGGAACATGACAAACACACACAAAAGAGAAAAGTGATGTGGCTGGAGAAAATTCAAGAATGGAACAAACTAAACATATACCAGAGAAAATTACACATGGCAAGCCATGAGAAATTACATATATGCCATAGAAAATTAACAAGGCAAGCCACAGAAAATATGCATTCCATAATATAAAAATCCCAGAGAAATTTACAGACAACCAAAGAAAATAGAACATGACAGACACACACAAAGGAGAAAAATGACGTGGCTATAGAAAATTCAAGTGTGGAACAAAATAAACATATCAGAGAAAATTACACATGGTAAGCCAGAAAATATTACATATATGCCAAAGAAAATTAAACAAGGCAAACTAGAGAAAATGTTCATTCCATAATATGAAAATGCCAGAGAAATTTATAGACAACCAGAGAAAATTGAACATAATAGACACACACAAATGAGAAAAGTGATGTGGCCAGAGAAAATTCAAGAATGGAACAAAATAAACATACCAGAGAAAATTACACATGGTAAGCTAGAGAAAATTAAACACGTGTGTATTCCATAATATGAAAATGCCAGAGAAATTTACAAACAACTAGAGAAAATGGAACATGACAGAACCACACAAAAGAGAAAAGTGATGTGGCCATAGAAAATTTAAGAATGGAACAAAATAAACATACCACAGAAAATTACACATGGCAAGCCAGAGAAAATTACATATATGACAGAGAAAATTAAACATGACAAGCCAGAAAAAGTATGAATTCCATAATATGAAAATGCCAGAGAAATTTACAGAAAACCAAAGAAAAATAGGGAATAACCAGAAACAAATGGGGGAATAAACATGCCAGAGAAAATTCAAAAAAAACACATAGATCAAGCAAATACCAGAGAAATTCAAATGACAGAGAAATTTACAGACAAAATCACACAAACATCTTCAAGAATAAGTTTGAAACTTAGAGAAATAACATTTTTCAAATTCATGTAGGTTTTTATTACGAAATTGAAATCCTAATTAATGGAAGGCTAGTCAAATGTGTTTTGGAGAAAAACTAGTTGGATTGGAGAAAACTTACCAGAGTGATGATGAAAACCCTAATTTCGAACTGAAATGGCCTGAGATGAAGATGCAATGAGATGAAGATGAACTGAGATGACGATGAACAATGAAAACGAGTCAGAGAAATTTGTGAGGAACGAACTGAAAAGAGTTTGGCAGAAGATAATGAAACCGTAATGGCGACAATGAAGATGATCGTGAAACCCTAATTCTCATGTTCTCTTGCTCATGAAAATGGTTGGATGTTTGGAATGAATTGAGTCGTCGGAATGCAATCGAGTTGAGCATTCTATGTTGATCTGTGAAGGGTATTTTGGTCCAAAAAAAAATTAAAAACACGCTTGTTGTTAGTGAGGGACCTGAGACATCATTCCTATTTTTGGTGTCCTTTATGCTGTAAATTACTCTTATTAGGGACCTTAAAAAAAATTGCCCCTAAACCTTATATTTTAAATTTTTATTACAATGTGATTCCTCCTTAATGTGTTATTAACGTTTTGAACCCAAAAAATTTGCATATAAAAATAAAGAGACTAAAGTGAAATTTCAAAAAAATACTAGTACAATTTATTCATTACATCAGTAGTTCATATAATTTGTTTTAAATTATATTTTAGTTCCTTTTGTTTTGTACATGGTATATTTTCATTTAAAATTCCAATGGTAAATGGTGGAAGGACCATATTACAACAAAATTGAATTATAGAGTTTAATGTTCAAAATAAAACTTCAAAAACTATAGTAATACTTTCCTTAATGAGCATTGCTATTTAAGACAAAAAAGTTAGATCCAATTTTCAAGTTGACAATCAATTAAGATATTAAATAGAACATTTTTTCTCATATATTTTCAAAGAGTTGGGCTTCTTGTCAGTCCGATCACGTGAACTGGAGGGTATTGAGGGTATCGTTTCGATAATTTGTCCCGTTTAATGTGTACAACTCATCGAGTATTAAATGCCAATAAAAAATCACGTTGATCGGATATCGATAGCTATTTCATCGAATCAGATTTTTCTCAACCGTTTATTTTTTCACCTTCTATTTTTTTATACAAAATTGATTTGATTGCATAGCTATCGATATCCGATCAATGTGATTTTTTACAAGCACATAGTATTCGACGATTTCTACACATTTCACAGTTCAGATTATCGAAACGGGACTCATGGTGAGCCCCACGGGCCCAACAGTACCCTCCAATTCGTGTCGGACTGAAAGGAAGCCAACCCCAATTTCTAATCATTAACCAAACATATCACTTATATATTATTGAGTCTATAATATAAGTCTAAAAATGAGTTTATATATCATTTTACTTTCTTAATTTATACACACTAGTTATGTAATTAACATTCTATTTTGTTTGTTTATATTTTTTTGACTTTTTTTTTTGTTTTTGTCATCCATCCATGAGACTTGGTTGAGCATATTCTTGAAAAATTCTTGATAATCTTTGGCCAGATGTTAACGTGTCAATGAATTGAGCCTCCTCTGTTGATTGATACTTCAATTTGAAAAATTCTTGATAGTCTTGGGCAAGATGTCAACTTGTCAATGAATTGAACCTTCTCTATTGATTGATACTTCAATTTATCCCTGTAACTTTTATGAAAAACGTGCTAGAATTTTTCTTCTAATTTTATCCTAGCTTATTTTGTTGTTTTTTAAAAAAACAAAAAACAAAAGGGGTTCAACTAGTTGACATTTGACTTTTTTACAGTTCCTCATTCCAACATCTATTTATCTTCTCCCCACTCACTCCCTATTTGCAATACAATAACATTAACGATTAAAAATCAACATAAAAATTTAGATTTATTTTAGGTGTGAACCCCACTTTGCAAGAGTTGAATATAGACCACTTGGTTTTTTGTTTTTTCGGGTATGAATTCTTAGTCTCTTGCATTAGTATTGCAATATTAATTATAAATGTTAAGACTATTTAGTAACATTATTGTTTTTTCTCTCTCTCTCCCTCTCTTTTTTTTTAAAAAAAATTGAAATTTGAAATTAAAAACATATTCGGTGATTTTTTTTTTTGTTTTAAAAATGGTAACAATACAAAAATATCTATAAAATTTGATAAACAAAAAAGTGCTTTAATTGTTTTCAACAAACTTTGATTCATTATTTTTTGTTCCTTACTCTTAGTTGGACCATCTCTTCAACAATTCACCAAACACATGTTTACTTTTGTATTTTTTTAAAAAACATGTGTACCGAATATTATTTTATATCAACTCTCCCCAGGTATATGAGTTGTATGACGCGAGATCTTCCCCGTCAATAATGTTAAGATGACAAATTTGGATACCAAAATTTATATATTATCTTATGTTATCAATACAATGATATATTAATAACATATTAGGTAATATTAAATTTGATATGCAAATTTGTTTATTCTTGGGCTTATAAAAAATTTTTCTTATGTGAAATAATTTAAAAAAAAATTATATATAGAATGTATGCCTAATAATTTTTTTTAAAATTTTATATATATCATTACAAAATTTCAAAATGAGACAAATAAATTTTAAACAGATGCAAAGATAAAATTCAATCTAGATAGATTCAAACATCTGGAAATGCAAAAAATTTGTCTAATCATTGGTTAAAGAAATAGGAAAACACTATGGTGTGCAATTTTTTTTAGGAATACATATCATATGCACTTATCACAAAATGTATAATTTTTCTATAGATTGATATGACAAAAAATATCATAATCAAGTTACAAATTTTTATAACATCGAGGTTAGGGGTGGGTATTGGCCCGTTGGCCTGCCCAACCCGGCTCAATATGGCCCTATTTTTTTTAGGACTTGGAAAGATTATTTTAACGCATAGGGTCGAACTAAGCCAACATTTTTTGCTCGATATATTAATGGGTTGGATTTGAGGTTTATACTTTCAACCCTAGGGCAGTCCGTTTGGTGGACTTGGGATTTATAATTATTTTTTGAAAAGGACTTGGGCAAATATAGAAACCCCAATGTTAGGGTCGAGTAGGACTTGGACAGACATAAAATCTCTTATTATGTAATGTCAGCCCAGCCCAAACTCGGCCTGGCCTAATGAATGGCCACTACTAATCGAGATAACACATTTTGTGGATGATGTTATGAATTTTTGTGATAAAATTACACATTTTTGTGGCGAGGTGCATACAGTATGCACTTATAAAAGGTGCACATCATAGGATTTTTCCAAAGAAATAACTTAGGGGTTGTTTGAGAATATGTTATTTTAATAATTTTTACTTATTATAAAAAGATGTGTAAAAAAATAGAGTGGTGATATGACCCAAATAAAATAAAAAGACAATAAGTATACTATTATTCTAGTAGTTTGCCAAACAATCTAAATCAGACCAAACCAAACCAAGTCTTAAGTTTCGTCAAATGAGATCGACTGCATGAATTCTTCTTCTCCACTCGACTCTATCCAAAACTATTTCGTTAGTCAAATTCAAGAGCTACACTAGTCCATGTTAATCTAGGTTTATCCCTTCTTCTAACACTACCATCTACTGTCACTGTGCTACATCTTTTCACTATTACCTCTATTGGTCTCCGTGTATATGACCAAACCATCTCAATCTATTCTCTCTTAACTTATCTTCTATCGATACTACTCCTATCCATTATCGAATATACTTATTTCTAACTCAATCTCTCAAACGTAATTTTATTACACGTCAACAAGTTATTTAATGTTTTTAAAAATTCAAAACTAGTGAGTACTTGTTACTATTTTAATTAATAAAAATCAAATTAAGATATTAACTAAACTTATAAATTTTTTCATGATTATAACTCATGAATAAAATATTTTACTTCTTTTGTCCTATTTTATTAGTCTCTTATTTTATTTTTTATTATTCCAAAATGCAAGTCAATTTTGAAAAGTCAAAATGTCAAATTTAAAAATTTATAGAATCACTCCTTACTAGTAATTATAAATAGATTTAAAAATGAGGATAGAAGGGTAATTTTGTAATTAATGCTTTAAAATTTGAATTTAAGTATAATAATTATTTGTCTTCTTAAAAAATTAAAATTATCAAAACGGTACGTACTCTTTGTGTACCATATGTACCTTATAACTAAGGAAAAATTAACATAATTTCATATATTATGAGTCATAACTAAAAAAAATTTGATATAACTAAATACAATATGAGGCATAATTAAAAAATTCATGAGCTATAATTAAAAAAAAAAAATTAGTCATGACTAAAAGAAAAAAAAAATGACATAGTTTGTAAGGCATATAATAAACCTTTTTCCAAGGGTGGAGGTAAAAAGAGGGTCTTGGCGTCATGTGCCCCTTCGATTTTGGAAAAAAAAAAAATTTCAAACATAAAAAAAATATTTTAAATAAAAGAATTTATAAAAATATTATTTAGAGTAAAATGTTAATGATATTTTAAAAATTATGAGAACTATATGATTGTTTGATTAAAAATAAAAAAATTACGATAAGTTATATTATTATTTATGAAAATTTTAATATAATAGCGATATCTATCATTATTGACATGTAAACATAGTTAATTTTAATGATAATATGAAATTTATTAAATTGTTAATTATATTTGATATGTAAGATTCATCATCCATATATTTCTTTAGTAGTAGTTGGAGACATCACATATCAATGATATCTTGATATTACTATTATATTGAATTGTTTCTTATATTTTGTATAAAAAATTATTTTATCATTATATAGTTATTTTAAAACTTATGTCAATAATTTTTTTTATATCATTCATGATATATTAGTTATAAATATTTTTTTTTTGTCTTTCTTAAAACTAATAATAAAAATTTATGTAAAATATTTTTTTATAAAAAATTTTTAATATTATAATTAATAAGTATCTCAAGTAATTTAATTACTTGAGTCGACATTGGGTGTGTAGTTTAGAATTTCACTTATGCCTCGTTTAGCAAATGACTTTTTTAATTAAAAAGTTAAAAATTAAAAAATTAACAATTTATATCAAAAAGTCAAAAAATTTATTTTCTCTCTACTCTTTATATATCTTTTTATAAAAAGTTAAAAAATCATCACAAACATATTAATTTTTTTTACATTTTATTTTAACTAAAAAACTTAAAAATTATTAAAAAAATATGTTACTAACCGAGGCCTTAGTAATGATTGGACGATGCCTCACAACAAGCACCAAAAAGTCCCGTTTGGTGTAGCTGTTAAAACAGCTTATAGATTATAACTTAACAGATTATAGATTTTGACTTTAATTAGAAGTTGTTAATCTGTTTGGTGTAGCTGTTGGATTATAGATTTAAGTTACTGAGTAGTGTTTGTTAAATAAACTGTGAAATAGCTTTTTCAATTAATTTTTATTTTTTGTTTGTCTACATTTCTCATAAAAAATAATAATAATAATCTATAATCCATTTGAGTCTTTTTCTATTTTTAAAAAAATAAAAAATAAAAAAATTTAAGAGTATAACAATAAATTAACATGTCCACAGCAGAAGCTGATAATCAGAAGCAAGGGGTGAGCAGCTTCTCAGAATCAACTTTTTTGAGTTAAAATAAGCTGTTAGAATCAGAAGCTGTTTGAAATAAGTTTAACCAAACAGCCCAAAATAACTTTTTCAAAGTTAAAAGTCATAAGTTGGCTCTGAAAAGCTGAAACAAACACCCCAATAGATTTCATCGGTTGGGCCCTCGCATTGTGGCGCGCATCACAAGTCACCATTATCTTATATTCCGCCACGTGGCAACGCGGGCTCCTGTTTTCACCGTTTCTCTACCTGTTCGGTTCCAACCGTGTCAACTCAGACTCGTTAAAAAAAGGCACACGCACTCCTTCAATCTGTCTCTGCACATACACATATTTACATACATGGTGAGAGTTTTAGAGAGAGAAACAGAGTTTTAGAGAGAGAGAGAGAGAGAGAGATGAACATGAAGCACAAGCAGCAGAAGCGAAGACTCGATCGTCGCAACGCAGCCAAGAACTTCGACTACGACGCATCTCCATCGGGGTCTTCTTCGTTTGAAGACCGGTCTTCTCACGCCGACGGTGCTAGTTTCCGAATCGAAGGAATCGACGGCGAGGTCGATCGGGTTTACCGCTACTTGGGGCTTTCCGGACCCGACGACTTCGCTATTCCGGCCGCTGATTGGGAGGCTAGCAAGGCTCGCTCTTCTTTCGATCGGAACCTGAACTCTAAGTTTGGGAATCATCACGATTCAGAGAAGATTGGGGTTGATTCCCCTGAAAATGGTTTATCAGATGCTTTTGAAGATAAAGTTAGGGTTACCGACGAGGTCGAGCATGAAATTGAGCGTTCTCAGTTGAAAATTGATCTCAATCCAGCTAAAATTGAAGTTATGGTTAGAGAAATTGATGAAGTTGAGTCGTCGTATCAGTTGAATATTGTAAGGAAGAAGGGGGTTAGTGTGAGACGTTCCAAAGATAGCGGATGTGGAATTGATGATTTTGAAGCTAGGGTTAGGGTTAGCGACGAGTTCAAGCATGAAAATGAGTGTTCTAGGTTAAAGATTGGTCTCAATCCAGATAATATCGAAGTTAGGGTTAGAGAAATTGATGAAGTTGGACATGGTGATGACAAGGAGTCTTATCAGTTGAATATTGTTAGGAAGGGGGTCAGTGTGAGACGTTCTAGAGATGGCGGATGTGGAATTAATGGTGCTCGCCCGCCAGTACTTGCTCCTCCGCCGCCAGTACTTGCTCCTCCCCCGGCAATGTCACAATCTGTTAGGGATAATGTTAGCTCAACTTGGGAGATATTCAAGTCTTTTGGACCTCAAGATGATGAAGATTCGTGTTCACCAGTTGATTCAGGGCTCGTGAGAGGAGAAGATAAAGCAATTGAAGAAGATGAGGAAGTTGTTGGACAAATTGTGGAGAAACAATATATGCACAATGATGAGGGTTTAAGAGAAAGATGCAGTCTTTCTGAATCTTGTTCAGATACATCAAACGATGATAAGGAAGATGATACCTTTAACATGACCGTGGAACCCCTGTATTCTATTTCGCCCAATGGACAATTTATGCCCAGTATCAAGTCCTGGCAGAAGGGTGACTTTCTGGGAAGTGGGTCATTTGGAACAGTGTATGAAGGCTTCACAGAGTACGTATTCTTGGAAAATTTATTGCCTTTTACTTCCTCCCCAATTGACAGTATACTTTATTGCTTTAGAGCATCTTCACCAATTTTTTCATCTAATTTGATTTCAAATTTGACTAAAAAGCTTGATTTGATATGAACTACTCTAATCCTCTTCACTAAATTTTCGTCAAAATCTTATTAAAAATTCCTCTCTTATCTCAAATTTCTCTTTGCGTCAAATTTGATGAAAAAAGAATTATCTCCAATGCTTCATCTTTTTAAATTTTCATTAAATTCAAATTTGACAAGTTCTCAATTTGATGAAAAAATGACTCTCCCTTGATTTGATGAAAGGATTGGAATTTGGAGATGATTACCATGATTTGTTCATGTTATAAGTCAGATGGAGTGCAAATTTTTTTTTATTCTCAAAGTTGGATGATGGGTAGTGGAAATGCTTGTCACTTAGTAGGAGAATCAATGTTAAACTGGAGAAAGGGTTATGTGTTTGTTGGAAGTATACTGTTGTCTAAGTGATTTCACTTACTAAAATTAGCGTGAATTACACTTTTAATGTTGTTTCTCAAATATGATAAAGTTAGAACATGGAAACCAAGTAAACCAGATGATGACTGATGAATATATGACTTTTCAGTATAATTGTGCACCTTCAATGTGAGTATGACTGCTGTGTTTCTTTTGAATTGTCCATCGATGGTCACAATTCTCATATTTATCAGGTTGATTACGTGTTGACTATACATCCTTCATATTGAGATTGATATGACTGAGTTGAAATCGCAAAATATTCTTGTCCTTGAAATCAAAATACTCGAGTTATGAGGGTTGAAAGTTGTGGGTAACATAAGACTTTAAGAGGGTATGACTCATTTTACACCCTTAATATCCTCAGAGTTATTAGTCCTGTTTGGTGCAGCTTAAAAGTTGCTTATTTCAGCTTTCAGCTTAATTTAAGCTATTTTGATGTGTTTGGTTTAGCTTATAGCTTATAGCTTTTTGAAAGTCAGAAATCAGCTTATTCTTTGAGTGGGGCAGGAGATGCTTAATTTATAAGTCAGAAATCAGCTTATGTTCATAGTTATAAACTATAAGCTGTTTAGGTATAAGCTATAAGCACTTTCCCACAACTCTACCAAACAGGGCCATTATTGAGGAAAGAAAATGGATAATTACTGTATGTGATGTTCTGTTAATGGCTTGATATTAGTGTTGCAAGTCCAAAGAAAATATAGGAAAGGGGATTGGAGATATGGTGCAATGAATTCCTTAATACCTAACAATTTATTGGTCATAAGAGCATCTCAATTGGAGTTGCTGGTCGTATGAACGTACTATGATTTATGCTTTAGCACTTGCACTAGTTATGACCAATGATGAGAATCTGAGATTGCCTACTAGTTATAAACTCGGTGTGGTTTTATTTTTATTGTTTCATTCTCTTTCTTGCACTTCGTATAGTAGGAGGTCGTCTTCTCTTCTTACACATCTTTCTCTTTTTTGTTGTATAACTGCCCCCTATTCACTGTTCCCGTGCTCCCCATCTATCTATGTTTCTGTCCTCATATTACTATTTAATTCTTTTTGTTTTCTGCAGTGATGGGTTATTTTTTGCTGTGAAGGAGGTTTCTTTGCTTGATCAAGGAACCCAGGGCAAGCAAAGCATTTATCAACTTGAACAGGTAAAGGCGATTTGTCATTATCTGAATAGTCCTTGCATGTGGTGTATATGCGTACAACTATGAAGCCATTTCATTGTTGCATGATGTATTTTTTTTATAGTTTCTTGCTAAATTTTTCAGGAGATTTCTCTCTTAAGTCAGTTCGAACACGAGAACATAGTTCGATATCTTGGTACAGACAAGGTATGTTTTCTATCTGTTGAGTGGGTTTCTGTTTCTTTTTCCTCCACTTCCTCTTTGCTATGTAATGTTCTTGGAATGTGGATTTCAATTACCATGCTCTTTATTGATTGTACACTCAAAGATGCTTTTGTTAAGGAATTATGCATTCTGATCATGACAACAATCTATAAATGAAACATTGAGTTACAAATTCCAAGAAACTGCAACTTAGGAAATGTAAATGAACTTCCATATTTGAATTGTTTGTCCCAACCATGATATTCAACATTGTATGGTCAATTACATAATTTCTTCCCCCTCAATCCTATGTGTGAGAAACATCTCTTATGTTTAAGAATGAGATGCCAAAAAAAAAAAACACAAATAATAGAGTGCAAAATAACAACTATAATTGGAAAACAAATGTATATTATACCATCCTTCCGGTATCATGTGTCCTCCTTTTCATTTTGGAAGTCCATTTTATGTGTCATGTTCAAAATTTTCTATATCACTTTCCCTTGTTACCCCTTTTATAAAATTTAAATTCTATTGAAATTTTAATTTACAAAAAAATTTATTCAAACAAGACAAAGGGCATTTTTGTAAATTTACAAATCAAAGATGCGTTCTTTAAAGTTTGCGCAAAATCAACTAGGACACATAAAATAGGGTGGAGGGCATATGAAACACATTTAGGACTCTTGGAACCAGAGCTTTAATACCATGTTTGGTGGGTGATGCTTATATGGAAATGAATAATTGGAAGAAGAGACAGGGGGGGAATGTAACCCTTGACCCTCTCTGTATATGTCATTGGGAAGAGAAGAGAAATTACAAACTTGCCGCTTTGAATAATACTATTTCCAGATAGGTTATGGAAATTTTGTCTGACGATCTAGGAGCTCATTTATTTTATTTATCTATTCCTAAACTAGGATACTGCATTCCATTATAGGTGCCATTACTTCAGGTAGTGTCATGCAAAGTCAATTGAACAACTGCAAGTCAAACTATCTTAGTATATTATAAGACTCCAGTATAACAATGTGAAAATATTTTAGGGCAAGGTCTCTTGTTCAAGCCCAACATGGCCTAGTTATGCCAGGAAAAGAAATAGAAGAAGCTTCTCAAGGAGTTTGAGATATGTATACGTCCTTCTGTGGGGTTTACCCAAACAATGCCTAATTTATTGTAAGTTCAAATAGCAGGAAAAATAAAAAGCTATGTCAGAAAAAATAAAATGAAGTGGGGCATTGAGGAACTTGGAAATAGGAAGATAGAAATGAATATATGTGGAACCTTTAAGAAGAAGAAAAAAAAAGGTTTGTTCTTGAAATCACCAGTTGAATGGATGTAGCTCAGTCGTGCTCTTCCATGAGGCTGGCTAAGCACATCTTTCTTTCTGTCAAGGCAGTGGGATATGATGCTTTTTGAGTGAGTCCTAAACTTTAAGGTTGCAGTTGTTCTTAAAAGTTCTCTTGTATATCACTGAAGACCAATTTTTAAAAGTTACAGAGGATTGTCCTCACTGGATAATTCTAGAAGTGCCAGTTTGTATTCTATCTACTTTTCCTTTACAGAAAACTAAACTTTGTTTATCAATTTATATTTGAGATTGTCTTCTGCTTTCTTTAGGACATTTTTCCCATAGCTCAAGTACAATTCTTATTCCATATAGGCTGATACTATAAGCTAATAATTGGTTCTCAAAGCTGACTTTACTTTACACCAACAAGTTCTACCTCTGAAAATATGTTGTAGCAACTAGCAAGAAATAATTTCTCAAGCTTTATGTTATTGGCTCTTCATTGTTGATGGGCCAGTAGAATCCAGATCTTGTAGATGTTATTGTTATATGATGGCCTTTTTTGGTTGATAAATAGATAGACTTCTTATTATTCTACTTCTGGTTAGTTATGTTTTCATTCTGTTACTAGATTATCGAGATTGGGTGTTCATGTTCTTGTTTTTGCTTCTTTGTGTGAATCATCTTTCCAGGCTGATAGCAAACTCTACATCTTCCTAGAGCTCGTAACTAAAGGTTCGCTTGCAAATCTCTACCAAAAGTATCATCTACGGGATTCCCAAGTCTCTGCAATACACAAGGCAGATTTTGAATGGTTTTGAATTATCTTCATGGCCCGAAATGTTGTTCACAGGTGATACAAATGATCTTTGTAGCAGTTCATTGGTTATTGGGTGTTGTGATTAAGGTTCTTCTTGCTTCTTAAAGTATGTAATTGGAGATTCCTTTGCTCTAAAAACTTGTCTATTTCTTTCTCGTCTTCAAGGGATATCAAATGTGCGAACATTTTGGTGGATGCAAGTGGATCTGTAAAACTCGCGGATTTTGGATTGGCAAAGGTTATTTTTTTCCAGCAAAATATGCTCTTTTTTTCCTCTTATTGCTTTTTGATGTTGAGTTACATAAATGTTTGTTAGAAACATGTTAAGCATATATGTTTTAACAATACTATCTTATGTGTTCACCAGGCCACTACACTAAAATGACGTAAAATCTTGCAAAGGGACTCCGTATTGGATGGCCCCAGAGGTTTGCTTCTATTCTTCTGAGTTCTACAGTTCTATTCAGGCGTTTTAGCTATATTAGAATGTTAGTTCTCTAAGTTTAGGTGAGTAGTCTAGTCACTGCATATGTTTGGTTCAGGGATTTTTCCCCCCCACTTATTTTTTGCAATGATAAATTGGGTTTTGGGTCCATGAAATATTTATGAATTTTTGGGTTGTTGGGTCCACTTAATTGTTTTATTTTTTCGGCTGCTTTGGGAAGTGGCTTTTTGGCTAAAATATGAGGTGAAACAAATTGAAGGCCATGTTTGGTTTGTATTTGTGAAACAATTTTGGAAAATAATTTTCTAGAAAGAGTTTACAAATTTAAAAAATTGTTTGGTTGCATGTTTTGAAAATAGTTTTGGAGTTTGGAATGATTTAATTTTTTTTGTAGTTGAATAGAGGTAGTGAGAGAAAAAGTAATTAATTGATGTGTAGGATGTGAGAGAAAGAGAGAAAAAGTGATTGATTGATGTGTGGTAGAGAGAAAAGTGATTTTGAATTTTTTTTCCAAACATATTTTTGAGATTTTTTTCCAAAAATTGTTCTCTAGATGCAAACCAAACAAGGCCAAAGTGTTTGGGAATGACTTTTTGGTCTTTACGAAAAAATATGCAAAGAGTAAAGAGAAGGGAAGGAATCTTTTGGTTTTTTTTTTATTTTTATCTTTTATATAGCTTTTTAGCTGAAATCCAATCTTCCCAAATTATTTGAGAGTCTTATTTATCCCCCCAAAAAATATATATATTTGAGAGAGCCCTGATAATATCATTAATAACTTACATATCAATAAGCATTATCTTCTTGCCTGTCCCATATCAACTTGGTTGTATCACAAACTAAAATTTACACCTAAATTTATTATTATTTTTAATATTTTTGTTATTTGAGGGCACTACACAATACAAATTGACATTCTTGAGAGTCTTGTCGAGTCTGTTGTTCTACTCATATTTTGCTTTGTTTTCAGAATAATATTTCATTAGGTGATATTCTTATTTTGACAACTTTTGATTGTGCAATGATTTATGTTTTAAGTTTTTTTATGATGGGCCATACATTGCTTCTTGCACGCTTATTTCTGTTTGGTGTTCAATAAAATGATTAGCTATGCATTGTCAGGTTGTTAATCGGAAGAACCATGGCTATGGGCTTGCGGCTGATATATGGAGTCTTGGATGCACAGTTTTAGAGATGTTAACCGGGAAAATTCCGTATTCTCAGTTTGAAGGGGTATGATGATGTTTTACTTGAATTTAGCATTTATTTTTGTCTCTCCTATCGAATTGCATTATGAGGTGATGTTGCTTTTAGTTTTGTACATTTTAAGTAAATGAAGCAAATTAAAATGGTTGGCCAAGAAGTTGATGTCTTTAGTCTTGGAACTCAAAAGTTCAATTAGTTGGAATGCTGCTTGCATTTGTTGTTTTATGATAGTGCTTGTGGTTGGAGCTTCATGGATGATATGATACCATTGATTTAATAAGTTAGCTTCTGTCTCTACTGCTTTAATTTTAATCCTAAAATGTAATCAATATTTCTTTTGATTATGTCCCAAGTGATAAATTCCTTCATAATAACAATGTTCTACATTTTTTAGACTACAACTTATGCACTCTAAATATGTTTTGAGACATTTATCATATGAATATATCATGTGTATTACAATATTCTATAGTTGTTCCGCATTCTTTAAAATGTAATTGTTATGTGTGAATGATATCTTAATGTTTGAGTCCTGGAACATATAATTTTTTAATATAATTAGTGCTACATTACAGATTTTTTTATTATCATTGAATAATTATTCATATCTATGACATATAATAAATTTGTAAAAATATAAAATTTTAACATGTTCCAATTGTGTCATGTCCTACATTTTTTGAAAATCGACATGTCTGTGTGTGTCTGAATCATGTTGCATGTTCGTGTTTGTGTCTGTACTTCTCACCAATACCCACGCTATTGGCAATTTGAACTCATCTCTAATGCTGGTTTGTTTAGGAGCTGATGAGCATGTATGTTCCTGGTTTGATGACAGATGCAAGCATTGTTTCGGATTGGCAAGGGCAAACTTCCTCATATTCCTAATTCCTTATCAAGCGACGCCCAAGATTTTATCTTAAGATGTTTGCAAGTTAGACCGGATGACCGACCTACTGCTGCTAAACTATTGGAACATCCATTTGTGAAGAGACCGTCGTCAGGTTTCTTGCCCCCTGCATCTCCATACCATTACACCACAACAACTTAAAAAATTTAAGCGGAATTGGTGATTGAAGATATAAGATATTGAGGTAAAATTATATTCATTATTTCGATTGTGTTTCCTAGTTTTTGGCATCATTTACCTGACCATTCATTGCAATTTGAACATGGTTGGTGACAGTTGGAGGTGCACTTCATCTGATAAGTTGGGTCAAAAGTTGGAAGAGCCAAGATTCAACAAGCAGGACTTTGAAAGTTCAATTTGAGTATATGTGTATGTGTGAATATGTGTGTCTGAGTGTGTGCATGTATTTTTTGTAAATTATTTATTCAGGCTGGCCTAATTGTCTCCAGTGTGTGTTGTTAGAATTGGTGAGGTAGGGATGGCGGGAAAAAGAGACGTGATTCTTACTTGTCCTCAATACTAATTGAATCACTCTCCTTTCCTTTCTTTTCTTTTTTTTTTGTTTGTTGGGGGTGTCAGGATCAAAAAGTTCATTCACATGCACTGTAATTGCGCATTGATACAACGGAGAAAAGCTTGCCCCTGGTAATTTTCGTCTTCGACTTGGAGGGTGTGAGAGTCAAGTTTTGAGTATTTGTATATAATTGAGCAACACTGTAGATAAGTCAATCCGAAAAGAGAAGAAACTTTTGGTTGCATCTTCAATTGAAATCACATCGTCTCAATGATTTTGATTGTTCCATTGTTGCTAGACCCGTCTGTTAATGTTGGAATGCAATTTGCTTCCTATCAAATTGGAAGCTTTTTTTCCCCATAATCTAACAAGATTATTCCCAAAACACCTTTGAATAATTGTTAGCTCAAATAAATTTTCAGACTTAGGCCAAGTTTGGCTATCCAAAATAAGTACGTATTTTTTTTATCTTTTTATCTTTTTTTTCATCACATCACCTATTTACTTTTCTGCACATCTTTTCGTAAAAAGACAAAAAGTGCACTTATTTAGGTCATCTCAAACAACTCCTTAATTCTCCCATGGCTTATGATTTCTCCACAAACGTCAATCGTCAACTAGTTGAAAATTTCTTTCCATGTAGTTTCACCGAGCCAAGACATTATAGTATACTTAGCCGCTCTGTGCTCCCCGATCCAACAACCATTAATAGTCGGCCTTAGCTATTTCTATTTTTTTTGAAATGGTACAAACACAAAAATATGTATTTTTTTAAGAATAATGTTATATGCACCAATAGTGTACTACTTAATGTATTAATTGATGATGTGACATAATTTAAAAGATATTTGATATTTATAATTTGTATAATGAGTGAGATCAATAATAATGTCATAATTAATCTTAATACACTAGTTAATATATTAATTAGTACATGTATTACTACTGTTTTTTTAAACAGTAAAATCACACCTCCTCCTGTTATGGGCAAAAATGTACAGCCGTAAGAACCCCAAGTCAGTCAATCTAGAAAATTCAGTGGAAGAAAAATGATTTATTCATCTAGATTCTTAATGCATCTTTATTTTTGTTCAGACTTTGATGACGTCTCACAACAATGACGACTACATGACATTATTATTATTATTTTTTTTTTAACAACCTCCACCACCACATTTTTAGTGTTTTACCATCACTACAAATATCGCTTTGCCATTTTTCTCTATAATCTAGATTTATTTTCATTTTTATTTGTCTGTCTTTATTTATTTCTTTCATTCACTTCTTTATCTAGAGACTTTTTCCAAAATAAGTTAAAATAGTAACTTATTTCTCAAATTAAACTTAGTTTAGATGGAATTTTCAAAATAAGCTGAAACGCTATTACAAATCACGCTTTTATCATTTTTGTGGCCCAGTCGCAAAAAATTAGTAAAATCGTAAAAGCGTAGTTACAAATCACACTTTTAATTAAGAAAATGTGGTTACAAATCATGAGTTTAAAGAAATTTGTTTTGTATAGAAAGCATGATTAGGAACCACGCTTTTATAATAAAATTTGATTTTTTCAAAAAACGTGGTTCGTAACCACGCTTATTACTGTTGCCATAAAGAAAGCGTGGTTATCATCCACGCTTTTTTTAAATTTTATAACCCACCCCCCCTCATTTGCCAACCACGTTTTTTACACTTAGTTTTTTTTCCCTTCCAATTTGCTCTCTCTACTCTCTCACTCTCTCTCTCTCTCTCTAGGTCGCTCTCTACTCTCTCTCTCTGCTGGTATGACTGTCTGTCCTGTCTGTCTCTCAGTTTGAATTTTATATGTGTTTATTGTGTTTGTAAAAATGTGAATGTGGCTACAATGTGGATAAGAATAGGGTTTTGTGAATGTGAAAATATTGTGAATTGATGAAAATGTTGGGTAGAATAGGGTTTGTGAATGTGAAAATATTGTGAATTGAAATTGATATCAATGTGGGTGGAATAGGCTTTGTGAATTGAAATTGTGGTTTTGAATTGGTAAAAATTTTGTGGTTTTGAATTGTGAAAATGTTCTAGGGTTTTCAATTGAATGTGAAATCAGAAAATTAGGATTAGGGTTTTTGAATTGTGAAATCAGAAATTAGGGTTTTGAATTGTGAAAAGTTCTAACCCAAAGTTTTTGTTTGAATTTGTACAATTCTAGGGTTAGGGTTTTATATCCGTATCTATATGTATATTTGATTCGTTTGGTATTATTATTATTATTATTCAAAATTAAAGAAAGGTTGACACACTTATATAATTTTCATTTTTTGAAATTAGGAAAGAATTTTTTATTGTTTCCTAAAATGACTAGCTAAAATAAATACTAAAAAAAAGTAACTCTTAAGTTAAAAATATAACTAAAAATTTAATTAATCTTATGGAGATGCTGTTGTTATTGTATAGGATAAATTATTTAGTATTCTGAAAACACAATATGATTATATGTCACTCAATAACACAGTGTAACATTTCACAAATTTTTTAGAAAAAATAAGAACAAAAATAATCATGTTATTGTATCATAAATCACGTTGAAATTCTTAACGCACCAAATGATTTTTGTAATTATTATACAAAGTATAGTTAATTTGCATCATAGTCCATTGTGGTTTACTTTTTATTAGATTGTGATCAAAAGGCCACTACTACATTAAATATTAAAAAAATATTTGGAGAAACAATTTTTAACACTTTCCATTCATATTTATACCCATATCCATAATGGGTAATAAAGATAAAACAATTGATGCGTAAAGAGGGACCAACAAACACATATTCAGTGTACAAATGCATGGACCCATTAACATATAAAATCCATAACCATATGAGACTTTACATAATGCTATGGCATAAAAAATAAATAAAAACTATATAATAGTGGCATTTGGTATTGTAAACTTTCGCAATGGTCCCCATTTGTTCTTCATTATGTTATAATAACATCAACCAAAAAATGTCCAAAAAAAAAAAATTTTGAAAAAGAAAAATACAACTGATCACTAAGGAACTAAACTTTTTCACTATCAAAAGTAAAGGTTTTTTTGCAAAATACAATTAGAGTCCAGTTTCACTCATCATGTGAGTGGGCACGAAACGTAAAATACAATTATTTTCTTCTTCTTTTTTAATTTTTAATTTTTAATTTGTTGTTTTTATTTTTGTCCATCATCGATTTTTTTAAAATTATATTTGAATTATATAAAAAAATAAAAATTTATTTAAAATTAATATTTAAATAACAATTTAAAAAATATCAGGTAAATTAAGCAAATATTTAATTTACATTTTTTACACAATTTACTACTCTTTAGACAATGCATGTTGTTTATTTTTTAACAATTTTATGTATAAATTATTTATGTAAATATCAAATTGATCTAATAATCGTACATATAATTTTATCATTTTTAAAAAAAAATAATAGATGCGAAACATAATTTATTTTTAAATATTAAAATAATCAAATTTGGTAGCTAAAATTGTTTATCAATACGATATTTTTTGTATGAATAATTTATATATAGAGATCTACAAAATGACTGAGCGAATTATAGAATGTGAATTGAATAATAATAATAATAATAATAATCAACCGTGGTGGAGTGGTTTATATAAGTTACAAAACCGGATTTTGGTTAAAAACGTGGTGGAGTGGTTCATAACCATGCTTTCTTTTAAAACCGGATTTTGGTTAAAAACGTGGATGATAACCACGCTTTCTTTAGTGAACAATAAAAACGTGATTACGAACCACATTTTCTGAAAAAATCAAATTTTATTTAAAAGCGTGATTTCTAACCACGTTTTCTATACAAAACAAATTTTCCTTAAACGTGTGGTTTGTAACCACGTTTTCTTAATTAAAAATGTGATTTGTAATTACGCTTTTACGATTTTACCAATTTTTCGCAGCTGGACCACAAAAATGGTGAAAGTGTGGTTTGTAATAGCGTTTCAGCTTATTTTGAAAATTCCGTCCAAACTAGATCTTAGTTTGAAAAATAAATTGCTATTTTAAGTTATTTTGAGAAAAGCCCCCTTTATCTATCTTCTCTCCTCTATTTTTTTGTAAAAATATATATAAATATAAATTTATAGTCACAATATAAAATTTCACTTTCACATCAAAATTTTACTGATGTTGTAATGTAAAATAAAATTTTACCATAGTAAAATTTTACCAACATACACAATTTTTTAAAAAACCACACTTCCTCCAAAAAAATTTCACTACCAATTTTTGAAAAAAAAAAAACAAAAAAAATGTTGAATAAAACGCCATAAAAAATCGATTTTAAGCCGTTACGATACTCTCCAAAAGAGAACCCTTTTGATTCTCTCCAGAAAATTTCGTTCCCTCCAAATCTCCAAACCTCTGTCGCACCAAAAGCGAGAGAGAGAGAGAGAAAAAAAAAATCCAATTATCATCACCATCTTCATCTTCGTCTTCATCGTGGATTGAGAAACGAAGCAAAATGGGTAGGGACGAGGAAGAGATGAGGGGAGAGATAGAGGAGAGAGTGGTAAACGAGGAGTACAAGATCTGGAAGAAAAACACTCCATTCCTCTACGATTTGGTCATCACTCATGCTCTCGAATGGCCTTCCCTCACCGTCGAGTGGCTTCCCGATCGCCAAGAGCCTCCGGGAAAGGACTACTCTGTTCAGAAGATGATTTTAGGGACTCACACCTCTGAGAACGAGCCTAATTACCTCATGCTCGCTCAGGTTCAGCTTCCTCTCCAAGATGCCGACAACGATGCCAGGCATTACGATGACGATCGCTCCGATTTTGGAGGCTTTGGTTCTGCTAATGGCAAGGTAAACTGTCTCAATTTTAGCTTTTTTTTTGGTGTTGTGATTAGGAATTTTACGAGTTTTAGGGTTTACTTGGAAATTTAATTTCTACGTTTGGATTGTGAATTGGTAGTGAATTTGGTATTGGCATTTAAAAGCTGAAAGCTTGGAGTTAAGTGTTTGATACTCTGCAAGGTGTGTTATTGGTGTTCAGTTAGTTTAACAACATTCCTTTTTGGGATAAAAGATATAAGGAATGGAGATGATTAAGGGCTTTTATGGTTGTCCATTTTGAGTGTTTTAGGGCTTGGGTTTGGGGTTTAATTGGAAATTTAATTGTTAGGATTATTGGGTTTTGATTGTGAATTTGGTGTTGGTATTCAAAAGGTGAAAGCTTGGAGTGAAGTGTTTGGTACTCTGCATGGTGTGTTGGTATTCAGTTAGTTTAACAACATTCCTTTTTTGGATAAAAGATAGAAGGAATTGGGAAGATTAAGGGCTTTTATGGTTGTCCTTGAAATGGTTATGCAGCCAAATGGAGCCTAAATATATTATTCCATTTTATGGTCAGTGGTCACAATTGTCATGCATTTTTATCCTAGGTTCAGTTGTATAAGCTATGGAATTTTGGTATTGAGAGAGCCACTTAATGCTTCCCTTTTTTTCCCTCTTATTCTACTGTAGATCTGTCATATGAGTGCACGTGAACATGTAATTCTGCTTCTTGGTGTTACTGATAGACTATGCAGCCGTTGGAGTTTTAATTTTAAATATTTTTCTTGCAGGTTCAAATAATCCAGCAAATAAATCATGATGGAGAAGTTAACCGGGCTCGTTACATGCCCCAAAACCCATTTATTATTGCCACGAAGACCATTAGTGCTGAAGTTTATGTTTTTGATTATAGCAAACATCCATCGAAGCCTCCACTAGATGGCGCCTGCAGTCCTGATTTGAGGTTGAGGGGCCATAGTACTGAAGGATATGGTTTATCATGGAGTCAGTTCAAGCAGGGCCATTTATTGAGTGGTTCTGATGATGCTCAAATATGCCTGTGGGACATCAATGCAACTCCAAAGAATAAGGCACTGGATGCCATGCAAATATTTAAGGTAATTTTCTCCCTTCAAGGTAGACATAATATACTCATTCTGTCTAGTTGCCTGAAGTATATTCCCTCACACGACATGTTCTACAAGAACTGAAACATCTAATGAATTAGTGCATGCATACAAGTCAGCAGACCTGATTGTTAGTAAACTAGCTATGGTTAAAACTCATACTGTGAACTTGAAAATTCATTTTCAAAGTAACGACTAAGTTGTGTTGACGAGTAAAAGCAATGGTTGTGTATTTTGTTATCTCAGAGTAACCATAGTACTAACATGCAGAAACTAGAATGAATGCACATTATGTTTCATACAATGTTGTTGAAATTATGCATCTGCTGTTCTATGTGATATTTGATGAAACAGGTTCATGAAGGTGTTGTAGAAGACGTAGCATGGCATCTGAGGCACGAATATTTATTTGGTTCAGTTGGGGATGACCAATATCTGCATATATGGGATCTCCGGACTCCATCAGCTGGCAAGCCAATCCAATCTGTAATTGCTCATCAAAGTGAGGTAGGTGCCCACAATTCAGAAGTCCCTCGTAGCATTCAGATGTACACATAGAGGCACATACACATGCATCCTTGTAGCTCTGAGTTGGGATGAACTTTACCTTGTATAAAATTTGTAATTCTTTCACCTGTTGATGACTCTTTTAGGGTGTCATATTTGAGTAACCCCACCATTGGATTAGAAGATTGTCATGCCATGTACATCATGGATGCTGAATATCAAGTAGATCAGATAAGCATAGCTATCTGATCCATATTCATATTTCACTTGATAAAAATTTCAAGCAGACTTTAATTACAGTTGGAATTATATCGAATAGCTCTGAATCTTTGATCCATTTGATATTTGGATGCATGAAAGCATGAGATGAATTCTAAATGCAATGGTGGGCTTGGCACAAATGGGGTTTCCTTTGTATTGATTTTTCTTCCTGTATTTGGTACTGCTCTGGTTGTAGTTTTTTAAATTACTGCTGCCTTTGATTCAATTGCATTCAGAGTGTATAATTTTTATCCTTACCAACACTCTAGTTGGTGTTCAATCATTAATTACCCTATGAATGCTTACACTATGTTTGCCAGGGAAGAAGTGGATAGGGATGTGAATAGGAATTTATTCACTTTCTCTTATTTATTTGGAAGAACAAGAAACAGGAAAGGAAAGGAAGGAGGACTTTTACCTATGAGCCTATAATATGTGGAAAGGAGCAGAGGAAAGGCTGTTAATTTTCTTGAAAAAGTTGTACTTAAAAAATGCTTCTTCTTTTGTAAGGCCATAGTGGTAGAATCATACACCAACCTTGCTTTCCTTCCTACTAAAGCAAACAAAAAATTGGGATAGTTAGCTTCCCCCCCCCCCCCCCGGCCGACGAGGAAGTGAGGCAGGGATGAGTTTTGCTTCTCTCGCCCCGTCTTACCCCGCCTGGTGGTTGAAGTTTTGTGTTGGAAAAATCTTTGACAAGACGTGGGAGTGGACTTCTATTCTTATTCAACTCACTTGACTAGCTGTCAATGAGGCAAATAATTTGCTGCTCACCCAAAACATTAGATGGCAGCAGCAGGTCCTACCAAGTATACAGTCCACTAAAATAATCGAATTCATCATACCTGTGCTTGAGTTTGATTATCAAACTTATAGTCCAGGTGGTAATTTTGATGTACAAAAACAATATGTTGTCAAGTATAAAGATAGAGATACGATTCTTTACATCAGTTTTGTAACTTGATCATATTTGGGATGTGTTTTAGGTCATGGTCAGGTGCGAATTTAAAACAAGTAACATAGTCGCATTTCCTTGTCCATGATTTCTCCCATTTATCAAAAATGAAATACATGCCTTTGTTTTGGATTTTGAGTCTAGAATTTCAGAATTTGCAAGCCTGACATGTTTGAGGGATTGGTTTAGGGTTCTACACAATCTGCTATGCCGGGGGCCACATCTAGAAAATGATTGTGATCCACCAGCAAATGGTTGTCAATTAGTAGATTAATTAATTGCATGAATAGCTGCTGTTTTAATTTCATAAATTAAAAATATGAGAAGTTGCCAATATGGAAGGGCTTAAACACATCAAATGAAGATCAGAGGCTTGACTTGCTATTTGCTAGTTTTCTTTGCCATTGCTTATTTACTGGGTCCCAGACCTCTTTTGGTTCTCTTTGTGCTCTCGGTTGCTGGCACAAATATGTTGAGAGGAGAGTGTTCTTTTCAAATCACAAATAGATACCGATTCTGTCATTTTTAGACATCTATCATAATTTGCTTGGGCTAGATTGGCTCGTGATACTTTTCTCAACTTTGAGTGAATCTCTGAAATGCAAACTGCTGCTTATATTACCTTCCACTGACAAATTTACATAGTTTATTTTTTTGCTATGTATTAATGTGGTTGCCCTTAATATTATATGGTTGCCCTATGAGGTTGCTACATTTTGGATAGGACTTAAATTACTTTTCATTTATTGATTTTAGGTTAATTGCTTAGCTTTCAATCCCTTTAATGAATGGGTTGTGGCAACGGGGTCTACAGATAAGACTGCAAAGTTATTTGATCTGCGCAAGCTCTCTATTGCTCTCCACACCTTCAACTGTCACAAGTGAGAGTTCTCTCCTTGGTATTTTCCTTTATGCATCATGAACCTTTGGAGCTCTTGTAGATTTAATTATTTCTTTGTCTTTGTTATTAAGACTATATTAGGTTTCTTTAACTGTATGCGCGTCTGTGAAAGCATGTATTAATACGTATCATGTGGAACTCGATTTTTATTTTTTTATGACAGGGAGGAGGTTTTTCAAGTTGGGTGGAATCCAAAGAATGAGACCATATTAGCTTCTTGTTGTCTTGGGAGGAGGCTAATGGTGTGGGATCTTAGCAGGTTTGCCTTGGACCTCTAGTATTTGTTGTAGTTTAAATATTTATATTAGTGTATTTTAATCTATCTTTTTGTTGTGGAGATAAGTAACACACACAAACACACCAGCATGTCGCAGCTGGTACTGAAACCTACGCATCTCTCTTTGGAAGTGGTAGGAGATACCACTTACTGTCAGTTTAATCAAATGATTTGGCGAGAAATGATAAGAAAATGAGGAGGAGAACTCCTTATCAAGTTTGGTTTATAAGTTAGGTGAGAAATGGAGAGAAAGAGAACTCTCTTATTTTATGTGTTTAATTTCTCACCACTTCGGTGAGAAACAAATGGATTGGTGTATTTTTCATAACACCAAGATTGTCCATTGAAATACAAAAGAAGAAAAAGAAATACCATCCATATCCATATATCACCAACTTTGCTTTCTTACTAAACACAATCATTTATTTTCTTTTCTCACTCCACATTGAGCAACAGCTGGTAGTTTGTTGGGATTAATGAGTGGATTTTTTATTTGGAAGTGTGGATTTTCAACCTATATTTTGCTTCTTTGTCAGAAGTTTTGGTCTTACTTTAATATCACTGAATTACTTCAATTGGTGTTTTACGTCATAAGATATTTTTATACAATGACATAAGAAATAGTGTTGGCCAATGGCTTTCCTCAGTTTATTCGTCCTTAACACACCATAACAGAAGATTCTTTCTTTAAAACAATTCTAACTGAAGGTAGTGCCAAGCATATAGGTAATGCCCTGACACAAATGGTACCCATACATTAGGACAAAATAAATCTCCAAACTTTGGAAATTTACCGACTGGCAGAAGAAATGGAATGTCTGTTGAAAACTAGCCTCCTCATAATGCTTGGGAGTTACCAATTATATAGAAGATCATTTAACTTCTTTAACGGTTTTCCAAGTTATAACTTCAAATTATGCAACCTATTGTATTATCTAGACCAAACCTTTGGTACTCGTTGTCAAGAACAAAAAGTTGGGTATTTTTAGGAGGATTGGAAAAGCTTCAAATGTTAGCTTTTATTCACAAATTTCTATCAAAATATTAGTGAGACTTGATGGTGGAAGAAGAACATTAATATCATTTAAATAAAAAACATTCTGGGCCATTTGTTGATATTTCCAATGAGTCATGTTTACAAGATAAAAGGATTGAGCAGGCACTTGAGCCTGGAACTGATGAAATTCGGGGAAAACATGGAACCGGTCACTTGAGGTTCATGTTTGTTAACATTTCCTTTGTAGTGTAATGTGCTCTGACTTGTAGCATTGTTGGTTCTGACTATTGTCTCATTTGGATAAGCTTTTTTAGCATTTTTCTTTTCTTCTTCTTTACTAACTTTTAGTCCAGAAACCCAGAATAAAAATTAAAAACCATAAAAAAGTAAAAAAGTTGATGTTAATTGAAAAATGCTAAAAACAGATAAAAAAAAGCTAGTAAAAAAAGACTCATCCAAATCAGTCATATGTATACCCCAATAAACATGCAAGAAATAATGATACACTTGCCTAGATTATTTAATTTTTCATTTTCTCTTTCCTTCTTATCCAGGATTGACGAAGAACAGACACCAGAGGATGCCGAAGATGGCCCACCCGAGTTGCTTTTCATTCATGGTGGTCATACAAGTAAAATTTCAGATTTCTCATGGAACCCCTGTGAGGATTGGGTTATTGCTAGTGTGGCTGAAGATAACATACTTCAGATCTGGCAGATGGCAGAGAACATCTACCATGATGAAGATGATCTACCGGGAGATGAATCTACAAAAGGTTCCTAGTGGATCCCAAATTAGAGAATGCTCAATTAGGAGCCTGAAAAGATAACCAGTTAAATTAGGAGTATCTAGGTAGTTTCATATTTTGCTTTTGTTTTTCCTTTTTTCGGTGCACCTTTTTGTAACCATCTTGTTTTGAACTGAACTGCAGTGTTATAGTTTATGCAGTATTTATTTGCAGTGACTTGGCTTGTTCTTTAAGCTGCGTTTGGATCTTAGATTTGTGGAGGAATTTGTGAGGGAAAACAGAATTAAAATATCAGGACTTGGTTATTTTCCGTTTTCATAAACAAAAAGAATGAAAAGGTCAAAAATAGCCATCATTTTTCATATTTTCGTGCGAAATGAGTTGAAAATTCAAAAACAAACTCACAATGTTTCCTAAAGAAGGGATTGTTTTTGTATTTTTTTAATAAAAAAATTAGTTTTCGAAAACCATTCGTCATACAAGTTTTTTGTTTTTTTTTTTCCTTCACAAATTTAAGATCCAAACCTGAATTTATAGAGCTATATTTCAGGCAGTCCTGTGAAGTTATATGCACAAGCTCAAACTTTGTTTGGTGGTATTGTCTCGCCACAGCTTTTAATTATCTAGCTCAGCTGTTAGGCCACCATGTGAGAGATTTTGATATGTCTTTATCCAAACGCAGGTGATAAAACTGATGCACATTTTTGTTTGGGCTTTGGTTGACGAGCAAATTGATTAGGTTAAATAAAGTACCAATCCAATTGTCTAACCTAAAATTGATATCAATTCATGCCACCATCACTACTATTATTACTTTCATAATCATTGTCATTATTGTCATAACCATTATCATTTTACTACCATCACCAACGCTACGTTGCTGCTACCACCACCATCACAATATAAAATTAAAATATACAATTTAAAAATAATAATATTCAAATTTAATCTTATGTATATCAAATAATTTATTATTAATTCAGCATTTATACTTTTATCAAATAACTTTTCAACTTAAAATTTTAAGCATTCAATTTTCAATACTTAATTTTTAATTCTCAATTTTGTGAAACACTACCTTAATTAGTTAGAAAGTTATTTAAATGGAATTGCGTGACCTAATGATAAAGATCAATTAAATTGATGCATTGAGCTTATAGCAAATAATAAATTAGACCTAGTAAGCACATGCTTTGGCAATGGCTTTCAGAAGTATACTAGTTTGGAGAAGAGTGTGCTTTATTCATTTATTTTCCACTGGTTGGGGCTCAAATTTGTTTGCCAAACAAAATGAAAAAATTCATCATTTCATATGATTTTCTCCTTTTTAAAATGAAAATAATTTTTAAAAAAATAAAAATAAATTTTTATATTTTTATTATAACATTTGGAAAAACAACTAGATCTAAGAAGAAAGAGAAATGGGATCAGCCCCCAACGCCTCCCTCTGGCCGCCCGCATTTCTGCCTCTTCAATGGATTTTCCGTCATCCAATGGAGAAGTAGGGACCTTTCCTTAAATAAGCCAAAATACTAATTTAATTTTCAAATTAAATTTAGTTTTGAAAGAATTTTTAAAATAGGCTAAAGCGTGGTTCACAATCACGATTTCAACATTTGTGCTCCTGTCTCGCATGAAAAATGGGATGTCTTAAAATCGTAGTTACAAAACGTGTTTTTGATTAAGAAATTGCGGTTACAAAATACGCTTTTAATTTTTTTTTTGAAAGCGTGGTTGTGAACTACGCTTTTAACTAAAACTTTTTTTTTTCTTCTGAAAACGTAATTGTGAACCACGCTTTTAACCGAAACTTTTTTTTTTCTTCTGAAAACGTGGTTGTGAACCATGCTGTCAGGCAAAATATTTGAAAACACGTTTTCAACGCAACACCACCCTCACCGCTTTCATTTTCATTCTGACACACTTTCTCTCCCTCTCTCTCACACTATGACACACATATATAATTTGTAATAAAATTGTGACTAAAATTATTTTAATATATAATTTATAATATAAATAAATTTTATTTTATAAAATTGAGGCTAATATTAAATATATATAATAATAATTTATAATAGCAAATAATAATCAATTATATAATTGTTGTAAATATAAATCATTTTTATATAATTTTAGATATAATTTTTTACAAATTAAATTAAAACAACCATACATACGTATGTATATAACCTGTCCAAAAGTTAAAATGACAATTATTTTTTACCCTTAAATGATAATTTTTTTTTATTTTTTATTTCTTAACCAAATTAATTTTTAATTTTTTAAAGAAAAATTATAAAAATCAAACCATATATAACCTAAAAATCTTTTGATAAGTCTTTTTTTACGTTGGTAACTTATTTAATTATTTGTTAATTTTACGACATTTTTACCATCTGAGGTATGTTTGGTAACCATTTCGTTTTCAGTTTTCAATTTATATTTATAAAAATTAAAAAAAAACTATCATAAAAACTGTTTGATAATTTTTTTAGTTTATAAATCGTTGCCTCAATTTGTAAATTTGAGAAAAAAATGTAAATTCAAAAAATTAGTTTATATTGGTTTTTAAACAAAAATTGGTAAATTTTACTAATAAAATTTTTTTTCAATTAATTTTTTTTTTCAATTAATTTTTTTCAAATAAATTCAAAAAATGAGTTTACGTTGGTTTGTAAATACTTTTTTTTTCAAAAAAACTAATTTTTTGAATTTACATTTTTTGCTTAAATTTACAAATTGAGACAACCATTTATAAACTAAAAAAATTATCAAACAAGTTTTTATAATAGTTTTTTAAATTTTTGTAAATATAAATTGAAAACTGAAAACGAAATGGTTACCAAACATGCCTTAGATGGTAAAAATGTCGTAAAATTAACAAATAATTAAATAAGTTACCAACGTAAAAAATGGCTTATCAAAAGATTTTTAGGTTATGCATGGTTTGATTTTTAGAATTTTTTTAAAAAAAATTAAATGATAATTATTTTTTAAATGATAATTATTTTTTATTTTTTAAATGATAATTATTTTTTATTTTTTATTTCTTAACCAAATTAATTTTTAATTTTAATTTTTTAAAAATTAATTTGGTTAAGAGATAAAAAATAAAAAATAATTATCATTTAAGAGTAAAAAATAATTGTCATTTTAACTTTTGGACAGGTTATATACATACGTATGTATGGTTGTTTCAATTTAATTTGTAAAAAATTATTTTTAAAATTATATAAAAATGATTTATATTTACAAAAATTATATAATTGATTATTATTTGCTATTATAAATTATTATTATATATATTTAATATTAGTCTCAATTTTATAAAATAAAATTTATTTATATTATAAATTATATATTAAAATAATATTAGTCACAATTTTATTACAAATTATATATGTGTGTCATAGTGTGTGTCATAGTGTGAGAGAGAGGGAGAGAAAGTGTGTCAGAATGAAAATGAAAGCGATGAGGGTGGTGTTGCGTTGAAAACGTGTTTTTAAAACGCGATTTTATATTTTGCCTGACAGCGTGGTTCACAACCACGTTTTCAGAAGAAAAAAAAAGTTTCGGTTAAAAGCGTGGTTCATAATCACGTTTTCAGAAGAAAAAAAAAAAAGTTTCAGTTAAAAGCGTAGTTCACAACCACGCTTTCAAAAAAAAAAAAAAAAAAATTAAAAGCGCCTTTTGTAACCGCAATTTCTTAATCAAAAGCGCGTTTTGTAACCACGATTTTAAGACTTCCCATTTTTCATGCGAGACAGGCGCACAAATGTTGAAATCGTGGTTGTGAATCACGTTTTAGCCTATTTTGAGAATTCTTTCAAAACTAGGCTTAGTTTGAAAATTGAATTAGTATTTTGGCTTATTTAAGGAAATGCCCCGAGAAGTAGGGCAAAATCATCGTCTCATTCTAAGCTCAGATTATATTTATTAAATATATTTATATATAAATAATATATATTATAATTTTTTTTATATAATAAGATTAAATCACTAAAATAATATAATTATAATTTATTTTCATAAATTTATTTTTCATTTTGCATATTTTTACCTTCAATAATTATAAATTATTATCCATGACATCTTACATTATTTTCAATTATTATTAGAATTTTTATTTTTTAAATTATAAAATTAACCTACCCTCCTCGTCTCGGACATCAACCAGATTTGTCCCGTCTTTGATATAACATGGGCTAGAGGTAGGGGACTACAAATCCACTCTATGACCATTCCATTTGTACTGTTATATAAAATAGGGGGGTGGTAGAGAGCTCTAAAAATAAAATTTTAAATTAAACTTTTCTTATGTGATAATAAGGAAAAAAAAAAAAAAAGAGAGACAAAACATCACATTAATAAATGAATCTCTCGTTAAAACTCCTTTAAAACTCTTGGTTTAATAAAGGTTTAAAACTCTCAAATATATATATTTTTTGTATAAAGCAACCCTAGCTCGGTCCAACATATACCTACTGAGAGGGAGTTTTTATGTGCATTAGGGCCGAGCTAAGCCAGGGCGTGGTAATGGGCCGTTCTGTGGGCTGCAATAAAAATGGCCGAGTAAAAGGGCCTTGTTGATTAGCTCAGTCACCACGGTCGGAGTGGTAATTAGCTTGGCCACAGTGTTTGGAACCGAGGTATTATGGCTTCTCATGGTGGACCTTGCTCTGGTTAGCGCGGTCAGAGCTTGCTATAGTTAGCTCGGTCTCAACGGACAAAACCGAGGTACAAGTAAACTAGAGTTGAGCTATGAGTTGCATGTGAAGGTACTGGATTGAGTATGGCAAAGAGATATTGTTAGCTCGATTATATTGTCATTTCACCGAGGTAAAACCATCTCACTTAGTTTAAGCAGTGAGGGGGGTTTTGAAGGATAAGCATTATTTTTTAGGAGTGTGATTCCTAGGAGGACTCTACATGGAGGAATAAGAGTCCTACTAGGATTGTGCCACACAGAACCTATAAAAGCTCATAACATAACCTATGGAAGAGGCAACACACAACTTTGATTCTCGAATACACAAAACTTTTGTCTATTTGTCTATTTTGTTGATTTAGGCATCGGAGAGGTATCCGGCACACACCCGCCGGCTAGCTCGCGTTTGTGTTTTCAGGGAGTAAAGCGACGACGTTTGGAGGAGTGCAAACTTGATCAACAGCATTATACGAGAAGAATATTTCGTGCTCGTACAATTGGCGCCGTCTATTGGAATTCCACAAAGAACAAAACCTCTTGATCAAGCTTTCCTCTGTAGTCGGAAGTAATGGCGCACAATGAAGACTTGCCGTAATCAGCCATTGATGGGTAAACCCCGAAGGGGGATGGGAGGCGCGAAGGTTTGCCTTCTATCCCTCCCATGGCAGATTTAGAACCCCAGCGACAGAACCCTCTGAGGGATACAAGGGGGAGGCGGGCTAGCAGCCCCCGTCGTTCTCAAAGTCTTGAAAGACAGAGGCGGAGGATGGACCCTCAAGTTCTGGAGGATCGCGTGAAAGAGCAGGATGAGTTAATAAAGAGGATGGCGGCAGACATGGAGTCAATGAAGCGCCAGATAAAAGGAAAAGGGGTGGCGACAGGAGAGGGGCGCAAAGGCGACACGCCCCCTCGCCACTTAGAGGATCGTGAAAGGCGTACCACACCATCGCAAGCAGAGAGTAGGAGCCTGAGAATAGGCGACACTCAATCAAAGACTTCTAGGACTCGTTACTCCAGGTCTGAGAGAACGAGAATTGAGAGGTCATATACTGATGGAAGCACCTATCGGCCCTCGCACACACATCAGACGTCATCTAGGCACACGGAGTTGCCTAGATCATCTGACTTACGAACTGTGCTTGAAGAAAGGGCATGATGGAAGGAGGATACCAGGGCGCGCGACCCGCACAGAGTTTCAACTCTTCAGCGGTTGGCCCCTCAGACGCATGGGAGCGTCGAGGTAGGAATGCCAATACCGCGCCTTGCTTATGAGCCAACAGACAAAGTATTAGCAAAGCTTCAGAGCTCTCTGTTCGTTTCGGCAATTGAGAACGTGCCACTACCTTCAGGCTTCCACCAGCCCAAATTCACCACTTATGAGGGGAAGATAGACCCCTACATGCACTTAAGCCACTTTCGCCAGATTATGGCAGTATACCAAAGAAACAAGGCTTTAATGTGCATCCTATTCCCATCTAGCCTTGGCGACCTAGGTTTAACCTGGTTCGAAAGGCTACCAGAGGGCAACATTGCCTCATGGGCGCAGTTGGCAGAAGCGTTCGTGACTAGATTCAGGACGAACACCAAGATGCTAGTGGAGATCGATCAGCTACTCTCCATTGACATGGGCGACAAGGAGACGTTGAGATCCTACAATAGTCGCTATTGGGAAACCTTCAACCAGATTGGGGATTGCCCTACAAACCTTGCCATTGCGCAATACAAACAGGGTCTCCCAGTCGGCAACAAATTGAGGGACTCAATTACTATGACACCTCCCCTCACGATGGATGTCTTAATAGAGAAAGTGCACCAACATATTCGTGTTGAGGAAGATAGCGCCCGTGCTAAAGCGAAATCTGGCACAACAACAATGCCAGATAAAAGAACTATAGCAAAAGTCAACACGGTAGAATAACCTAACAGGAATGGGTGAGGCAGGCGGGCCAACAGAGAGGACCAAGACAAAAAGAAGTTAAGAGTTAGCACTGCCATTACCACAGTGTTCAAAAAACCAATCTACCGAATTCTCAGTGAGATTCGCAACAAACCTTTCGTCCGATGGCCAGCTAAGTTGGGAGAAGCACAAAAAGACTATGACAAAAGGTCACGATGCACCTTCCATGATGAAAAGGGGCATCGCACTGAAAATTGCACGCCGTTGAGGCAGCATCTGGAGAAGTTAGTGGCAGCGGGGCACCTGGACCAGCACATAGAAGGAGGAACACAGCTAGCCCCCCAAAACCACAACAACCCAAACGGGATGCCGATTGACGCTCCACCTCAAGGCGTGATTAACGTAATTCATGGGATATGCGAACCTGAGCACGGATATACTGCCCTCGCAATGATGCACTGGTTGTCACTCTACGCGTGAAGAATTTCGACATCAAGCGGATTTTGATTAACCAAGGAAGCTCATGCGAAATAATGTATTACGAAACCTTCAAACAACTAAAACTGGAGGACAAAGACATGGCACCTGCAAAATCTCCCCTAATTGGATTCAACTTAATGCCAGAGTGGCCAGTGGGCAAGAAAATCCTCCCAGTCAAGGCAGGAACCATAACAAAACAAGTGGAATTCTGGGTATTGAAAGTCCTTTCCACTTACAACATAATCTTGGGGAGGACATGGCTGCACACCATGCGTTCGATAGCGTCAACCTACCATCAAGTATTGCGGTTCCCCAACGAAGCCGGAGTAATTGAAGAGGTCTTTGGAGATCAAATTATGTCCAAACAGTGCTTCGTCACAGTAAACGGCAGCCGCGCTGTAAAAGGATATGTACAGATGGTGGAAGAACCTGAGAGCAATGAACTGTTTGCGGATGTTGGCAAGGCAGCTGAACAGAAGGCGGTGGAAGACTTGGTACAGGTAAGGATAGATAAAAAAGACCCAGAAAAGTTCTTTTTGCTCGGCTCGTTTTTGTCCAGCACTGAGAGGATAGAGGTCATGGAATTCTTAACCTCTAACATCGAAGTGTTTGCCTAGACACCGTATGACATGCCTGGCATTGACCCAAACTTCATCTGTCATCAACTGAATGTCTACCCAACTGCCAGACCAGTTATACAGCGCACTCGCAGATCAGCACTCCACCATGCCGAGATAGTGGCGGAAGAAATGAGAAACCTGCTGGAGGCAGGAGCCATCAGAGAAGTGCACTATCCCAGATGGATCTCCAATACCGTAGTAATACCAAAGAAGAACGGAAAATGGCGTGTCTGTGTGGATTACAAAACAGTCAACAAGGCATGCCCAAAGGACAGCTTTCCCCTACCACGGATAGACCAATTGGTAGACTTGACGGCAGGACACAATCGACTTAGCTTCCTTGATGCGTACAGAGGTTACCATCAGATCGCTATGTATGAACCAGATCAGGAGGTCACATCCTTTACAACGCTTAGAGGATTGTACTATTACAAGGTCATGCTTTTTGGCCTAAAAAACGCAGGGGCAACATTCCAGCGGATGGTCACCAAAATATTTGAACCATTATTAGGCAGAACAATGGAGGCTTACATCGACGACATGGTGGTCAAAAGCAAGAATGAGAACGACCATCTTAGGGACCTAGATGAAATGTTCCAAATTCTAAAGAAGAACAAGTTGCGCCTAAATGCATCCAAGTGTGCATTCAGCATAGGATCAGGCAAATTCCTAGGCTTTCTGGTGACCAATCGAGGTATTGAAGCAGACCTTTCTCAGATCAAAGCAATCCAGGATCTAGAGAGGCCCAACATAGTAAAAGAGGTGCAGCATCTCACTGGCCTAGCTACTGCACTCAACCGGTTCATCAGTCGGTCGTCAGACAGATGTCGACCATTCTTCCAAGCATTAAAGGCCAAGTTTGAGTGGGATGAAGAATGCGACCGCATCCTAGAAAGCCTGAAAGAATACATGTCTTCTCCATCATTACTGGTAACCCCAGTATCTGGAGAAGAGCTCTTTTTGTACCTAACAGTTTCACAGCACGCAGTCAGCGTGGTATTGGTCAGAGAGGAAGGAATCCAGCACCTGCCCATCTTTTATGTTAGCAAGACCTTGCTGGGCGCAGAAACCAGGTACTTACCATTAGAAAAACTGGCCTTAGCCTTGATAATGGCCTCAAGGAAGCTGTCATATTACTTCCACGCCTACTCCATAATCGTCCTAACGGCTTTTCCATTAAAAGCCTTGTTTGAGATGGCGAACTTTTCTGGGTGAATCTTGAAATGGGCGGTGGAATTGGGACAATTTGATATCAAGTTCCAACCCAGAACCGCTATAAAAGCCCAAGCTTTGGCAGATTTTGTGGCAGAGTTCATACCAAGAAGTCATCATATCTGCCCAGTTGACTTGACTGGTTCAACGGAAATGGGGACAGAAAGTGCTGCAGGAAATGCACAACCCCTAATTCAGGATACACAGCTACATTGCAAACCACACAGGCTTGAAGATCAAGGGGGGAAATAAACCATGCCATTCCCGGTAAAGACTCATCAACAAGTGAAGACTTGGGGCAGTCAGATAGTAAAAAGCAAACCCCAACAGCAGCTAGGGACTTGGAAGAAAACAACACTCATGACCCCAAGACATCATCCGACCCCTGTACTTACTGGAAGCTATTCGTTAGAGAGATGTGAAAGCTCTTCGTGGATGGAGCATCCAATAGGCATGGTGCAGGACTTGGCATAGTCCTCATCTTACCAGATGGCCTAATAGTGGAACAAGCAGTCAACCTTGGCTTTCCAGCATCAAACAATGAGGCAGAGTATGAAGCACTCTTAGCAGGCCTAAAATCAGCACTCTTCATGCAGGCCACCGAGCGAATGGTTTACAGTGACTTCCAACTGGTAGTAAACCAGATTTCAAGCGACTACGAAGCAAAAGATGAGAGGATGGCAAAGTATCAAGAGTTAGTCAGAAGGGAAATCATGAAATTTAAAGTGGTGCGAATAGAGCAGATTGGCCGGGAAGAAAACAGCAGAGCAGACGAACTAGCCGGCTTTGCTTCGATAGTAGATACATCTATCCCACATCCATTACTGATCGATTTCCTACCAATACCAAACATTGAAGAACCCGAAGTAAATGAGGTATGTTGCGCCGAACTAGGCCCTTCCTAGATGGATCCCATCATAATATTCTTAAAAGACGGCGTCTTACCTGAAGAGAAGAAAGAAGCTAACAAGATCAAAGCAAAGTCACAGCGATTCTGGCTCTCTCCATCAATGGCCTTGTACAAAAAATCCTTCACAGGACCTTACTTGAAATGTGTCCATCCCAGCAAGGTCGAGGCATTCTTGTTCGAGATACACGAAGGCGTATGCAGAAGCCACCAAGGGGGGAAGATCATTGGCCTACAGAGCAATTTTGCAAGGATATTGGTGGCTTTACATGCAAGCAGATTCAGAGAAGTATGTCGAGAAGTGCGAGAAATGTCAGAAGTTCACACACCAAATATATCAACTAGTCAGAGAGCTTCTACCATTAACTAGCCCATGGCCCTCGCAACGTGGGGCTTGGACATAGTAGGACCACTTCTAACGGCGCCCGGCAATAGAAAGCTCTTTCTTGCAGCAACAGACTACTTTACAAAATGGGTGGAAGCAGAAGCACTCGCCTCGATAAAAGAGAAAGATGTGAAGAAGTTCGTCTGGCAAAATATCATCACTCGGTTCGGCATACCCAAGGCTCTAATATCAGACAACGGCACTCAGTTCGATGGTAAAATTTTTAGAGGCTTTTGTGAGGAATACAAGATAGAATTCTATAATTCTACACCAGCATACCCCCAAGCAAATGGCCAGGCGGAAGCATCAAACAAAGTCGTCTTGGATGGATTAAAGAAAATGTTAGAGAAAGCCAAAAAAAAGTGAGCTGAGGAGCTTCCTCATGTTTTATGGGCTCACCGTACCACACCTCGGCGGTCTACTGGAGAAACACCTTTTTCCTTGGCCTATGGCATGGAAGCAGTAATCCCACTGGAAGTTGGCCTCCCCACTATTAGAAGTGAAAATTTTGATCCAGACTTAAATGGAGAAGCCATAGCATTGGAGCTCGACCTTGCAGAAGAAAGAAGAGAAAGAGCACTAGTTCACATCGCCTCATACCAGCAAGAGTTATCCAGAAAATATAACAAGACAGTACATCCGAGGCAATTCAAGATTGGAGATTGGGTGCTGCGTAAAGTAATGGGCAACACTTTGGTACCTAGAGATGGCAAGTTGGGACCCAACTGGGAAGGACTATACAAAGTGGTTGGACTAGCAGGAAAAGGGGCATACCACTTGGAAGATGGAGACAGCAAGGCCATTCCCAGGCCATGGAATACTGCCAATCTCAAACTATTTTATTTTTAGCTTTTTATTAAAGTACTTGTAGTTTTTCTTTTTCAATAAAACGAGTAGTTCCCTTTTTCAGCATAAATTGTTTTCTTCTGTAATGAGTAGTTTTGGTGAATTAGGGGTAATGAAAACAGAGTTGGCCGAAAAAACCAACACTTGGCTCTAAGTTGGCAGGAATAATCAACTTTGAGCCCTCTTCAGCCAAGATCAGGATCTAGGCTGAAGAAGGTTGGCATGAATAACCAACACTTTGGCTCTAAGTTGGCAGGAATAACCAACTTTGAGCTCTCTTCAGCCAAGATCAGGATCTAGGCTGAAGAAGTTTGGTAGGAATAACCAAACACTTGGCTCTAGGTTAGTCGGAATAACCAACACTGAGCTATCTTTAGCCAAGATAAGGATCTGGACTAAAGAGGTTGGCTGAAAAAACCAACACTTATTTCTCTTCAGCCAAGATCAGGATCTGGGCTGAAGAGGTTGGCCAGAACAACCAACACTTGGCTCTAAGTTGGCAGGAATAACCAACTTTGAGCCCTCTTCAGCCAAGATCAGGATCTAGGCTGAAGAAGGTTGGCAGGAATAACCAACTTTGAGTTCTCTTTAGCCAAGATCAGGATCTAGGCTGAAGAAGTTTGGCAGGAATAACCAAACACTTAGCTCTAAGTTGGCAAGAATAACCAAACTTTGAGCTCTCTTCAGCCTAGATCAGGATCTAGGCTAAAGAGTGGTTGGCTGAAATAACCAACTTTTAGTACTCTTCAACCGAGATAAGGATCTAGGCTGAAGAGTGGTTGGCTGGAATAACCAACTTTTAGTACTCTTCAACTGAGATAAGGATCTAGGCTGAAGAATGGTTGGCTGGAATAACAAAATTTAAGTACTCTTCAGCCGAGATAAGGATCTAGGCTGAAGAGGTTGGCAGGTATGGCTAAACAGATTACAAGGTCAAGACCGAGATAGGTATCTCGGCCAGAAAATGTTCTACTTCATGCATTTATGGTAAGAAAATAAGTGCAAGCATAGAGTTAACCGAACAAACAGTTAAACAAAAAAAGATTTCATTGAAAATTCAAATCAAAGGTACAAAAGATGGGGCCTCAGCCTGGTTACACATTCTTTCCAAAGAAGTAAAAGGAAGAAAATACGGGATCAAGCAAAAAGGTCGTCAAGATCCGCATCCAGATCAACTCGAAGCCCGATTTCAGCAAGTAGCTCGGTCACATTTTTAACCAAGTCTTCCACCGGTGGCTCCACCTGAGCTGACTGAACAGCGGGATCATTGGCGACGACTGGGGCATTGTTGGGCTCTGATGCCTCTTCTTCGTCCTCAACTTGAAATTTTTTTTGCTGAATGGCATTTGCATACTCCGCCATGTAGCTCGGTATGAAATGTGGAGGACGGTTCAGGAAGACCTCGGTCTCTTGGCCATAACCGAGCTGCACCACGGCTGCCTTCCACCCACATTTGAAAAATATATCCTTAGCAGCTTCGCACTGCAGGATATAGGTGGCTTCACCTTCTTTGTAACCGCGGTCTTCTGTGTCTTCCACCTTCTTCTCCAGCTCGGTTATCTCGGCGTTCTTCTTTCTCTCGAGCTTGGCCAGCTTGCGCAGATATTTGTCTTTTAACTCAGCCGCAGCCTTTTGTTTATCTGCTTCAGCCGAGCTGACAAGATCGGTCAGGCGGGCCATCTCAGTATGTAGCTCGGCCATTTTCTTCTTGGACTCTTCTAGCTCGACTGATTTAGCATTGGCCTCTACCACGGCCTGCCTTGTTGTCTTGCGCAGTTTCAACACACGCTTGTGAGCGATGTGGTTTTTCTGCATGGCCTGCAAAAGGGCGGTAATAAACTTTTAATAAAACTGAGCAAACAGATGTACAAATTAGAAAGACAAGCAAAGGGAGAACTTACCAGCACCATCGATTTTGTTGCCGAGCGAATGGCCTTCAGCTCGGTGAGGTGGTCGTGGTGTTCCATGTCGGCTGGCAGACATATGCTCTTGGCGAGGTTAAAAGCCAACGAATGGTCTTTTTCTGCAACCACCGAATCAGTGTTAGTAATAGCACGGTTCTTGAAGGTGATCTTTGGTACCCACTCAGAGGAGCTAGCTCGGTCTGAGCGCTCAAGTTGTGGGCTCGGTGGTGTGGTTTGGAGAAGCACGGTTTCATCCTCGTCAACAAGGCGTGGCTCAGTTGTGGAAGTCCAAGCACGCTTACTTGGCCGAGATGATGAACGCTGAGTGGTTGGAAGGGCTACCATGGCCTCTTATGTTTGTGTGACAACCCGTACCACTGATTAGTGCTAATCTATGATTAAGCATGTTAACTGATTAATTGATTGAAATTCTGAACTGATTGATTGAGTGTGTTAGTTTAAATACATGTCTATCTGTTTGACTGTTAGATGTAGACACCCCATTTTTGACCGACCTTAAGACTTAGAGGTCATCGATTGAGCGCTCGGTGATTGTGCATGTTGTGCTCGTTCGGAGGTTTCGGAGTTTCGGCTGAGGGCCTTACCCCCAGACCTCGGGACCCTTTTGTGCTTTGCCTCAGTTTGCGAACCAGGTTCTATTTTCTCTTCCTGAAGGGAGGGAGAGGTCTGGCAGATCATCTCTCAGTGGCTGCAGGCTACTTTTCGTGGTCGCAGACCACTGTTCCCGTTTGGAGACCAGTTTCCGATTTTCGGAGCCGTCGACCGTGCGCCTCGGTTTGGGACCGCTTAACTTTCTCCGTTTGCTCTAGTTTTTGGCACACACCCTGTTCCCTCTCCCTAGAGGGACACTGTGGCCTGGGAGACCACCTTTGTGGTCGCACGTCACCTCCGGTGCTTAAAGGTCAGTTTTCGAGGCCTTCGGCCGCGCATTTTGACCCCCGAACCCTCGTTTTGCATCCGTGTTGGTTCATTTTTGGCACAACCCTTGTTTTCCATGTTTGGAATGTGGTACAAGGGTGGGAGACCAGCAATTCTCTTAGAGACCTTTTCTCTTTCCTCCAGCCAGTTTTCTTGTCGGGAAGTTGGTCTCCTTGGCTTTTGAGCCACATTTTCTGGTCTCCTATACCACCACTGAGTTGCATTCACCTGGGAGACCACCAATATGGGCTGGCTGACCAACTTTTGAGCTTGACCCTTTTGAACCTGGTCGGCCGACCAGGGGGAGTGGCCGGCCGACCACCTGAACTAGTCGGCCAGCCTTCTACTTTTTTGTCTCTCTAAATGCAATCCAGCTGTGCCAGCTGGGAGGCATTTGCTCCATCCTCCGAGGATTGAGCCTCTTGTTTTGGCTTCTTAAAGAAGCTTGGCCCTTTACTCTTAGCTTCTAAGAGAAGCTTGACCTTTTGTTGAGCTTCTTGGGAAAGCTTGACCCTTTTGGTTTAGCTTCCTCAAGAAGCTTGACCCTTTTTGGTTTAGCTTCCTTAAGAAGCTTGGCCCCTTTGCTCCAAGCTTCTAAGAGAAGCCTTAGACCTCTTCTTCTATAAGAGAGACCCTCCTCTCCACTTGCAAGGGTTGAGAAATTTTGGCTAAGGCATATACATACACCTCTCTCTATCTCTCTACATCCAAGCTCCAAAGCTCCATTGTTCTTGCACCATTGCACTACACCTCCTATCCTAACACCTCCACCATCACTCTAAGCACCTTGGAGCTGGTTTTCAGAGGTTGAAGGCTTACTATTTTGACTACAAGGGTAACTCTCATTTTCCCCCTTTTTAGCATTGTTTTGCTTCATATCTTAGCCTAGTTTGCAAGCATATTTGGGCTTTGTCATAAATTGAAAAAAGTCTTGTTTTGAGCTTCTAAACATGTTTGTTTAAGACTATTTTTTTGTTGGGGGTCATCTACCCCCTTGCATGCTTCATTTTCTCTTGTTTTAGGCCATACATTAGGGCCTTTGTTGTGAGCTTTTTTGGCCCTTTTGACCACTGAAATCCAGAGAGGGGTGACCCTCTCACCCCTTGTCTTATTTTCTAGCATTATTGGCCTTACAAAGGAGCCCATATTTTCACACCTCTTGAGCATATTTCAGGCCATTATTTGTGAGTTTTATGACCTGCATGAACTTTGTCCATAGTTGTTTTTGCCATGTTAGGTGTCTATCTTGCATGTGTGGAGTAATCTTCTTTATGGCCTCTCAAAGGAGCCTTCATTTGCATGCTTCCTAGCATCATTTCAGGCCCTTTTCAGTGAGTTTTAGGGCCCTCATAACTTCTGTCCAGATGTGGTTTTTCCATTTTGTATGTCCATTATACATGTGTAGAATAACCCTCTTATTGGCCTTTCAAAGGGACATATCATTCTTGCATGCATTGACTAAGTTTCAGTGGGTTTTTGATCATATTTTGGTATGGCATACTTCTATTTTTGGTTGGTTTGATGACCTCTCATGTGCTTTATATAGTTGTAGTGCAAATCATGGTTCACTAACTTGTTTTGCATGATGTTTTGGCCGCCTTTCCTAGCATATTTTGGCCATGCCTTAGACTGATTTTGTGCATATTTTGGACTGCCTTAGCTCTGTTTTTGGGTCTCATGGTTGAATGATGTTTGTTTTGCATGCTTGTAGTTCAATGTCCATGCTTAGTTTTAAGTTTCGAGGTTTATTACATGCATATACTGAGGTGTTTTCATGTTTTGGGGCCATTGCATATCATATTTCAGAGGTTACATGTATGCCATATTCCCATGATTTCCACTCTTTAAGTGCATTAGAGAGTCGGGCTTGTATGCCTCATTTACCGACCATTGCATGGGCTTCATTTGAATGCATTCCAAGCCACCATCCCAACACATTTAGCCACTGATTTTGGTCTGCATAGGGACTGTTTGGGGTTGGTTTCATCATTTGTGCATCACTTTGTGTACCTCTAGTGTAATCCGCTTCACTAGTTTCGGTAATTGTGCCATCTAGCATGCATTGTGTGAAGTGTTTGCATGATTCGGGACCATTGTGCATCATGTTTCAGAGCTGGAGAATGTGTGTTTCCATGCCATGTTTCATCATTTACCATGCTTAGTTAGAGTTTCATGTTGTGCCTTAGGATCGGTCCTTTATATTCGTGCATGTTTGCATGTATTTCGGTTGTCTCATTTTCATGTATGGCCACTGATTTGAGTGTGGCTGAGGTCCACTCACATTGGTTTAAGTCCATCTTGCATTGTGTATGCCATATAGCTCATGTGCATTGTGTATGCCATTTCAGTCCATAGCATTGCGTGTGCTAGGTTGCATGTGTGCATATCATCCCTCGCTTGCCAACATGATTAGGTTGCATCGCATTTAGGGTTGCATGTTAGTCGCATTGTGTATGCCATCTCATTGCATTGTGTTTGGAGTAGGGTTAGTCCAAACACGGGAAACGAGGGGCGTTTCGTACTCAAAGTGACGAAACGTGTCTCAATTTCTGGTCGTCGACACTCCGGATTACCCATGATGGAGTTTAGGCCTTATTGAGTTTATGTGTGCATCCATTTCATATTGAGCTGTGCAATTCGACTCCTCGGCCATCATGCATCGAGATGCATGATTGGTGGCACGAGAATCGAGGACTACACTCTCTAGAGCTTATGTAATGACAGAGAGAGTGGTCATGCACACATGTGTTGAAAATACTTTGCCATGCCCCTTTCTTGCTCTCTGTTGCAGCAAATTAGAATCCAGCAGCAAAAACTAGTCAGCAGCCTTCGGAAGTTTTGTACAGTGTTCTAGGACGAATTGCAAAACAGAGGCAAATCGGGGCATCGCAAGGAATTTCTCGACAAAGCGACCCTAGCACGCATGCATCTTTTATCATTCGAAACAAGAGCTAAGGCAGTCCATTTTATAGCTTGCATGCTAGTTTATTCACTTTCCTAGTTAATTTGTTAATTAATTAGGATTTTGTAATATTTAATTAGCTAGAGTAGTTAATTATTTATTCGGACTATATTATTTATTCGGACCCTCCGAGCGAGGGCAATTGTGTAATAAGTGTGCGTGTGTGTGATGTATGTCTTCCAACCCCACGTCTTTCTCCCTTTTATTTACCAGCTTATGATGGTTAGTTTAGGGCATGTTTCAATTAGCATACTTATGCTCGCATGTTTGCATCCATTCATCTGTCTTGCACGCACTGGGCTCGGCGCATCATACTAACTGCATTGTATTTCAATTTCAAGTTGAATACGTGTTAGCTGTAGCATTATCATATGCCATCTTAGAATAGCCAAGCCTATCTTAGTTGCATTAGGCATCTCAACATAGTTAGGATTCATGCATGATTTCTAATTAGCTTCTTTATTTGGCTTGGAGTACTTGGTAAGTACTTATGCTTTAGCATCCTTGCATGTGTGTGAGTGACTGCCATAATAGCATGCTTGCCATGAGGCTAACTGCTTATGTGATATAACTGCCTGAATGCCTGTGGGTGGAGGTTGGATTATCTGAATTGGAACAATTCATTGTTTGGGAGCTTTAAGCCCACTAGATAGTGGCAAATCACCATGTTTTCTAAAGCCCACTTGAGGGTGGCAAAATCCGCATTTTAGCCTACTTGCGAGTAGCAAACCGCTTTAAAAAACAAACATGAAATGTTTTGTTCCAACTCAGACGATCCAGTTTATACTTGTATGCTGTGTGCATCACATAGTAATTCTAGGCTAATAACCGGAATAAGAGCTCACATTGTTTTCAAAACTCGATACCATGGTTAGTAGAGGCCGATCTTTGATCGGGCGAGCGGGGGTGCTCACAAAGTGACCTTCCCCAATCGTACCCAAGTTCCCGAGTCGAGGCAACTTTGGTGATGACGGACATATGGCCTTCGGCAATGAGTCAGAGTTTCCTAAATTCCCTCCCAAAATAAAATATTTAGGTGGCGACTCTGTATCTGGCAAAGCAGTCCATGTTTGGCACTTCTTTAAAAAAAAAAAATCTGTTTTCAAAAACGATTTGTCGAATTTGGACTCTTTGATGATTCATCGGTCTTGCATTGCACTCTGCGAGATTTGATACAGGACCGTGACTTTGAGTCCTGAACTGTAGTAAGCCCAATGAACAAAACGGGATTCCCTCCCAGGACGTTTGGGGACGTCTACAGTAGATGATCTGTTCATATGTTATGTTTTAAACTGCAAATTGAAGGCCTTATCGGCGGCCGAACCAGAAGTTGATTAGTGTTTTGTGCTAATTAGAATTTATATGATTTTATGGTAGTTTTAATTGAAATTTAATTTGGTATGATTAAATTAGGTTAAATTAGCTAAATTACATTAGTTGGACTTATCTACCATTTTGCTACTTAGTGGGCCACTACCTAAGACAATGTTGTAGCCTTATTACACTTGATCAAACATTTCCTCAGCCATTTGAGACTTATAACCGACTAGAGAGAGAGAGAGAGAGTAGGAGAAAGCTTGATTCCATCTCAAATTGGCTTGGAAAACTTGGAAGAATTGAGGAGAGAATTGGCAAATTGAACTTCTACATTGAAATTGGAGACTTAAGGTAGGACATTTACCTTCTTGTTTGTGAATTCAAGTTAGTTCTTGCATGGTTCATGGTAATTGAGTGAGTTGAGTTAAGAATTGGTTTACAATGTTGAATTGAGAGCTAGATTATGCATGCATGCTCTTATATTGAAGTTTTGAAGTTGTTTCACGAAAATTGTTGCATGCATGTTCATATTTTGGGTCTTGATCCATGAACTCACCATGTTTTGAAGTTAAATCTTGTATTTGATCTTGTTTTAGCACATTGGAGTTCCAAGGAACCCATGCATGTGTTGAATTTGCATTGTTCTTCATGTTCATGAAAACTTCTTTGAAATTGTGTTTAATTGACTCACCTTTGGTCTTGATTTCACAAATTGAGCTTTGAATCATGTTATACTATGAATTTACAAGTGTTTTCCAGAAAAATTGGCCCAAAAGGATCGAATTTGATGCATTAAAAGTTGATTTTGAGCTTGAAGGTTCAATCCGGAATTTCCAGAATTTGGACTCACGCTCGAGCGGGAAAAGTGGCGCTCGAGCGTAGAATACGGGTAACCAGCACTTTGCATTGTTTTACAGTCCACTCGAGCGGGAGAAAGTACGCTCGAGCGAGGACTTGTGTCTCACGCTCGAGCGGGTATCGAGCACCCATCGAGCGTGAATTTCGTGCATCCAGTACTTTTGCCATGTTTTACAGTCCGCTCGAGCGGGTAAAGTGACGCTTGAGCGGGGATCCTTTGTCTGCATGTCCGCTCGAGCGTAGAAAGCCACGCTCGAACGTGACCCCTGTTTTCTGAAAATTCTGAAAAATGTTTAAAAGTGCATCTTTGCATTCTCTTTTCATCCTAGGCATTCCTAGGGCTTGTTTAAGGCATCTTAAGGAGGATATTGATGTAGAACCACACTGAGGTAAATCAGGGATTAAGTTTTTGCTTCCCAACTATGTAACTTAGTGTGTGTTTATTCTGAAACTCTAGGGTTGGCATCCGAGGACGCTCACTAGCTTATTGTAACAAGCCCGCGAGGGACCTCGCTACAGTTCGGACTCGATTTTGGTTGTGGTTCTAAATCTGAACCAAAGAGTCCAAATCCGGCAAATCGTTTTGAGAAAAACAGATTTTTTGAAAGAAGTGCCAAACATGGACTGCTTTGCCAGATAACAGAGTCGCCACCTAAATATTTTAAAATGGGAAATTTAGGAAACCCTGACTCGGTGCCGAAAGGCCACGTGTCCGTCATCACCAAAGTTGGCTCGGGAACTTGGGTACGATTGGGGAAGGTCACATTGTGAGCACCCCCGCTCGCCCGGTCAAAGACCGGCCTCTACTAACCATGATATCTGATTTTGAAAACATTGTGTGTTCTTATTCCGGTTATTAGCCTAGGTTACTATGTGATGCTCGCAGCAAACAAGTATAGACTGAATCGCCTGAATTGGAACTAAACATCTCATGTTTGTTTGTTTGAAAATGGTGTGAAGGTGCTACCCTTAGGTAGGCTAAAATGCGGATTTGCCACCCTCAGGTGGGCTTAGAAAACAATGATTTTGCCACTATCTAGTGGACTTAAAACAAACAGTCAATGATTTGTCCCAATTCAAATAACTCAACCTCCACCCACAGGCATTCAAGGCAGTTATATCACATAAGCACATAGCCTCATGGCAAGCATGCTATTCATGGCAATATTCACACACATGCAAGGATGCTAAAGCATAAAAACTCACCGAGTACTCCAAGCCAAAACAGAAAATTGATTAGAAATCATGCATGATCCTAAACATACTGAAGTGCCTAATGCAACACATGCAAAAATGCAAACTAATGGCAAGGCTCGGCCATTCTAAACATGGCATGTGGAATGCTACAACTAACACGTATTCAATTTTGGAATTGAAATACAAATGCAGTTTGTATGATGCGCCGAGCCCGGTGCATGCAAACAGATGAATGATGCAAACATGCTTCATACTGTATGCTAATTGAAATATGCCCTATATCTAACCATCGTAAGCGGATAAATAAAAGGGAAGAAAGAAATGGGGGTTGGAAGACATACATCACACTCACACACCCTTATTACAATTTTTGCCCTCGCGCAGAGGGTCCAAATAAATAATAATACAGTCCGAATAAAAGAATAATACAGTCCGGAATAAATATACAAATTTCTAATTAATTGACAAATTAATTACAAAAAAAGTAAAACTGGCATGCAAGCCAGGGACTGCCTCGCTTCTGATGGATTATGCATGTTGGGCTGCCTTGGCGCGGAAATCCACTGGGATGCCCCAATCCGCCTCTGTTTGTAATTTTTCTCGAAATGCGTGCCAGACTCCGAAAAGTTGCTGATCCTTGATTTTGCTGTAACAGAGAGCAGGAAAAGGGCATAGCAATGTATTTCACAAATATATGCATGCCTCGATCCTCGTGCCACCAATCACGCATACCGATGCATGATGGCCGAGGAGCCGAATTGCACAACTCAATATGGGGTCAATGCAGATGAATGTTACAACAAAACCTAACTCCATCATGGGTAATCCGGAGTGTCGGTGACTGGAGAATTGAGACCCGTTCCGTCACTCGGAGTACGAAACGCGCCTCGTTTCCCGTGCAATATGCATGGTATGCGTGAAATGCAACTAACATATATCCTAGCATGCACAATGCTATGAAAATGAGATGCCTCGAAATGCGTGCGCACGGGCACGCAAACCGAGGAAATGATATGAAATGCAATCTAAGATACAACCTGGTATGCACTATGCTGTGAAAGTGAGATGAGAAGGAGATGAAAATGAGACGCCTCGAAAAGCGTGCGCGCGGGCACGCAAACCGAGGCGATGATGTGAAATGTAAATCGGATAAAACCGAAGTGCCTCGAAATACGTGCACACGGGCACGCAAACCGAGGCAGTGATATAAAATGCAAATTGGATAAAACTGAAGTGCCTCGAAGTGCATGCACACAGGCACGCAAACCGAGGCGATGATATGAAATGCAAATCAGATAAAACCGAAGTGCCTCGAAGTGCGTGCACACGGGCACGCAAACCGAGGCGATGATATGAAATGCAAATCGGATAAAACCGAAGTGCCTCGAAGTGCGTGCACACGGGCACGCAAACCGAGGCGATGATATGAAATACAAATCGGATAAAATCGAAGTGCCTCGAAATGCGTGCACACGGGCACGCGAACCGAGGCAGTAATGTGAAGGCATGAAAATGCAAATTGGGCTTACACTAACATGAGAGGACCTCAGTCGCACTCACATAAGATGCCGGGAGATGAAAAGCGATGCCTCGAAATGCGTGTCCGCGGACACGCAAACCGAGGAATGCGCAAAATGGCACACGGAGTGCGATGATGGGCTTACGCCAACATGAGAGGGCCTCAGCCACACTCACATAGGCTGCCAATGGATAAAAATGAGGTGCCTCGAAATGCGTGCACACGGGTACGCAAACCGAGGCAATGGTATAAAGCCATGAAAATGCAAATTGGGCTTACACTAACATGAGAGGGCCTCCGCCGCACTCACATAAGATGCCGAGAGATGAAAATGAAGCGCCTCGAAATGCGTGCACGCGGGCACGCAAACCGAGGCGGTGACATACAGGCATGAAATGGCATGGAAAATGATATGCAAGCATGCAAACC
>CM069908.1:119968200-120256017 GCA_036172215.1 Camellia granthamiana | reverse complement strand
AGTGCTTCTGGGTTGAACACTAGTATCTGATTAACATGTACTCCATTTACAAGTGTATAGGTATAGCATCAATACACCACCAAAGACCCATTGAAAACTAGAACGGAAACCATGCATTACTACAAATTATAGTTTTTTTATTACTATTTTTTGTATGGACTTACCCAAGCCATATTTGTATCTTATTTTTTCCTAGGTTTTGCTGTATCGGAGTACCAGTAGTAGCATCTGTACCCATATCCGCGCTTCATAGTCTTCAACTTGCAACCATTGTAAACCTATTATTGTATAGCTTGAGATGCTATATGTTTTTGAAGCCCAATGCACTTAGGAGATGAAAACATTTCAGGATCATTTGGGTGATGCAATTTTAACCTTCTCTAAAACTTATTTATTATTATTATTGTTAGTATAGCAAAAACCTTCATTTGAAGGACTATGCACATCTTTTGAAAAATACTTATCTTCAAAGAGATGATCACATTATGCATATGATTTCTATCAACCTTTAGGACTAGGGCTTCGTGTTAGTGAATTTTGTTCAGAAATTTCCTTACATAGCCTTGTTCTAATTGTTTGAGAGGTATCCTTCATCCTCTTTTTCCTCTCTCATCCTCTTTTTCCTCTTCAATAAAATTCAGTCAATTTTTCGATAAAAGCAACAACAGCACCAAAAGAAAGAGAAGGTAAAGCAACGTTTGACCTTTTGGACAAGTACGGGAACCTCACGACAGAGAACAAAGGCTAGCATCAACAAAGATATGAGTCTTGGTATTTGAATGTGGGTCAAGTCACAACAATTGATCCTGAAAAACATAAAAACACAGACAAGAAAAGAACATGAATTAGTAAGACAAAGGCAACCTGAAGCATAAGTTAAAATTAATAAATAGTCATAGATTTAAGCTCCCGAATGAAGTAATTGCATTGATCTCCAAATATATCAAACCAAACTAAACCTTGTGTCTCCATAGATCTCCAAATAATTAGTGGAAAACTCTAGTTCTACAAAGGGAAAGGTAAAATAATCAATTAATGCCTACTTAGTTGCAAAATGTTGTCTTTGTGAGAAAGTACAACATCTTTCTTGCGTAACAGCAATGTTTAGACGCAACAGTAATTTTATCAATATATGCCTACTCAATTGCAAAATTTCATGTTAGTCTTTCATCAGACATGTACAAGATATCAATAATTAATGATAAGCTGGAATTTGTTTGTCTAGGTGAATCAAGTTTTGAAGGGAAGAAAGCAATTTACTTTCTCATTTCTATAAGTCAATATTCATCAGCTGCTTTGTTAGTTTTAGGCTTTTATTTAAAGAACAAGAAGGAGCTAAAGGTAACTTGCAAATATTACATTCCTGGGAGTAACACTAAGAGTTACACAAAATCATGTATGGAGTCATTCAAATCAAAATAACCTTAGCGCACATATGGATTTTCTAAAGTGCTGATTTCTACATGATACCCAGGTAAACTGTATCAGTAAATTATAACAAAATAAAACAAATGTTCAGACACATTTACATAAAAAGGGTGGATTGGGTGATGAAGATCATGGAAAGAAGAAAAAGAATAAATCTGGAATTTCACATGAAGCACATTTAGGGCATCAAAAATTAAAGATTTGGAATAATTTTGAGTTTTCGTATCATTATAGTAGGTTTTAGTAATTAAGGGTATAATGGTAATTCCAATAATTGTTGAAAATGGGTTGTAGGGGTCACCCATGGGTTTTATTTTAGGTCAAGTTATTAAATGGGTTTTACTATGTTTAAAATAATCTTAGTGGTCAAAAGTTTAAGTTTCCTATTTTGATATTGAAGTAGAATTAGAAGTAATTAAAGTTTCCTATTATGATTGAAGTAGAATTAGAAGTCATAGGTCTAGAATATTAGTAGTTACTAAATATTTTCAATTTCTAAATTTGATAAATAGTCCTTATAGAATTAGGAGAATCTTTAGCCTATAAATATATGTGTAATCTCAATGATTCAATAGCAGAGTTAATATTATGAAAATTTGAGATTGTGTTTGTGTGATTGGCCTATCCCTTATGAGGGTGAAGCACTTCTCTCTCTCTCTCTCTCTCTCTCTCTCTCTCTCTCTCTTCTTCTTCTTCTTAATCTCAATGATTCAATAACAGAGTTAATATTATGAAAATTTGAGATTGTGTTTGTGTGATTGGCCTATCCCTTGTGAGGGTGAAGCACTTCTCTCTCTTTCTCTCTCTTCTTCTTCTTCTTCTTCTTCTTAATCTCAATGATTCAATAGCAGAGTTAATATTATGAAAATTTGAGATTGTGTTTGTGTGATTGGCCTATCCCTTGTGAGGGTGAAGCACTTCTCTCTCTTTCTCTCTCTTCTTCTTCTTCTTCTTCTTCTTAATCTCAATGATTCAATAGCAGAGTTAATATTATGAAAATTTGAGATTGTGTTTGTGTGATTGGCCTATCCCTTGTGAGGGTGGGGCACTTCTCTCTCTCTCTCTTCTTCTTCTTCTTCTTCTTCTTCTTCTATCCAGCAAGGTTACTGTTCACGTCACTGTTCACGGTGCTTAGAACAACCACCCAACTATCCCTAAACACTTGTGTTTTCATTCCCAAAACCCTACCTTTTTACAAACCCTTAAACTCCTATTTTTTAAATATTTTTGCAGCCACAAAATTCCACTAAATCCAGCCCCATAAGTCTATTGTTGTTGTTGCCAGTATACTTAAACTTAAACTGGGCTCACTACTTGTAGGAAAGTAATCCCTACTCGTCCTACATCATTGGGCCAATGGCAAGGCTTTCCATTTGCGTCCTTGGAGGCACAGGTCCAAGTCACGAAACCAACCTCTACAATGGGGGTAAGGTTGCATACATTTTGCCTTCCCAGACCATACTTTAGTGGGAGCCTTGTGCATTGGGCCACACTTTTTACACATTTACACAGACAATATATTGTATCCATGGATACATAAATGTGTAGATGCTGTTCAAGAATACCTGGTATCATTGCAAGGGTAGCTCTTTAAAGTAAACCAACAAATGTTGTAAAGTATTGTTGCACGTTCAACTGCTAATGGATCTCCGGGGATATCCTTCCCAATCAAGTCAAGTAAGAAACTGAGTGGCACAGAAGAGTGTGCAGAAAATGCATTTCTGCTGACCAGCACAGATGAGCTTTGCAAAACTATTTCATGTGCTTCATGAATTTCACCACGAACCTCCAAGCATTTTCCTGCCCAAAAACTAAATCAGAAGAGATAAAAAGCGAGCGAGAGAGGCTGTGGAAGTCCACCAAATGGGTGTCAAAATCAAGTCCTAGATAGCATAAAAATAAGGGAACAGAAACAGTTTTAAACACAACTACATATTCATAAATATAAATTTGTGTGTATTTACTGTTTAGATACATATACACAAGGAACATGTGTATATACACACAGGCACAACAAATAACCAACCATAAATATTCAATCATTTTCTCATACATCTATAGATATCACCAACTCAAAACAGTTGTTGTCCATAGCCAGCAACCACACAATTCGGAGTTATTGCAGTGACTGTTTCCCCTTTTATCCATCTTTTTACAATCACAAAACTGGAAATAATACAATATATACCGCAACCAAGCACTTTTTAAATTAACAAAGGGTTAATCATTCTAATACTAGTTGCATAAAAGGTAAAAAATGTTTCAGTTGAAAAAAACACTATTAAATCAACAAAACAAAGAAAAGTTAAGGGTTACTACAGCAAGATCCCCTCAACTATAAACACAGAGAAAGAAGCACTTGTGCACATGTACCCCAATGTTATTTCAACATTTTTAGTGCTAAAATATTGGTGTTGATTAGTCTCCAGTATAATGTGTGCTGTCAATAACTGTATAATATTGTAACTTCACTAGCTGCTTTTCCATGAATATGAATTTCACTAGATGAACTAGCAGCTTAATAAAGACTCCTAAATCTATTTCATTTACCATGTATATCCTTCCACACCCACCTTTTTTGTGATTGGTCAGATCGTTTCGACTACTAGAAGAGTTTAAGAAACAACAGGAGCAATAACTATAAACTGTCGGATTAGTCCTCTGAAATTTAGGCAAAAAAGTATATAATTCAACAAATAACTGAGCCATATCCCTTTATTCCAGGTGGAACTGGTCCTTTGTACAATATCTCTTCCAAGGGAACATAGATTACACTTCTAATTACCAACAACATACAACTATCAAACTAAACACGGATTTTAAAAGGATATTACATCAAGAAGCTTCAATTTGATGTTTTATTTGGTTGAAAAGACCATAGCAATGAGTTTTAAACAAAGTTATATTGGTTGAGTCAACACTCTAAGACAAATTATAATTAACAAAAATCATAATTTCAATTTATTCCCTGAAAGTCTTCAATTTCACTTATTCATAATATGTACAAGAGTATATTTTACGCAATTGAATACTGAGTGTGCATGCACAAATAATTTTCAAAAATCAACCTAAACTAAATGTTTTAACCACTGTACCTATGCCAGTGAGGAGCCTCAGTGAAAGCTGCCTGCGGGCAAACTCCCATTTCATTCGCACAAAATTGTTTACACACCCAGATTCCATAACATCAATATGAAGACAGTACCAACACCTCATTTTGTTGCAAACACATGTCATTTCACATCCAGAGTCTGCAGCAGAACTTCCAATTCCCGAGAGTGGGACTATCTGCCCAAGGGCATCAGGAAAAGCAAAATGCTGTTCATTGTTTGAATATTTAGAAAGCCCTACCTGTACCTCACAGGGAATGCTTTCATTATTTCTCTGAGAATGATATTTGGACCGAGTCATTCTTGGATTATGCTCTGCCATCAAGCATTGTCCCTGAGGTAAAGGATTCAATGTTTTCTTAGTCTTTCTAGACTTTTTGGGTTCCTTTTTTGTTTCAGGAACATCTTTTTTGGTTAGGAACTCCTTGATATCTAAATGATTTGTTGTGCAGGCAAAAGAATTGCTTGCACAAATGCCAACCTCCCTCTCAAGAGCATCACAAATGATTGTGTTCTCAGCACCAACTTCCTCGGGATTACTCACTGAATTTTTCCACTCAGAACGATTAAGTTTCTCTAAAGCTGATTTGTACAGATCTTCTGCATAACATAATCTCTTTTCAGAAACATTTGCTGTATTACTATCACGACGACTTCTGAATAAATCTCCCAGTTGCAGGTCAATGGTAACTTCCAAGAGCAATCTGCATTTCAAACAAGCAATGGCAGTGCAGCTATCTGCTAGTATTTGCTTGGCGCTTTGAAGTTCCTTTTCTGCCAAATCCCATTGATGTTGCTTGCGGTACAGTCTTCCTAAGAAGTTCAGATGCACACAGTAAGTTCGACAGTTTCAGCATTCTTTCCTGTGAGTAAGAGGACAAAAGATACGTAGACAAGGACCGAGCACAAGAGAGAAGGAAAGGTTTTTTTTTTCTTTTATCTGGATAAGTAAATAAAGAAAAAGTTTACTTGTATACCTAAGATAGAAGAAAATGCAACTTTGAAAAGACGCAACCCTTGGAAACCAGAGATGTTTTTCCCCCACAATAGAAGAGTTTCAGCCTCAGATCCATTTCCAATTAATTCATGGATAATTCCAACCTGTTTTAACCACAGTACTTAAATAACAGTGGTAAAACACACCAAAACCAGATTCAACTTCTGAGCAAAAATATTATAGGGATAAACAAGTCAAACCTGTAAAGTGCTTTCAAGATAGCACTGAAGTATATTCCATGGAGTAAGAATACAGCCTTCCAAGTCACATAAAATAGTATCATGAGACCAAACCGTTGTAGCCACTGAACTATATATTTCGAAAGTACTAAGATTGTAACAACCCTTCTGAATGATTTCCCCATTTTCATCATAAATTTCACTCTGCTGCTCTACAGAGTACCTAAATTTTTCTTGCAAGAGTTTACTACGTAAACGATGGGCTTCTTTTGCATATGAAAGAGCCTACAGAGTTGAAAAAACTCATTAGAAAAGGTTAAGTCACAACAACCAAAAAATCAAATGTTTCTAATGGAAGCCGTGTGAAATACAGCACACAAATTCAATTAATTTTTAAATCTAATTATAATAAAAAAACAGTTTGATAACCAGAGCGTACCAAAGAAAATTCTACCAGTAAGAGTATTGGCAATGACAGGTAATAGTGTTATTCAGCTGATATTCCCATGTCTCTATTCAAGTTATTGTATTTCTTTCTTCAAATGTATAAAGCAACTCAAGGGACAGTGCAGAGCTACACAGAAGGCTATTATAAAATTAAAACTTCTCGTACAAATGGTATGAAAGTAAAAACAACACTGCACAAAATGCATCTACATTTTAAACAGCATAAAGAGTCACTAACGACAAAGAGGAGACAGGATAGTGATTAAATGGAGGAAATATAAATTTAGTGAGATACCCACACATATCCGAGCAATGGGATATGTGGGATACAACGTACACTAATCCAACACCAGTCCAAGCCAAATTTCTCATTTTTGCAATAGACTCTCTGTTCAAGATATGTAACTAAATGTCTAGATCTCATTTTCATTCATGCCGTTTAAATTACACCAAAAGGGGGATTAAGAAACATGCAAAGAAAAAGGAGGAAAGAAACACACCACACAAGCATTAATTAACCAAAAAATAGTGCCTTACAATGGCCAAAAAAACAAGCAAAAGCCTAAACTATGTGCAAATTTTTAGGTATGTTTCATATGATAAGCCAAAAAACATCTAAATGCCCCTTCTTTTACATGATTTTAGGATCTAGGACCTCCTAAAAGACTTCTTGTTTGGTTTGGAAACCCGGAACCCAGACCTCTCACTCGCCAGGGATCTAAAGAATAAATGCATCGTGTCAGAAAATAATTCAATTATACTGGGAGTTACCTCAATTAGTTGTCCCCTTGAAATCATTCTTCCACACAAGTCATGATAGAGATGAGCAGCAAGGAAAGCTGAACCACTGCAAAGTGGAACCTAAACAAGAAAAATCGCAACATTAACAGGTGAAAAAATACAGATTAACCTGAATTAGCCAAAAACCAACTCTAATAGCTATTAAATAGATCTTACACTGGAGATAAGATCTGAAGCAGCATGCTTAACTTCATCAACTTTGATGTCTGATTGGAAAGAACCATTACTGTGACAAGAGCCACGGGAGATGTTAGTGAACATAAAGGAGAAGCTCTGGCGAAACCCTACTTCCAGCGGCCATGATCTGTTCATGCAACGCGCCCAGAAATCAATCGACTTGGAGGCTTCACCACAATGCTGTGGCAAAGTTGTAATGAATGCCTCACTCACAGGTGAAGCACAAAGGGCGTGACCAAGCCTTCTGTACTGCCACAACAAAGCCACACATTTCTCCAATGGAACATTATTCCTTTTAAACAATCTGATCAACAGCTCATATATGTCTGAGTGAAATTCAGTGCAACCCTGAAGACAAAAAAAAGAAGCAAGCGAAGGCAGTGAGGCAACTAAACTTAACAGTTTTATCTGAAAACTCCAAGCAAAATCCAGTCATGATAAGATTATAGAACTTACCTTTATTGATAACATATCAACAACATGATACAACACAGTCAAAATATTTTCAAAAACCACATCACACTGATTCTCTGCAAGGCAACAATCTGGTCTCAACCATAGATTTAGTGCAGCCTGAATATCTTGAAAAGGTCGCTGTTTGGCACCGAACCAAGCAAACATTAAAATAAATGGACTGTCTTATATAACTGAAGACATATATTTATTATTTAATAATGGGGACTACTGCTTTAAGCACCCAAAAAAGATACAAAACCTTCGAGTTTGGTTCAGCCTCCTGGATACACAGTGCACGCAAGGAATATGCTACAGCTAATTGATGACGAACTGCAATACTCTCACAAGCTGCTTCACCATTCATGCCATTCTGAATTGGTAATTGCTTCATGTCAATCAAGTAACCAAAGCCAGAAGGAGAAAAGGAATAATTACAAATTTGTTGAGTGGGGGGTGGGGGAGCAAAAAACTCAAGTTTACTCACCATTGTAGATATTGCTTCTGATAAACACTGAATACAATCATTCAGACCTTCAATTCCACAGGCCCGTAATTCCCTTCCTTTTGCAATAAGAATTTTAGATTTCTGTAAACAGCTATCATCTGAAACATACACTTCTGCTAGGAGGACAGCAATGATATCCATTTGCATCTTCTGACATAATCTTGGATTCAGAGCACTCATTTCATTATAAGCTAAGAGCTCCTGCATTTTAAGCATGAAATGAAAAACTCAAAACTGGAAAAAGGAATATAAAAATGAGACTACCAAAAATTTAAAAAGTAAAAGTAAGCTAAACCTGCTCTAATAATACACCAAGTGACCTTTTTGACACTTTTGCAGAAGATGAGAGCAAAGAATATAAGGATGTGGCACTATGCTCTGTATCTGGATCTTTACAAAGCTTACATTCTATCTGAAAACCAAGTAAAAATCAGACAGCAGAAATGCAAATTACTAAAGACAGCAAGAAGCTTTCAGACATTTACCTTCACCCACTGCTTCACCAAAGCTATAGGAGTCGGCAGCCTATTGAACACATTCTCAGCAGTGGACCAGTTTTCAAGACTATATCCCATGATTCTAGTCACCTTATTATGGCTGTCGCATTGATAAAGTAAATCGAGAAGAAAAGCACTTTTCGCACATGCCTCACTGACAAGATTTGCAACAGCATCTTCCGACACATCACTGCCAAATCTATTTGATTTGTTTACAAAAGCCTCACAAAGATATGAAACACAAGTCCATGATGCCGTACAACATAATTTCAGCACCTTGGAAGCCTGTAAAAAAAAATCACCTAAAATTTTGCATATTGACATATCTTGCATTTTTTTGAAAATTTCTGTATTGACGTGTCTGTGTTTCTTAGGTTGTATATGGTCAGGTATTCATTTTGAGTGTGCCTAGCTCAACATTTCGGGACTCAAATAGGCCACATCTTATAATATTTAATGGGGCTTGGTTGCATAAAACAATTTAATTCATTTAAACAATATGCCCACTGTTGTACCTAGATCCCATGTCACTTGAGTGAAAGTTCTTGGTCAGTATATTTAGGCTTGCATCCCTTACTACTAACGACACATTTTAATGAGAGCCCAGCTCAAAGTGGACAGTAAAACTGTGGCTTGGGATTGGCTGAAAGATCTTGAGCTATGTATGTAGGCATACATTTTGTTCACATGGAAAATATATATATATATGTACACTTACATCACTTCCTAGTAACGATGTGTTTCAAAGCCGTGGGTGCCTAGCCCAATGTGGACAGTATCATTACAGTTTGGGACGGACGCATTACACCCAGGTTCATTAAGTTTTAGTATATTACAAACCAGTTGAACCAAACAAACCCAAATTATTTTGGCTTGTTCTTTAATTGCTAGGTCCAGTTTTTTGGAACCAAACCAATCAATGTCAATTTGGTTCTATGTAAAATAACCCAAACCAAACCAACTCACATGCGCCCCTAGTTACCGTATGATCCTCTCCTACCTAATTCATTAACATCCTTTACCAGCTGGGTAAGGTAGGATAAACCAAAACTCAAAAAATAAAACAATCTTGATCATAACAACAAAAACCAATCCACCTTGTTTAGGAGCTCATGCATTACCCCCCAAAATTCTCTCAAATCAGAAAGAGCGCACTAAAAAGCTAAAGGATCTAAAAACTATTAGAAAATAGAACTAGTCTGACAACACCAATATTTATATAAAAAAAAAATTGCAAAATTAAAACAACAATAGTTCAATGATAACACAATTGTTTAGTCAAACATTGCGGTCATAGAAGTAAGATTTACTGCAAGTCAATATAAAGCCATATTTTCCATATCAAAGTACCTCTTTCACTTGCTTATTCCTATATAGAGTAACACCAACATTGTGAAGAGAGGCAAAGAGAAATTTAATGCCACTAGCTTGAATCCAATCAATAGAAATAACTTGCTTAATAAAATCAGCACTCTCCTGCAGTAAGAAAAACCAAACCAATTAGCCTATGGATAAACCAGTGCATTACTTTCCTGCAACGATTGAAGGGAACCAAAATTACCAAATTGAATGGAAATAACAATCTTGGTCATTCATAATAACTTGAAATCAAAATGGCAACCTTTGTGTAGAGCTTAGTTCTGAACGAGAGAGTGAAGGCAGCCAGAGCTACAATGAGTATTGTTTTGTCGTAATCATCAAATGCATTGCTCTCCCATTCAAATGCACTGCATCCAAAAACAAAAGAAACCCCAGTACCATTAATTATGTACTTAATTAACCTAATTAAACTACACAACCCAAGCTATTAAATAATGGATTCTCCAACAAAAGTTTCAGAGAATTTAATAACTTGGCTGAATTATACTCAACAAAGGCACTTGTATTCTCTTCTATGAAAGTCACCCGCTGGGGAACATTTCTGCCGACACTTGGCAGATAATATTTAATTGAAAGAAGCAAAGGAAGAATGATAACAAAGAAAGAAAAATTTCAAGCAGTAAATCAATAATATCCATGTCAACCAAAGCTTGTAGCACGAGCAGCAGTAACTGTTACACTCACCTTTCCAAAACCTTGGCCCTTTGAATCCATAAATTATGTGGGTCGAGAAAGAAAGAATCAAGAAAATAACTTCAGATAAGACTATTATTGTATGAATCATTTAATTGGTTCTATAAGAAAGATCATTGACAATTAATGCACAAATTAACCAATCATTGAACAGAACCAACTGGTTGTTTTTCCTGAGTACAAAAATGAAATAAAAAGTAGAATATATCATAAACATACCTGTGACAAAAAAGAAAAACATCACAAAATTGATGGAATGCATCCTGAATATCACATAGCTTGGTGGGAAAGGAAGCATCTCCAATTTCACTAAATATCTCTTTCCTTGCTGAATTTACAAACTCAGCAAGTGGCTGGCACAAGAATTTCAGTGCATTACAGTAAGGCAGTAGATATGACTTTCCATTCTTTGTTTTACAAACTCTAGAAGCCTTATAATTTGAATCTCTGTGTAAATTTATTTCGTGTACAGAATCTGCGGAATAGTTGTATTCATCACTAATTGGCAAATTGCTATCGTTATTGCTAGTTAGAAAGTGACATTTCAATTTGCCAAGCAAAGCATTCAAATTATGGAGCACATCCTCCTTATCAAGCAAGAATCCTATCACAGATCCATCATTCATGTTTCTCGTGGTCATGCTGCTGTCCTGTCTTGACTGACCATTGCAGTCACTGATGAACAACCCAGTACCATAAAGCCTCAGAATCAGGTCAAAAGGCAATGAAACCTGCGGAACAGTTGGATACCTTCCATGAAACACAACGATGGGAGAGAAGAAATGCATGTAATGCAAAGAAAGGAGTATTTTTTTTTTTTTTGGATATGTAAAAGAAATGAGTAAATAACTATATAGTGCACAAAAAGTACCTGACAAAATTCACCTGCTATTTTGCTTAGATATGTTGCAAAGGCACTGCACAAATCTCTAATTGCAATTCGACATTTATTAGCACAATAATAGACAAGTTCAAGAAATTCCATTGTAGTGCTTTCCATTTCAACCTGCCAACATAAATAATATTATGATTAGTATTAAAATTCAATATGAAGAGTTAAACCATAAATTGCAAAGGTTCAAGTAACAAGTGCAAATTGTAGATTCCCTAAGAGTAGGTTCTAAGACAAGAATATAAATGAATAGAGAACAAAAAGAAACCATGTTACAATAAAGTTAAAATTCAGTATACGAAAAGAAAATCAAATAAAAAAGCAGTGCAAAAGAAGCAAATAAATTTATGTAACAGTCTCTTTCAACACTTAATTCTTCCTGTTAATCATTAACATTGATACATCTTTGACACAAAATCATTTTCCCTCCCAATAATATGGAATTGCAAGAGTAAAAATGGAGGTTCATCATATGTTGCATTCATGTCTTTTTGGCAACTAAGCCACACTACAACATGTAAAGGATATATACCAAACACAAGCACAAAAACAATAATGTATAAGCAAACTAAAAGTTTCCACATCAACCTTCTCTTGGAATAAAAAACCTGACTCTGAAGGTCTAGAGAAGAGAATGAGTTAGACTTCATTTCCTTTTATATTACTAATACTGAGTAATTACAAGAGTGACATAAGACATAATATATGTGCCAGCCCATTACACCAATCAAGGAATAAATAAAAAGAAAATACAATCACATATTTCTTATTCTAACTTGTTGTCTATTTTAACACTTCCCCTCAAGCTGGTGCGAAGATATCTCTCATGCCCAGCTTGTTGAGAATGCTATGAAATGGTTTGCTCCCTAACCCCTTGGTGAGAACATCGGCTAGTTGATCTCCAATTTTCACAAATGGAATACATATAATGCCACTAGTGAGCTTTTCCTTGATGAAGTGCCTATCAATCTCCACATGCTTAGTTCTATCACGTTGAATTGGATTATGAACCATGTTGATTGTGGCCTTGTTGTCACAATATAGTCACATGGAGTCAGTCTGATAAATTCCCAAGTCTCCCAATAGTAGTTTAATCCATAGTAACTTACATACACCCTGAGCCATAACCCTGAATTCTGCCTCAGCACTAGATCTAACCACCACATTCTGTTTCTTACTTCGCCATGTGACTAAGTTACCACCCACAAATGTGTAATATCTAAAAGTAGATCATCTATCAGTGACTGATCCAACCCAATCTGCATCAGTAAATGCCTCCACACTAAGATGGCCATGTTTTGAGAAATAGAGACCCTTTCCAGGAGAAAACTTTAGATATCTCAGGATTCTCATAAGTACCTCCAAGCGGGAAGTTCTAGGAGCATGCATAAGCTGGCTCACCATGCTCATGGCAATGGCAATGTCTGGACGTGAGTGGAATAAGTATATGAGCTTGCCCACTAGTCTCTGGTATCTTCCCCTATCCACTGGATCTCCCTTTTGATCCTCACTCAGTTTCTAGCACAGTTCTAGAGATATATCACATGGTCTACCTCCAAGCATTCCAGTTTCCTTTAACAAGTCGAGTACATACTTCCTCTGGCATATGAAGATGCCATCCTTGGACCGAGCTACTTCAATGCCCAAAAAATACTTCAAATAGCCTAAATCTTTGATTTCAAACTCTTTGGCTAAGTATTCTTTCAAACAAGGAATCTCCTCAACATCATCTCCTGTCAAAACAATATCATCAACATAGACAATAAGAGCTGTAGTCTTACCATGTGAAGAGTATTTCACAAACAAGGTGTGATCAACTTGACTTTGCTTGAACCCATATTTCAACATAGCTTGAGCAAACCTTTTAAACCAAGCCCTAAGAGATTGCTTTAGCCCATAAAGTGACTTTCGGAGCCTGCATACTTTACCGTTAGACTTAACATCTGCAAAACCAGAAGGAATATCCATATAGACCTCTTCTGCTAGGTTTCCATGAAGAAAGGCATTCTTCACATCAAACTGATAAAGTGACAAATCCAAATTTGCAGCAACAGAGAGTAAGATTCCCACAGAATTCATCTTACCAACCGGTGCAAATGTCTCCTGGTAATCCACCCCATAAGTCTGAGTGAAGCCCTTAGCAACCAATCTTGTTTTGTATCGTTCTATGGAAACATCTACTTTGTGTTTTATCGTGTACACCCACTTACATCCAACTGAATTTTTGCCTCTAGGTCACTCCACTAACTCCAAGTGTCACTCTTGCTGAGAGCTCTCATCTCTTCCATCATGGTATGTTTCCATTTAGGAATAGAGAGAGCATCCTGAAAATTGATAGGTAGACTCACAGAAGACACTTTAGACAGAAAAGCTTAATATGAGGAAGACAGATAAGAATAAGAAACATGATTACTAATAGGATGCTGAGTACATGACCTAACCCCTTCCTATTAGCAATGGGAACATCTAGATCTGAAAAAGCAGGAATAGAAGCTCTAGAATCAAAATTACCTGGACTCGCAGGAGAGGGGGTTGACTTTGGACACTCATCCAGAGAAGAAGTTGACAGTAGAGAAAGGAAAGTAGTCTCTTGCATCCACGTGACTTGTTGTCTATCCTTGTCCCTAATATAAACTTTGTCTACTTCCTTTTCCTTAACAACTGTTGGCTCATCATCCTCTATCTGTTCAACCACTCGCGGAAGTGAAACAGGAATCTCTTCACACCAAGGCTCCCCCTGAAGGGATGACTGTGAGACCAGAGGGATAGGAAAGTAATACTGAGGGTTGGTTTGGGATGTCCTAAAAAAGTGCACTTTTTCACTTATTGGTGGGTTTGGGTTGGGTTGATGTGATGTGTTAGAGATGTGATGTGATTTAAATAAGATGATGTGACTTAAATAAGATAGTGACTTTTTGACTTTTTGACTTATTTAGTACATGCCAAACTAGCCCTGAGACTCAAAAAAAGCGACATTTATGAAGACAAACCATTTGCGAGTGGGAAGATGATAACACTTATAACCCCTTTTTTATGGCAGAATAATCCAAAAAAACACACTTAAGAAACCTAAGATCTAATTTACCATGAGTAGGTGAATGATTATAGACAAAGCAAACACAGCCAAAAGTCTTAGGAGGAATGAAGAACCCAAAAAGGGTAGACCCGAACAAAGCTTAATGAGGTGTTTGTTTTTTAAGGATTTGGGTAGGAAGATGATTAATCAAATAAACAACAGTGAGAACCGCTTCCCCCCAATAGGACCAAGGAACCCGCATTTCAACGGATAGACAATGGGCAACATAAAAAAGATGGCGATTTTTGCGTTCTACAATACCATTTTATTGAGAGGTATTAGTGCATGAAGTCTGGTGAATAATGCCATGAGTAACAAAGTAAGTGGCAAGACTAAAGTCAATATATTCTCCCTCATTATCAGAATGTAGAATTTGACAACCATCTCAAACTGAGTACAAACCATTTTATGGAAATTTTGAAACACAAAAAAGACCTCACTTTTATCTTTCATCAAATAGACCTAAGTGGCCCTGGAACAATCTATAAAGGTAACAAACCATATTTGACCAGTTAAAGACACAAACCGAGATGGACCCCACACATCAAAATGAATCAAAAAAAATGGAACTAAACTTTTATTAATAGAAAGAGCAAAAGAGGCTCCGTGTTGCTTTCCAAGTTGACAAGACTCACATTGAAAATTTGACACTTTAGTTTTCTCAAAAATAGAAGGAAATAAATGCTTAAATAATAAATAAAAAAAAAGGAATGTCCTAAGCGACGGTGCCATAGCCAAATGTCTTCCTTGGTGGATGGTAACTAAATAGATGAATGAACTAGCTTGTCTGTCTGATCCAGAATGTAGAGCCCATTTTCCTCTCTACCAATGCCAATCCTCTTTCTTGTGATAAGGTCCTGAAAAAGACAATGATTAGGAGAAAACGTCACGCTACAATTTAAGTCACGCGTATTACGATTCAAAGATAAAATATTAACACTAAAATTGGGAACATGAAGGATAAAAGACAAAGGAATGGAAGAAGTGGCATAAATTAAACATTTTCCTGACACAGATGAAATGGTACCATCAATAATACGGGCTTTTTCCTGACCTAAGGAGGTATTATACTCGAAAAATAAATTAGAGAAGCCAGACATATAATCGGAAGCACCAGAATCAATAATCCATGAGACAATCATATGAGATAGCAACGCACATAGGAAGGAAGCCAAGCTACCTAAATTAACAAAGGAAGAAAAATGTGCACCTGTAGTAGAAGTGGAGGCTCGACGGTCTAGCAAGTAACGAAGAGCAATCTCAAAATTAGAGGCAAATAACCCCGAGACATCAGCAGCGGAGGAGACAACTGGAGATGAAGATGGTGGCTCAACAGTATTTGAAAGATGGACTCGTGCATTGGCCCCGCTGCCTTTAGTACCAGACCGACCCCCTCGAGTACCAGAACGATTGTCTCGACCACCAAAGGGAGTTCCATACAGCTTCCAACAAGTCTCGCATGTGTAGCGAAGTCAATAACAATAGACACAGTACAAATGATCTTTCTCAGATGAAGGACGAGAACCACAAGTCACACGATCGCCATCGTGAGAGGGTGCAAAAACCAAAACCGAGCGATCAGTAGTAGCAGAAGGAAGCATTGCAAAACGGCGACTCTCCTCATTTTGCACAAAAGCAAAGGCTTACTGGAGAGAATGAAACACATCCATGCCAAGTACTCTGCTCAGAACCAGATCATACTCCACATTTAGGCCTTCCAAGAACTTGAAGACCTGCTCTTGCGCCGCAAACTTCCGATAACCAGCAGAATCAGTGGGACAGACGGGCTTGGAATCTTGAAGGTGATCAAGCCGTTTCTACCTATTGCTAAGGAAGGTAAAATACTGAAGGATAGTCTGTTCACCTCGTACCGACTATTCAATAGAGCGACGTAACTCGAACGCCTGTGAGAAGTTCCCCTTCTTGGAGTAAGTAGTTGCTATGGCCTCCCAAATATCTTGGGCAGTGTCCATAGACAAGTAGCCCTCTCCAATCTCCGGAGCCATAGAATGGATCAAACAACTCATAATCAGAGAATTGGTAATCTCCCACTAGTCATAATAAGGGTCGGTGATACTAGGTGCCTGAACCCGCCCATCAACATATCCTATCTTTCCCTTGCTCTTCAAGAAAATAGTCAGACTCTGCGACCACACTAGGTAATTCTGATCATTGAATAAAGAGGTGGTGATTCTAAGGCCAGTGTGAAGGTTATCAGTCATAGTGGAAGGAATAACAGAACTCTCGCCCTGAGACGGCTGAGAGGTAGTAGATTCACTAGTCAAATCCGCCATGGAGACTCTACTAATTATTCCTCAAATACGATTCCTCAAACACGAGGCCAATCACAAACCCGGAAGATGAGAGTGTAGTAACAAACACAACAATAACTATAAAAGCATAAAGGAGGGAGAATCCAATGGGGCTTTGTGTCTGGACTGTTTTTACATCAGCGGAGAGTTTTTTTTTTTTTTTTTTGGTCTGCTTCAGTACTGTTTTACCTTACCAGAAGACTGTGTATAATCATCACCAGTCCACTACGTAAGAGACGACTTCGTATTACATCACTAGAGGACTCCGAAGAGCAACAACCACCCCAGGCAACCCTAGAGGGCTAGACGATTTCTACCAGACCAGCAAGAAGGCTGGTTGGCTCCCTGGGAACCCTCGGTATTGGTTGGAGAGGCCTACCGAGGGAGAGAGAAGCCTGGGTGATGGTTGTCAAAGAGAGAGAAGAGGCTAGAAGACCTGGGTAGAGTCTGTTGGGGTTAGACAAGGCTAGGAGACCTATTTAGGGTTGTCGTTTGGTCTATAGGAGAGAGGAGATCACCTGTAGTAATGGGTAATAGAGAAGGAGAGTTGGCTAGGGCATGGCTCTGATACCATGAAGGTTTAGAGAAGAGAAAGAATTAGAGAATGAGTTAGACTTCATTCCTTTTTATATTACTAATACTGAGTAATTACAAGAGTGCCATAAGGCATAATATATGTGCCAACCCTGGTAGCCCATTACACCAATCAAGGAATAAATAAATAAAAAAAATACAACCACATATTTCCTATTCTAACTTGTTGCCTATTCTAACAGACTCTTCCTTCACCAAAATTGCAACCATCTATTCACCCAAAGAAAAAAAAATTTGCAACCATCTAAAGCATGGTTTAAAAATACTATCGAAAATAAATAAATAATAATCTAGTAACTCAAATTGAACACTAGTTGCAAGCAACTTTGAATGTTTACACCATATTATGGCAATCAGACTTGGATGAATTCAGTTAAGCTCAATCTTAGTCTAGCCCACAGTGTACACTCAACATAATGAGCAGAATCATGTGCTTGCACGTACTTACAAGATGTATGGATGTACAATTCACATAATTGTATGGATAAATAAAACTTCACATTGTGTATTATGCACTGTGATGTAAAATGGCATGAGATTTAAGCTCAAGTCCCAAAAAATATGTAAGGCTAATCATTAATGAATGAAATATTTCAGCATATTCCTAAGCCAACGCCAAATTTGACAAGATTACCTTACATTCACTGGCCATAGAGTCCAAAACGCATAGTAATATGTCAATGATGGCTGAGGATTGGTAATCTTGTTGTGAGAACAAGGAAGAACATATCCTGCGAGCAAACTGTAAATAAAATATCAATCAGGGAAAAAAATAGTAAGCATACACATGCACATGAACAGGCAGAACCCTTAAAAACTGTGAGAATAAGAGATAACTCACCTTAGGCAGTTGATCTTTCATATTTGATTTTGAGTACTCGGCAAATGTTGCCGAGCAGACCTCACACAACAGATCCTTGTTGAAACACGTTAGCTCTCCAACCAAAAATAAAGTACATTTACTCAGATATGTCACAAGCATCCTGTGCAACTTCTCATGTGCACTTGCATCCAAAACCCTATAACATTTTAAAAGTATAGAACTCCATCAATAATTAATTTCGTCACATTTCAAAAACAAACGATCGGACTTTAGCTGCTCAACAAGAAACCCATTACAGTTTTAAGCAATTAACCAGCTGGGAAGCATCATGCCCAATGCACCTTACAAAACCCATATATATTTACATCTATTTCCATTATATTATATAAAGCCTATACTTGAGTTCACCTTGTCTCTCGGTTTTTTTTCTTCAACAATGCCCTTCATATTCAATAACTACCTCATCCAATAACTGCTTCATCAAACTATCCAAAATTGTTAAAACGTCGTTGATCAAATCACACCTCAATGGACAAACAATCCAAGCATACAATTGTGAAATTGCAAACACATGGCTTGAACCCATTGCTCGTATGTGTGCATATATCTATCTTCTATCTATCTATACTATTATAAAACAAACAGCCACGATAGTGTAGACAAAGCCGGCTCACGCTATAACTGCTTGGAACAGATTCTGACCCTATTTAACTGTTTCAATTCGTAATTGTCAATCTAATTATTTCACTCGCGCACAAGTAGTGTGTGCCAACACGTGTGTGTGTGTGTGTGTATAGAGAGAGAGAGAGATAGAAAGGCACACCTGAACCATGGTGAGACCTCATCCACCAAAGTGAGTACCCTCCGGTAATGTCCTTCCTCTTTACTTTGCTTCATAGAAACACACTTCACAAGCGTCACAACAATCTCCACAACCAAAAAAGCAAACTCATGATCCACACTCTCATTTCCCAAATCTGGAACATACTGAAACTTCTTCTTCACCAATTTCGACCCCGTACCGCCAATCTCAATCCCCCAAAGACTCTCCAGAACTGAAAACCCCTCGATTTCAGCATCACCGTAGCGTCCCCAGGCCTCAAAGCAATGAATCAAGCGAACCCTCTGGATGTGAACGGAGTAGGGTTTACAGGACAACTGAGAAGAGATAAGTTGCAAGCAATTCAAGCAGAGCTTGTAAGTGGTGAACAATTGGAGAGCGAATTGGGGGTCGAGTTTGGGGGTTTCGGAGAGGCGTTTGGGGATGAGAGAGAGGGAGCGATTGAGGAAGGAGAGGAACTTCTTGGCGAGAGATCGGAGGGAGGATTGGTGGTCTTCGGCGGCGGCGTTTGAGGGTTTTTTAGATCGTTTGGGCTTGGTGGTGGTGGTGGTGGTGGTGGTGAGATCGATGAATGGGCGTAAGTACTCGGAGAAGAGGTGGAGGAGTTGGTGGAGATCGGAGGATTGGAGTTTGGAGATGAGAGAGGACTCGGCGTCGGAGTCCATGGATGTGATGGTGGTGGAGAGAGAGAGAGAGAGAGAGAGAGAGAGAGGGAGAGACGTGAGAGAAGAAGCAGGGGAATGAAGCGAAATGTATGGGCGCCAATGTTGCCCCGCCTAATGTTCATTTCAAAGTAGGCTCGAATGTATGCATATAGGGAAATTCTACTTTTAATACTCCGGCCATATGCTCCCAAATATGTATTTTTTTTTTTTAAAATTATAATCGATTTTTTTTTCATGAGGTCTTTTCACGAGGTCTTTGATTATATTTCATATGTTATTTGATTATGATTTTTTTATTTTTAGTTATAATTCAAAAAATATAAAATTATATCTTTTATATAAAATTATATCTTTTATTTAAATTATAAAGTGTATACAATACACACCTTTTAAGGAGTATATTATAGTCTTTCTCATGTTATTCTCAACAATCCTTTTTAAAAATAATGATATTGCTTGGTTAGAGTTTTTCAAAAATACTTTTCATAAAATTTTGCTTTCTTGTTTTTCGTATTTTTTTTAATATTTTAAATAATTTTTTTTTACTTTTTAGACATACCTAACATAAATATACCTAAAAATTTTGTAAAAAAAAACCTTTTAAAAAATCATTAAATACCAAAAATATAAATAAAAAAAATACGAGAATTCAGTACCTTTTTGTATTTTTATGTATTTACTAATTTTTAAAAATATTTTTTCACAAATTTTTTACTTTTTTAGATACATCTAAGTAAGATGCATCTAAAAAAATAAATAAAAAATGTTTAAAATTTTAAAAATACTCACTAAAAACAAAAAAAAAACACGAAAATCAAAAAACTCAATTTTCAAAAAACTTAGGGTGGTTTGGGATGATTTAAATAAGTATACTTTTTGACTTTTTATGAAATATGCGTTGGGTATAGGTTGGGTTTTAAGTGATGTGTTAGAGAGGTGATATAACTTAAATTAGATGATGTAACTTAAATAAGATAGTGACTTTTTGACTTTTTTAGATTATGCCAAACAAGACCTTAATATAAAAAACTCAAACCAAACATACTGAATAGTTGCGTTTGAAAAATTAAGGTTGTGTTTGGTAGAGTTTTCTAAATATAATTTGAGAATATGAGTTGTATTTTGAGTTTGTGAGTTTTGGAATTATGATTTGAGTGTATAAATTTTGTTTGGTGAATAAATTTTGAAAAGAATTTTTAAATTGAGTGATGTGACATAAGCCTTGTTTAGCGGAGAAATTTTTTGGAAATATACTCTACAAACACTTTTTTAAGAGTAATCAAATCAAACAGATTTTTCCAAAAAAACTCTCAGAAATGTGTTTGGTTATCCAATTTCTAGGATTCTTTTTGAAACATGTTTTCAAAAAAAACAAAAAAAATAAGTTTTTGTACTTTTATCTCAAAAACTACTTTACAAAAAGGCAAACCAAACAAGTTTTTGTACTTTTTCATCTAAAAAACTACTCTACAAAAAAAAATAATAATAATTTAGAGAGAATATTTGAAAAAAGACAAACCAAACAAGTTTTTGTACTTTTTATCTCAAAAACTATTCTACAAAAAAAAAATCAAAGTTATTTTAAAGAGAATATTTAGAAAAAGACAAACCAAATAAGTTTTTGTACTTTTTTATCTCAAAAACTACTCTACAAACATAAACCAAATACACCCATAATTTTTGATACAAAAACTTAAAACTTACAACTTACAACTCATAACCAAACACACAATTCAAAATTCTATTCAAAACACATAAAAAAAAAATTTAAAATTAAAATACTTTTTTATTTAAAATATATAAATAACAAGTGCAAAAAAAAAAAAAATCAATAACATTCACTACAAGAAAACTGGGTATATGAGACGGAACTATTTGCGACGGCGCGCTTGCCGTCTCAAAAAGTCACTTTTTGCGACGGCAGACAATGCCGTCTCAAAAAAGCAGAGTATTTGCGACGGCAGAAAATGCCGTCTCAAAAAAGCGAGTATTTGCGACGGCACAATTTGCCGTCTCAAAAAATGAGAGTATTTGCGACGGTATTTGTCTGCCGTCGCAAATACTCTGCTTTTTTGAGACGGCAAATGGTGCCGTCGCAAATACTCTGCTTTTTTGAGACGGCATTTTCTACCGTCGCAAAAAGTGACTTTCGTATTTTTTTTGTTTTTAGTGAATATTTTTTAAATTTTAAATATTTTTTTTAGATGTATCTTACTTAGATGTATCTAAAAAATAAAAAATTTATGAAAAAAATATTTTTAAAAATTAATAAATACATAAAAATATAAAAAAATGTATTGAATTATTGTATTTTTGGTATTTAGTGAATTTTTAAAAGATTTTTTTTACAATTTTTTTAATTTTTAGGTATATTTATGTTAGGTGTGTCTAAAAATTTTTAAAAATACTTAAAATATTAAAAAAAATTCAATAAAAACAATATAACACGGAAAACAAGAAAGTATAATTTTCTCAAAAGAGTTTTTGGAAAACTCTAACTTAGCATAGTGATTGTGGTTTTGAGATAGCTTTATATATATACAGTCACAAAATGGTTTGAATAAATTCAACGGTATTTTTCTGTCGCAAAAAAAAAATAAAAAAAACAATGTCGTCTTACTCTTTTGATATAACATTTTTCATTTCATTCATTTTTTCATCTTCCTGTCTCTCTGTCTCTGTCTCTGTCTCTATCTCTATCTCTCTCTCTTCTCTTTATCTCTTTCACTTATCACTCTTCTTTCTATGTCTGCCTGTTTCTCTCTCTTATTTTCTCTCTGTGTCTCTCGCCTATCTCTCTTCTCTCTATCTCTCTCATCTGTTTTCTCTCTCTGTCTCTCTCGCTCATCTCTCTTATCTCTATCTCTCTCATTTCTTTTTGTTTTCTCTCTCTCTATCTCTCTCGCTCATTTCTCTTCTCTTTCTGTCTCTCTCTTTTTCTGTGTCTCTCTCTCGCTCATCTCTTTTCGTTCTATTTCTCTCTCTTTTTGTCTATCTCTCGCTCATCTCTTGTTTCTCTCTCTTTTTCTATCTCTCCATCTCTTTCTCTCTCTATCTCTTTTTCTGTCTATCTGTCTCTCCCTGTCTCTCTCTCACTCATCACTCTTCTCTCTCTCTGTCTACTTGTCTATTTGTCTATTTCTCTCTCACTATGTTCGCCTTGCTCACTCTCTTACTCTCATTTTCTCTATTTATCGAGCTCCTTCTCGATTTATCGATCCACTATAAGAAAATACACTTTTAGCAACCACTTTGTCTATCTCTCTCTTTCGCTCATCACTCTATCTATGTCTCTCTCTCTATCTCTCTTCTTTATCTGTCTCTCACAAAATTAAAATATTTTTAAAATATTTAAATATTTAAAAAATTGATTTGAATTAAGTTTTGAAAAGAGTTTTGAATTATCTGTCTTCTTTATTTATTGAGCTCTGTTTTGATTTATCGATCCACTACAAGAAAATGCACTTTTAGCGACCACTTTGTCTCTTTCTCGCTCATCACTCTATCTCTTTCTCTGTCTCTCTATCTCTTTTCTCTATTCGTCTCTCACTCATCTCTCTCTCACCACCAATCTTCTCTACCACATTTACCACTACTGCAAATGCCATTCAACTACCACCATTGTTCTCTTTCTCTCTTTCACTCATCACTCTTCTTTCTCTGTCTGTTTGTCTATCTGTCTGTTTGTCTGTCTGTCTGTGTGTCTTTCGTTCATCTTTCTTCTCTCTATCTCTCTCATTTGTCTTCTCTCTATGTCTCTCTCGCTCATCTCTCTTCTCTCTCTCTCTGTCTCTCTTACTCATCTATCTTCTCTCTATTTTTCTATTCTCTCTCCCATTCATCTCTTTTCGCTCTTTTTCTAAATGTCTCTTTCATCTCTTGTTTCTCTCTATTTTTTTATATGTCTCTCTCTATCTCTTTCTCTCTGTCTCTCTGTCTCTCTCTCTATATCTCTTTCTCTCTTTATCTCCCTCTTACTTATCACTCTTCTCTCTTTCTTTCTCTCTCTGTGTCTGTTTGTTTGTCTCTCACTCTTCTTTCTCTCTCTCTCTTTCTCTCTATGTGTCTGTCTGTCTGTTTGTCTCTCCCCCCCATTGTGTTCACATTGCTCACTCTCTCTCTCATCTCTTCTCTATTTACTGAGCTCTCCGCTATAAGAAAATGCACTTTTAGCGACCACTTTGTCTCTCTCTCGCTCATCACTCTGTCTCTCTCTCTCTCTCTCTCTCCTCTATCTGTCTCTCACTTATTTCTCTCTCTCACCACCCATCTCTTCTACCACCTTCACCACTACTGCAAACACCATTCCACCACCACCATTACTTTTACTGTCGCCACTTTACATCTACGACTACCATTACTACTACTATCGCCACTACTCCACTACCACCACTACCACTACTGCCACTATTACTACTATTACCTCTCTTTCACCCCTGCACTCCATTTACACTACCACTACCACAACTTCACCACTAATCTCTTTCGCCATCACCACCACCACCATCATCTCTTATCCACCACCTTCACTACTGCTGCCGCTCCTTTTCTTCTACCACAAAAAATTAGTTCATGATTTTTAGTAATAAAAAAAATAGGCCGCAGAAAAATATTTTTCATTGACTACAGAAAATTAACTTTTATTTTAGTGAAAAATATTTTTCATTAAAATATAAATTACCCATACTTCTACAAAATAAAATAATAATAATATTTTTTTTCATTAAAATAAAAATGAAACAAATAAAATTTCAATCTTAGTAACTAAAAAAAAAAATTTTAAAAAAAATTCATTAACTACAAAAAAAAATATATATATATATATTTTAACAAAAAATAAATTTATTTAATTATTATTATTATTTTTATTTTTATTTTTCATTCCCGCCCCTTTATTTTTTTCCACTCCCGCTCCCCCCTTTATTTTTTTCCCACTCCCGCTTCCACACAAAAAAACCCTAATCTCAAACCCAAAAAATCCCTAATCTCAGACCCAAACTCTCACCCTTGTCTTAGAACCAAAATCCCTAATTTCTACCAAATCTCTCTCTCTCTCTCTCTCTCTCTCTCGCAACCTCATCAACAAAACAACCTCCACCACCAAAACACCTCCACCTCCACAACTGTCATCAGACTCCGCCGTGCACGGCGTTTCAGTGGTGGTTCATGGCGGGGCAGTCGCGAAAGTGGATGATCCTGGTGGCCACTATATGGATCCAGGCCTTTACGGGGACCAACTTCGACTTCTCGGGCGTACTCATCGGAGTTGAAGAAGGTTTTGGGGATATCTCAAGTTCAGCTCAACTACCTTGCAGTAGCTTCTGATCTCGCTTCTCTCTGTTTATCCTTGTTCGGGTGGTCTTCGGCTCACACTGTAACTGTTTGGAACAGTTTTTGATCATATTGAACTATCTTGACTTGTAATTATCAATCTAATTATTTCACTTTCTAGTCTAAACATATATATATATGTATATATAATTATTATTTGGTGATTTGTTTGTTTGTTATTTTTGTTATTTATATGTTTTTTTTGAACCTGCAATCTTAACTCTGTTTTGGTAGATCTATCAATTTCGTTTTCCCAACACACATACTCTGTTTTTGGAGCTCTAGTGAGTATCTTGTGGGTTACTTGATGCAACAAAGCTTTAAAACTAGGAAAGAATTATATTTATGAGTTTTTCCCTTTCATGGATTTTAGTTGATTCACAACCAATGATGGAGGCAGACATAGAAAGAAAACAAGAGAGAGAAACAGGCAGAGCGGCTCAAGTTTGTTCTTCTTCACTGTCTCTGTATCATATATGCACAATTGCATGACCTTTTTAGAAACTTCTTTCTGCTTAAATTCTCATTTTTGTGCTTTGGCTTTTACATTTCTTTAGATTTATGAGATTTGTCTATTTTTATTTCTTTTTTGGAGCTTAGATTCTACTTCCGATCAGATTAGTCAGGGTTAGGGTGTAGATTCATCCCTTTCATGTCACGAAAGACATTTTTTTATCTTATTGACCAAAGATAATCACCTTGGTTTGAGATTTTTAAGTTTATTTATTTATTTTTATTTTCCGTGTTTTTTGGTCTGATTACATGGACATACATACTACCCTGTCCAATTTTTGGTCTGATTAATTTCTTTTTTTAACATTTTTTTGTTTTGTTTTGGCAGCAGTTTCCTATTAAAAGTTTGGGTTATAAATGAGTTATGATAATTATTTGTCTTAGGCTTGTGTATATGATGTGAATTTTTAAAGGGTAAAAAACCGTAAAAGATAATGATAAAAAAATTACAGTCCTAGCATTGATAGGACTTGTAATAGGGGGTAGTTTGCTTCAATCTGCAGTAGAGCATGGTGGGATAACGCTGATCAATTGTTGGTTTCTTTTTTGGTTTATATATATATTGTTTTTGAACATTTTAATAACTATTATTGTTTTTTCTTCATGGATATTGCAAGTGCAGAACTTGCTCCAACACATCCAATCCGGCTTGGACTTGCTCTAAACTTTTCTGTATTTTACTATGAGATTTTGAATTCTCGTGCTTGCAATCTTGCCAAACAGGTGAGCTATTTTGAATTTGACACTATTGTTTTATTTTCCCTCCATTTTGGGAGGTGGCATAATGATAGAGGATACTACTGTTGAACTTCGAGAAGAAATGGTTTTGGTTTTTGTTTTCCTGTATATTAAACATAGAATCATCTCCCAAAATTGATGCACCTACTAGTGAATGCATAGATCTGGACATTAGCTCGTTAAAGATTCTATGTTCCCCTACTGTTGTATAAATTCTTCTTCACCTTGCATGAAAAACAAAGCATCATTATTTGGTGTTTCAATTTGTGCTTTGCTCAGATTTGTTTGTTTTGTAATGCCTTGATCAGGCTTTTGATGAAGCAATTGCTGAATTCGATACCTTGGGAGAGGAGTCTTACAAGGATAGCACATTGATTGTGCAACTTCTTAGGGATAACCTCACACTGTGGACCTCAGATATGCAGGTATTTCTCTACTACCCTGCAACTTGCTTTGTATCTATTGTGGGTTTGTCTCATCTTATGATGCAATGCTACATGTTTCTTTCTCTTGATCTTTTGTGTGTGCGCGCTCGCATATGTTTTTATATTTATTTGGGCACCTGGGTGTTTCAATGTTTTGACCCATCACTTGCATGACTTGCTGTTATTTTCGTAAGTGGTATATATATTTTTTTCCTTGAGGCAAGAAATTAGAATGATGGAGCAGACGAGATTAAAGAAGTAGTCAATTTTTTTTTATACAGATATCCCCAAATTGCATTAGCCAATAAGAAAATATATAGTAGTCAATTTTTTTTTTATATTTTTCTGTAATTAAAATATTAACACCATTATATGGTTTTTAATTATTTTTATCTTGTTTTTTTTCAGATATTTCCTGAGTAGCAGTTGGCTTCTTCTGGAATGCGGGCGTATAAAGATTATGACCAATTTTTGTTTTTGTAAGCCACGAACGAATCAAGACGAAAACTTTTGGTTTTGATTTTGATTTATGTTATTTAAATTTGTGAGCAACATTATGTATGTATTATGTGACGTTATGTAGTGGCATAATTTTTATTGTTGTGAATTTTTATTTATGTATTGTTATGAATGGAACAATATTATTAATTTTCATTATTTGTCAACTTTTGTTTATGTATGTATTTATATTATTCTGTAATTTTTGGATTTTTTTATAGTAATTTTTTATTTAATACAGGTTATTTTAATTTTTTTAATAATTTCTCAACAGGTTTTTTTTTTTTTGAGACGGCATAAGAACCCGTCGCAAAAAACAGTAATAGGCTTTTGCGACGGCACCAATACAGTCGCAAAAGCTGTGAAATTGTAATTGACAAGAAACCTTTCGCGACGGTAGACGTTGCCGTCGCCAATAGTTATAAGATGCCAGAGTTTTAGCGACGGTAATGTTGCCGTCTCAAAAACCCACTTTTAGCGACGGGAACTATGTGCTGTCGTGAAAACTGATATTTTCTTCCATTATTGGCGACAGAAAAAGTGCCGTCGCAAAAAAGGCACCCTCCCGTCGCAGAAACTAATGGCGACGGCACTTACCGTCGCTAAAACTCTTTTGCAACCCCCTTTGTCGCGACCCCCCCTTACCGTCGCAAAAAACGAAATTACCGTCGCAAAAGGTATTAGCGACGGCATCTGGGGCATTTGCGACGGCCGCCTCCCGTCGCAAAAAACTCTTTTTTTTGTAGTGATTGTTCCGGTCAACCAGCCAGACGTCCGGGAGGACATCCGGGTACACGAATTTTCAAACGCGGGTGTGGAAATGTGTTTTGAAAACTGTAAATAAATGCCGCACTCAAACTAAAAGGTGGAATCATGATTCAAAAGCTATACCAAACATAGCCTAATTATTTTAGTTAACTTTTTTACTGTAGATTTCTATTTAGGATGATAGTTTTTTAAAAAAAATTGATTTGATGGTTACGAGAGAATAATTAAATTAATTATAATTTAAATGTGACATTTTATATTATTAACTATTTTAACTTATTTTTATTTTTATTAATTATTTTAACCAAAATCCAACTTTTCAAAAACGCCACTGTCAAAACATTTTACTTTTCAAATCAATATAAATTTAAAAATAAAAATAAAAAATAAAAATTTTAAAAGAAGTTTATAACAAAGTACATATATTTTTGCTCCCTTTTTTTCTTAAGACTCATACCTTGTTTGGTAATAAATTATTTTAATAATTTTTAAATTTTTTAACTAAAATATAAGGGAAAAAAACTAATATGTTTGGAATGAATTTTTAATTTTTTATGAAAAAATGTGCAAAAAATGAAGAGAAAATAAAATTTTTAACATTTTAATATATATTATAGATTTTTTTTTTTAATAACTTTTAACTTTTAAACTAAAACATGCACATGCCAACTGAGGCCTCAGTGTAAAAGTCTAAATTACAATTTTGTTTACCCAAAAATCCGGGGATTAAAACACTTTGTTCATAAGAATAAACTCAAACAAATTGACTAAAACACTCCCTCTCTCTCTCTATATATATACTAGTGTATGCTCATGCCTAAAGGTACGGTGTAAATAATAATATTGGGATCAAAATGTAATTGTAATTTGTACGTGTCATGTTAAAATTTGTAGAGTCGGTAGCACCTGATAAAATATCAAGTTAGCAAACTTACCATTAGTTTGTGGTTAACACCTGATACACTGGTGAGTGTTATAGTACCCCAAACCACAAATATCTGATTGAAATAACATAATACAGACAACATAAATACCGTAACCTGACAAATTGTTTACATATTAAGGTACGAAAATCAAATATCAAAAAATAATTTTCCAATCATTCTGAAGAAAGCATTGACACCTCTATACATCACAGAGGGAGCCCCAATATTGAATTTGCTGCAACAAAAAATAGATAATCTATATAACAAAACACACGAATCGTCATCCTAAAATAGTGAATTTTGTAATCAACTGTAAATTGAAAAACTAAATGCATCATATTATCAAGAAGAAATGAACTCTATGGCATAGCATCCCAACAATATAGCAATTCATTTTTCATAAAACCGCTTAAATGGTGAAATTTAATTTTGTAAGAAAAATAATTCCTGCAACTCATCTAGTTTGTCCAATAGAAATTGTTGCTAGTATCAATACCCGAACGAAAATTATAGTAAGAAGAGTAAATTAAATAAGAAAAATTATAAATAAGTGATAACTTCACAAAATATTTAAAAACTCACTGATTTGTAATTTTTCCAATGAAATAAGAAGATGAGTAAAGAGAACCCATATTACAGTTTGGTGCAAATCTCCATCGTCCTATGGAAATAAAAGAGAACATAATTTTATTAGAAGACAATTAGAGAGGAAAAAAGTGTATTTAAAAAAAAAAAAAACTGATATGTCCAAAGTAGTGACAAATTACATATCCAGAGTAATAAATCAATTCAATTCAAAAGAAAGACAAATATTTTTTTTTTGGTACCACGCGAAGAACTCAATTGTAACAAACTGATTCAAAATAAAAGATCAAGTTAGCACTCTTACCATTAGTTTGTGGCTAACACCTGATGCATTGGTGAGTTATTGAAATAACATAAAACAAACAACATGGATTAGGCCAAATGCAAAGTATAACCTGACAACTAGTAGTCTATAGAAATTGTTTACATATTAAGATACGGAAATCAAATCTCAAAGAATAATTTTCCTATCAACCTGAAGAAAGCAATGACACCTCTCTACATTGCGGAGGGATTCCCAATATTGAATTTTCTACGACAAAAAATAGACAATCTATATAACAAAACACACAGATCGTCACCCTAAAACAGTGAATTTTGTAGTAAACTATAAATTGAAAAACTAAATGCATCATATCATCAAGAAGAAATCAACTCTATGCCATAGCATCCCAACAATGTAGCAATACATTTTTCATAAAAACTGCTTATGAAAAACTGCTTAAACGGTGAAATTTAATTTTGTAAAATAAATAATTCCTGCAACTAATCTAGTGTGTCAAATTAATGTGAAAATCATCAATTACATCAACTATAGACAACTTTAGAATAGAAATTGTTGCTTTAAAAAATAGCCAAATTAAAAAGATTTAAAGTCATCCAATAGCCATCAACTGTTGCTAGTATCAATACCTGAAATGAAAATAATCTTAACATGTTTTCCTCATCTAGTTTTAACATAGTCCAGTTGGGTTAGAAATGGCACCTAGAATGAAGCATCTTTTGAAAGCTAATTAATGTACGAATCTTCAATTTGAGATTATTATAAACTTCAATCTGCAATCTCATCCTATTTAGACTGTAAATCTATATAAATATAACAAATGGATAGAAATTTTTGAGGTTGATGCAGGTTAGTATTGCCAAAACCTATAATACAAAAGTTAATTTCACTAAATACATATTAAATACAAAAGTTATTTTGTTCATTGAAAGGTAGCAATACATAGCATATTTTAATTCACCAAGTCAAACCGAACGAAGCAATCAATAGATACTTAACATATCGATGGCTCCTACATTATTGTTAGGAATCAAACATATCGATGGCTTAAGCTTTATTGAATTGTATTGAACAAAAAGAGGAGTAAATGAAACTGCAAACGTTATGAAGCTAATTCATATACCATGAATAACATATCTCATTCAATGAATTAATAGAAAATCACATAGATATGCAGATGCCAAACTAATAACCTACCAATCATTTCCACCACCAAATTTTACTAAAATTAAACAATTTATCAAAATGAATTATGTTTCCAACGAAAACTATCAACAAAACACATCAATACTTCACTTCCAAGATTCTATTTATTAAAATTAACAAATAACAAAAGCTTTGCACATCTACACAGTTTAAAAAATAATAATTTCACTATAAACATTAAATAAAAATAATAAATCTATATAACAAAACAACTCAGATTTTGAATTCGGATGAGACTTTTGTCCCTTCGTCAAGATTTGGACCATTAGATTGAATTCAATCCAAAGGCTCACAATGTCTCACTCACCCTATCTGGACAACACACATTCTCTCTCGTCCAAGGATCCCCTATTCCTAAATATTCCTATCCCTTGTCCCAAGTCACTAACAATTATTAAATATGTCTTGAAATTCTTAAATCTTAAAATTATTATATGACCCAGTGATTATGAGTGATTTGGGCTAGAGAGACATAAATATTTGAGGAGAGGGATCCTTGCTCCTCAGTCTCTCTCACATACTTACTTCTCTTTCTGATTCAAATTTTGAATATGCCCCTCTCTCTCTCTCTCTACCTCCATCGGAGCCTATTCCCGTGCTTCCCTCTTGGAGCCCAACCCTTGCCGGCGACCGAATCCTAAACCCCCTATTACTCTCTTCATCTTCTCTCTTCCTCCCTCCCTCTCTCCGCCAAACCCCCTTCAGTGGAGCTCCATACCCCATCAATAGTGGCAGCCCCAAACCTTCAAGGATTGGTAAAGGGTAGAAATATATACTTCTGCACCTAAAGTGGACAAATAGATAGAAAAACAAACAAAAAGTATATATTTCATAAAGTCAACCGCTAAAGTCAAAAAGCGAACAAATAATTTCAAAAAAAATAATCATCCACCGGGTGGTCAACCACTAAAACGTCTTCAAGATATAACTAAACTAACCTTTTTTTCACAAAAGATAGATACGATAAAGAGATATTTCAATGTACATAAGAAAATATCTAACCTTAAAGAAATAGTATGAGAATTGAATTATTAACCTTAAAACAATCTAAGAATTGACTTTTCAAGATTTTTTCATTTTTGTGAGAAAAAAGAAAAAGAAAAAAAGAGCAAAGATAAAAATAAATAAATAAATAAATTGGTTTACTTAATTTATTGTAAGAAAAGTTATGATACACTACTTTAAGCATTGATAAATTACAAATAATATCTTGCTCATTATGATCTTATGCGAGACACTAAACACTAACAATTTAATTCTTTTAAACTGTGCTTGGATCATGAATTTGAATATGGATTTGAAAAAGGAAATAAAAATGAAAAAGAAGAAAAAATTTAAATTATATTTCATTCATATTTTATTCATGAATTTAAAAATTTTAAAAGAAGAAAGCAGTATGATATCACAGTATGAATTTAAAAATCAATTAATTTAAAAAATTAACTCATGAATTCTATAAGGGCCTATTCGTTGAAATCGAAAAATGAAATGTGGTTTAGATTTAACTGAGAAAAAATGTTTAAAAAAAAAATATATAATATAGTTGATTTCTTGCTCCCCCACCCCACCCCACCCCACCCCACTCCAATTTGATTTTAATAAACCCAAATAACGATAATTGTAAGAAAATATATATATATATATAAAAAAAAAACCAGACTTGTAAATTTCGTATACAACCAACCAAAGAAATAATCACAAAATGACAATGATGAAATCAAAGCCCAAGTTTCCATACTTACCACATCTCTACCTTGTTTCGATATGAAAGGTCATAAGGAAGTCCACAACGCTTCAGACACAATGTTTCAATCACAAGCTGTGAATATCAATAAAACAATTAAATTGGACAAAACTGAAATATTATTAAAGATTATTAAATATTATTGAGACATTATTGAAATTAAAGATTATTGAACCAAAAGATATCCAAAAATTAGATTAAAACATTATTGAAACAAAAATATCCAAAGATAAAAATATAAATAGTCAAGAAAAATCAAAGCCCGGGTTTTCATTTTCCCCATTGTTTGCTCACCTGAATAGTATTTCTACCAAATTCTTCCTTTGTGGAATAAAACGGTAATTAATGATTGGTTGGTTGTGTATATTGAGAATGACATTTAATAGCAAAATGTCATGCATTATTTTAAAAATACGAAAAATAGTAGAGGTTATCAAAATGCTATACAAAGTAAATCAAATTTGAATGTTATCAAAATTCAAATGTTACCAATTGTTTATGAACAGGTGTTTTATGCAATAAATAAAACTCAAAATCTAAAATAGTACCACTTTAATAATGTAATAAGGTCTTGTTTGATTAACAGGATTAATAATAAAATGATTAATAATCATTTATTATGTATTCATTTTATTTTCTTGACATAACCATTTATTATCCAATCAAATTCGTGACATAACCATTTATTATGTATTCATTTTATTTTCTTTTCTTTTATACTTGAAATTATGATCCCCAACCCCTCTGAACTAACAATTTGCAATCAAACATATGATTGTGAGTCCATGAACTAACAATCTCAATCATATGCTATAAAATCAAATATGCCCTAAGTGTCACATCAATAAGTAAAAAAAATTGTAAGGTTGTTAGTTTGTATAACATTACTCTATCAACCTATTAATTCAAGGAGAAAAGAAAGAAAGAAAAAAAAGGATTAACTTAACTCCTAACTAACACAAAAAATCAACCCATTATCTCTATTTATTTTATAGAAGTCTTTTCGTAAATAATTAAAATAAAATAAACAATATCAGTGTCAGTGTTAGTGTTTTTATTTATTTTTCCTATATCTAAAGGAGTAGATTTTTCTATTGAGGAGTGATGGAGACCCCCTCCAATCACCACCCCACCACCCCCACACACATGTGGCAGGTGGTGATTGGAGGACAAGGGAAACAAAAAAAAGAAAAAAGAAAAAAGAAAATCCAACCAATGAGAGAGAGAGGGGGTCAAAGGGGGTGGGAAAAAAAGGGGGTCTTAGACATTTTTCTTTATTTCTGTTGTTTTATTTTTTTACCAAAATTCAAAACGAGGGTTTTAGAATAAACCAATGTCTCCCCTATTCACTAATCCAAACAAATGATATGAACTAAGAGAAACACTACATATACATCCTTGTACAAAAACCATGGAACCATCCTTGTACATCATAATCATATATATATATACATCCATAATCATTTATATACATACATAATGCATAAATATATCCCTGTACAAAATGCATATATATACATACATATTGGAATCACATATATACATACATATTATTTACACCGTGCCTTTAGGCAAGGCATATAAATGATGGTTTGAATATGATGTTTGAACATTGATAGTTTTACTGATTTCTTTGATGGGTCTGTGACGTCAAGGCATTTTTTTGCAACAAAAGCTTGGTAAATTTATTTGGGAACTTCTTTTTAACGTTTTGTGAAAACAGAACAAAAAAAGAACTGTACTCTCTCTCTCTGTTTTTGGTTTTTAGCTTTCTCAGTATTCTACTTGATTTCGAATTCGCATTTTTGTTTTTGCACAAAGAGGCTTTTGGGTTTGTTTTCATTTGGGTTTTGAGGTATTTGGTGAAATGTTTTCGGGTTTGATGATGTTGATTTTGTAGTTGGAAGTGGCAAATTTTTGGAATTGTTTCTGGGTTTTGTTTGTTAGTTTAGGGTTTGGATCAAAGGGGATTTGTCTGCTGTTAGCCATTTTTGGGGAATTTGATCAAAGGTATTTGATGGGGTTTAGGGATTAATTTGAGTTTTTAATTAGTTTTAGGGATTAATCATAGATTTGAGTTGTTTTGTGTTAGAAATTTGTGGGTGTGTTCACTTTCTTTGAGCTGGTTAAGATTGATCTCTGTTATGTGATGCTATTCTGTCAGATGCTAGTATATATATATATGTAGATAATACACACAAATGCATATATATACATAGATATTGGCTTCAGAGAGAGAGAGAGAGGGGAGAGTAACCGTAGCCGGTGCAGTGGACACTGACGCTCTAACCGGGGACAGGCTTAGGTCTAGTTCCAAAAGTGAGGACTTTCTTTTACTGTTTTATTTCAGCTCATTCGGCAGTGGCTCCATTAAAGAGGTTTTGGGGCTGCCACTGTTGATGGGGTTTGGGGCTCCATTGAAGGAGGTTTGGCGGAGAGAGGGAGGGAGGAAGAAAGAAGATGAAGAGAGTAATAGGGGGTTTGAGATTCGGTCGCCGGCAAAGGTTGGGCTTCAAAAGGGAAGCACGGGAATGGGCTCCGATGGAGGCATAGAGAGAGAGAGAGAGAGAGAAAGAGAGAGAGGCGTGTTCGAAATTTGAATTAGAAAGAGGAGTAAGTACGTGAGAGAGAGTGAAGAGCAAGGATCCCTCTCCTCAAATATTTATGTCCCTCTAACCCAAATCACTCATAATCATTGGGTCATATGAGAATTTTAAGATTTAAGAATTTCAAGACATATTTAATGATTGTGAATGACTTGGACAAGGGATAGGAATATTTAGGGACAGGGAATCCTTGGACAAGAGAGAATGTGTGTTGAAAATGATCCAGAGAGGGTGAGTGAGACATTGTGAGCCCTTGGATTGAATTCAATCTAATGGTCCAAATCTTAACAATGGGACAAAAGTCCCATCCGAATTCAAAATCTGAGCTATTTTGTTATATAGATATGTGTGTGTGTGATATATCCAAACCAAACTATAAAAATCAAAACACTCTCTCTTCCCCTCTCTCTTCTCTCCAACCTCGCTGTCTACCGTCTTGTCTCGCCTCGCCTTCCCTTGCTGTTGTCGCCACCAGCCCCACCACGGTCTTCATCGCTCTTTCCTTGTTCACCTTAACCATACACAGCTTGTACAGTGTTGATATCGCCGATCTATCTTGCGTGACTTGGATCTCACTCCTCCTTCATTGTCCACCGCCACCGCGAAACCCTAAGGACGAAACATCATGGTCATCATCATCAACATTTCAACGATGATTTGGCACCGCCGTCTTCGCCACTCTAACTCCGCAGTCCACTTTGGAGCTCCTTACGATGCCAATGATCTGGTCCCTAAGAAACGACGTTGGCATCGATGTATATATTCATCTTGAAGCTAAACATTTCTATGTATACATATATTCATAGATCTATATATATTCATATAAAACACAAGCGAATATATGAACAGTAGTCATAGATATATTCATAGATGTATTCATATATTCATAGATCTGTTCATATATGTTTAGGCAGCGAAGATCTTCGCTTCTGTGTATATATTCACAGATTTTGAACAGATTCTTAGATATATTTTTTAGATCTGTTATGTGTTTTGTGTTTTTTTAAATCTATTTTTTTATCAATTCAAAAATTTGATTTGTGTTTTGTTTTGTTGGTGTAAAATTGGATCTTATCTGTTTTGATTTGTTTTGTTATGTTTTTTTTTGTGTTTTGGATTTTATCTGTTCAATTTTTTTTTTTTAGCTATTGTTGATGATGATAATGATGATGATGATGATGATGAATTTGCAATTTAGATTTATGTTGGATTTGAAATCCAAATCTATGTTGAAATGCAAAGTTGAATATTGAACAGATAGAACTGATTTATTTTAAACAGATCTATTATAGTTGATTTTCAACAGATAAGATAATAGATTTGTTCAAATAGGGTGGAAAATTGAGTAGATATACAAAATAGATAGATAAACAAAAAAATTGGCGGATAGAATTTAATTTAGACAAATATTTAAACAAATAAGGGAAATTTGAATTGAAAATGTTAAAAAATTAAACAAATAGGGTAAAAAAAATGAACATACAAGGTAAAAATTTTGAACAGATAGAGAAAAAAAATTGAACAGATAGAAAAAAAAAATTGATTAGATAGTCAACGAAAAGTCAAACAACTAAAAAAAGTCAAGAGGTAAATTAGAAACAAAATGTTCTAAAGGACTTCTCACCAAATTATTTCACAAACGTGGATCTCTCACCAACAAAAAATATCTACTGGATATAATATATTAGACACTCTCTAAATTGGATTTATCAATTTTCTCTATTTTTTCACTAAACATTTTTAACTTTTTTGGTCTGTGGTATAAAACCTAAAATGTATTTTTTTTTAAATTAAATAAAAATAGTAAAAAATTCAATCCCAGAGACTTTGCCAAAAAAATATAACAAATATTCACCCAAAAATATATATATATAACAATAATAATTTACATAGATTTTGTATTCTATGACATTTATAGCTCAACTTATTAGTTTTATTTGTTGGGCACTCGGTTCATAAATTCAATTTTAAATTTTCTTTACCTAAAGATCCACACTCTAAAATACTTTATCTATAAGGATAAGTTCATATAAAATGACCAAATTATCCATGTATATATATATATTTAGGTTATACGGTGGAAAAAGAAAATAAAGGGTATGTTTGGTTTGAGTTTGGAAGAAGATGAGTTTTAGAGATAAAAAGTACGAAAAGTTGTTTGGTTTGATTTTTTTAAAAGATGTTTTAGAAAATTATTTTGAGAGAGAGTTTTGGAAAAAGTGATTGATTTGATGTGTATGAGAGAGAGATTTGTTTGGAAAACTTGTAAATCAAACAAGTTTTGGGAAATTTTTTTGGGAAAATTTGTTTGGTTTGATTACTTTTAAAAACTTATTTGTAGAGAATTTTTCCCAAAAATTTTTGGGAAACACAAACCAAACAAGGCCAAAATCTTACTTATCTCTCTTTTCAAAAAATCAAACCCCCTCTCTCTCTCTCATTATTCTTTCTCTCTTTTTATCTCCAGCACCATCATCACCGTCCTGATGCCATTGTCTCTGATACCACCCCCCAATACCATTGTCGCCGTCTCAACTGTCGTTCTCCTCTCTCTTTTCTCTTTCTCTTTATCTCCGACACCACTACCACTGTCCTTCTCCCCCAATACCACTGTGGTTGTCTTAACCACCGATGATCTTAAATTTGAAACAGATCTGCTCTCTCCGATCTAGTCCTTATCCCGATCTCGAATCTGTTGTTATTGTCGTTCAAGTTGGTAAGTTTTAGTGAGAGAGTGATTGGCATTGGATATAGATAGGGTGATGGTCGAATATATATATATTACATTTTATAAGAAGTTCATATATATATATTACATTGTGTAATAAGAAGTTCATATATATATATTAACAATTCAAATTTTCTATTCTTCATTGTATAATAAGAAGTTCATATATATATATATTACATTTTATATGTATACATTTGATCTATTTATTTATTTATTTATTTTTGGTGCTTTGGATTTGAAACTATTCAATTCAGATCTGGATACATTTGATTTTTTATTTTTTTTGTGTACTTATTGATTGTTGTGTTGATGTTGATGTTAATAAAACGAATTGCGGATAGATAGGTTCAACAGATTCATATGTTTGGTTTCACACATAGAAAGAAAGTATGTTCAACAAATTATATATAAAAATTGAACAAAAAGGTCAACAAATTCAGCAGCTAAAAAAATAAGATCAAAATTTGAACAAATGTTTGATTGTTCTGCAAAATTTGTACGGATCAAAATTATACAGATGAAAATTTGTATAGATAAAATTTAGATAGAAAATTTGAACAGTTAAAAATATTGAAGAGGAAAAAAATTGGATAGGTAAAATTTAGACAGATAGAAAATTTGCACAGGAAAATTTGAACAGATATAAAATTTACACAAAAAATGAACAGATAAACAAAAAAAATTTGAACAGATAGACAAAAAATTTGAACATATAGATATGAATTTGAATAGATGGTCAACAAAAAGTTAAACAGATAAAACAAATCAATGGGTAAAATTGGAAACAAAATGTTTTCTAGGACTTCTCATAAAATTATTTCACAAAGTGTGTAACTCTCACAAAATAAAATAAAATAAAATAAAATTAATAAATAAAAAACAACCCACTGGACTTAATGCCTTAGACAATTGCTGGAGTAGATTTTTCACTAATTTTTCCTTATTTGTTTTTATAAAAATTAACTTTGATTTAATTTTAAATTATAAATAATTTGTTTTTTTTTTAAAATGAAATAAAAAAAAAGTGAGATATCTTAACTTATAATTTGTAATTTTTTTTTCACTCATTTAAAATAAATAAATTAAAATATGTATAATAACAGAGTCTTATATATTTTGTGTTAATTATAACTTTTAATAATATTCTAGATATTTACATAATAAAATAAGCTACTTGACAACTTATTTAGGGGATTTATAGGGAGCTTGTGTGGGGGTGATTTCTGCACTATGAAGAAGGGTTGAACTTTGTAGAAGAACAACGTGCTTCGGGAATTGAAGAGCTGCACAAAGTAACAAACGGTGAGGCTGCTCGACCGACGTTTGGTCGGAAACCGCTCCGATGGTAAAGTCGGGAACTAAGGGAGAGGAAGAAGAGAGAATACAAAGAGTATATATGTTAAGTGTGTGGATTTTGGATCCCTTGAGAGTGAATAGTGTTCATCTTTTATAGGAGAAGGTTTTTTGTCATCCAAGACCTTCTCTCTCCGCCATTTGTCCCATTTGTCTTGTTCGTGGTCGTCTCCCATTGGTGGAGGATGGCCACTCCGCCTAACACTCGAGTGCAGGTCTGTCTTGTTTGTCTCATTAGTGATCGTCTCTTATTAGAGGAGAACGACCATTCCTCCTGACACTCAGGTGCAGGTCTGTCATGCGTATGCCTTGTCTTCCTGCACCTCCATGTCTCCACGTTTTGTTCAGACAGAGGGAGAGAAGCAAAATTGTTTGTCTCTTGTGAGTTTCAAGAAAGATATTCGGTGAATTGGCCTTCTCTAAGTTAGCCCAATTTGGAGTGGTTGTCTGCCCAACCAGATGGTCCAATATGTTGCTCGGCCCACTTCGGAGTGGTTGTCTGCCCAACCAGATGGTCCAACATGTTGCTCGGCCCACTTCAGAGTGGTTGTCTGCCCAACCAGATGGTCCAACATGTTGCTCGGCCCACTTCGGAGTGGTTGTCCAACATATTGCTTGGTCCGTTTCGGAGTAGGCTTGGTACTAGGCCGCTACCTTGATTGCCTTACTTTGGAGCAAGTGTTTAGTCATTGGGCCGAGCCTTTAGCTCCTCTACTAGTGCGGGTCTGGCATTGGGTCGAACACAAAGACTTAGTTAATTTTATCCCACTTCATTTGCCCCCTGGCTTGCGCTTATGTTTAACGAAGTGAAAGCCAATTCTGTCACCAGCTTTGGAGTTCTGTTGGTCACAACTTAATTTGAGCTTCGCGTGTTGGATTCAAAATTATTGTTTAGCTCAGAGTGTTTGTGTTGGGTTTATCTTGGTTTTTGCTCAGTATTCCGTAGCTTGGTGGTGCCTCCAAGCTAAACATGTGCATCATTGGTGTTTTCTCAGTCGACTGAGTGTTATTGCTTGACTTGAAAATATATATGCAGAATAATATATAATTTTTTTTTGGCAGTGTTTGTCAACTAGGTCGATCAACTCAGCGATGCTTCAAAGTAGGCCAAGTGTGCCTTATCACAACCTTGTTCTAATTTGAAAGACATATTGGTTATCTTTTTGCTCGGTCCCACTTGTAGAAGATAAATTGGTGTTCGTCTCAATGTTTGGTTGGCCAAGTCTTACCCCTCCACTTTGTTCGGTCTCGAAGCATAGCTTGCTAACACTGTTCGGTCATGAGGATTATGCACCATTTTTTTGTTCGGATGTGATTAACACGTCTATTTGTTCAACTCGTTTCTTCATATTTTGGTCAGTCATTTTACCTTCGGCTTGTGAATTGTCCATCACTTAGTTAGTCAACCGTAGTAGCTTGTTTGCACAATTTTTATTTTTGATCATTGAGTTGCTTGGTCGGCTTTAGCAGCTTTGGTGTTGCGACTTTGTCCGTCTTCTAGTTATTTAATAGGCCTAACAATTTGGCCCTTCGAGTTTGTATTTTTTATCTTGGTTGCTCTACCACCAAGCTACTGTCAGCCCTAACACCTTTGATCTTGAGAGTTGTCTAGCACATAGTTGCTATATTCTTGGTATCGACTTCAATAATATTGACTCTCGCCAGGTACTACACACCTCCGACCTTTGCTTGTTGTTCCTTGTTTTTCTCTGGTTCTGATTTCAAAAATATAGACTTCGGTTTTGTTGGTCATTCAGTTGGCCAATGCACTTCTGACTTTGCAAGTTGTTTGTAGTGTAATTGTTTGGTAGAACGTTGCACTTCCACTTTGTTTGTTGTCAATCTTTTGGTTGTTCACTCGATCTCTGAAACTTGGTTTTGCCTTAGCTAGTTTTGTCCCGTTTCCTTTGCTTGGTCCATTTTGGAGTGGATGTTAGGCGTTCAATCAAACTCTGTTGCTCAGTCTACTTCGGAATGCTTGTTGGGCGTCCAATCAACCTCCGTTGCTTAGCACATTTCAGAGCGAGCATGGGGATTCCAACCAACTTTTGTTGCTCGGCCCACATCGAAGTGGGCGCTAGGTGTCCAACAAACCTATGTTGCTCAGGCCATGCATTGGGTGTCATGGCCCGAACCCACCCCTATGGGTTAAGGACATAACCGGCCAGTAATCCTGAGATTACCTACGGCCTCAAACCAAAACAGACATATCTCATCAGAGTAAGGGGTTGAATGGAAGCAAAATTTAAAATTTTGTTCATAGAGCTGTGCTTACATGGCACATTAAATAAACCAAACATATAAACATTAATAACTCACAAAGGAAAAACAGTACCATAAAGTTCTGTACAGACAGGATTATATAAGTCTAAGTCAACCCCTCAAAACTATATACAGGTATACACAAAGTCCTCGCCAACATGACAAAATAAACAAGACAACAAAAAGGGCGAAGACGGGTCTCATGCGTGAGACGTAAGGGCTGACTCTCCAAAACTTGGGTTGTTCCACACAGGCTTCACTGAGGCTGGGTCTGGACCTCTCTTGGCTCACCTACAGATACATGAATGAGCGTGAGCGATAGCCCAGTGAATAATATCAAATACAGAAGTTATACAAACAATATGTAGATCAACATGCTTCAAACGGCCTTGGGCCCAATTCATATTTCTATTTACATATACACAATTTAGGTCAAGTGACTGCGGTTCCAAACAAACTGGCCTTTGGCCCATTCAAACCTTCATTAGTGTCAAAACGGCCTTTGGCCCTTTCAGACTTTCATTGATGTCAAAACGGCCTTTGGCCCATTCAGATGACAAACTGGCCTTTGGCCATTCATTCATTCATGTCAAAACGGCCTCTGGCCCATTCATTCATGTCAAAACGGCCTCTGGCCCATTCTTTCATGTCAAACGGCCTCTGGCCCATTCATTCATGTCAAAACGGCCTCTGGCCCATTCTTTCATTCGTATCAAACATTTGTCCATAATTCAAACTGGCAAACTCATAAGGCTTATAAAGAGGTAAGCAATTGGACAAATGATAAGTTTCAAATATCGATATTACTCACAGTGATCGGTTGGTTGGTTTGCCCTGGAGCTCGACCCCACACAGTCAATGAACACAAAAGGGTCACCAACAATTCAATCCGTTCTTAAATTCACATTTTCCTCTTTAGGCTTTATTTTTATCTCTTTAACTCAATTACAATGCTCAATGCATGCTCAAGAGTACTTAGAAGTGAAGGAGAACGGAAAACGAAATACAGAACGCATAAACAAAATTTCAGAAAACGGGGTCCCCGCTCGAGCGTGGACTTCCCCGCTTGAGCGGACCCTTGAGGCCTGCAAAAGTACTGGTTAGGTCGAATTCACGCTCGATCGTGCACTCTGGCGCTCGAGCAAAAGGCCTCCCTACATGGCTCCCCGCTTGAGCGGACATCCATGTCTGCAAAAAAAATATTGGGAGCACGAATTTCCCGCTCGAGCGGACATCAAAAATTCTGGGTTTCCCAGAATACGTTCTTGAGTTCAATTTCGACATTTCAATCACATTTCTTCCATATTATGGCTCCAATTTCACATATACTTGTACTAACATGGTACCAACACTAAAACACATTAACATGGAGCTCAATTTCACAATTTAGTCACATGCATGGCTCAAATTACACCAAACTCATTTCCATCATAACACATTCATGCCTTCAAAGCTTCTATCCTCATAAATTGTACATGCATGTGATGCATTACTCTCATTCTCAACTTAGATGATACAAATGGTGATCATAACATGAGCTTTGACCAAAACTCTACACGAACCATGTATTTCAAGCTCAACATGCAAATTCAAAACAATTTCTTACATGCATGCATCAATTGACCTCAAATTCAACAAGACCAACCCATTTCATCATGATCAATTCATTTCATGTTCCTTATGAACATTCAACTTGAATTCACAAAGATTACAAACTAAGATGCACAAATTCACTCACCTAGAAGCCTTAATCTTCCCAATTTATGATCAAATCTTGAGTTAGACTTCAAATTTCCAAGCCTCAAGATCAAAATTGCACAATCCCTCTCTCTCTCCCTCTCTATAGCCGGCCCTCTCTCTAATTTTTTAGTCCAAGATCAGCCAAAATGCAACTAGGGAGAAGAATTGAGGTGTAGTGCCTTTTCAACAAACTCCACTAATTTCATTATAATAATAATAACAATTGGGCACTAATTCATTAATTAAATCAAATTAATTTGATCCGAATAAATTTTTAATTAAATTTCACCGTAGGCTCTAAAATTTACGCTAATCACAATGACGTAATCAATTTTGATTTTGGTGGCCGATAGGGCCTTCAATTTAATTTCCAAAGCACATAATCAAACAGATATTTCTACGGTGAACAGATAGAAATTCAAAACCACATATTTTCACATAATGGCACACAAAATCATGCTCATATTAAGGATCAATTAACATATTACGGAATAGGGATATCACATTGGGTGTCTGACTAACTTCTGTTGTTTGGCCCAGACGTTGGGCATCTGACCAACTTCTGTTGCTTGGCCCAAGCGTTGGGCGTCTAACCAACTTTGTTGCTCGGTCTACTTCAAAGTGGGCATTCAAAGTCCAACCAACCTCTATTGCTTGGCGCACTTCAGAGTGGGCGTTAGGCGTCCAACCAACCTCTGTTGCTCTGCCCAGGCATTAGGCATCCGGCTAACTTTTGTTGCTCAGCCCACTTCGGAGTGGGCGCTAGGCATCCAACTAACCTCTGTTGCTCGACCTAGGCGTTGATGTCCTACCAACTTTTGTTGTTTGGCCCAAGTATTGGGTGTCTGACCAACTTCTGCTACTCGGCCCAAACGTTGGGCGTCTGGCCAACTTCTACTACTCGGCCTACTTCGAAGTGGGCGTTTAGAGTCCAACTAGCCTCTATTGCTTGGTGTATTTTAGAGTGGGCATTGGACGTCCAACCAACCTCTGTTGCTCTGTCCAAGCATTGGACGTCTGACTAACTTTTGTTGCTCAACCCACTTCGGAGTGGGCACTAGGCGTCCAACCAATCTCTATTGCTTGGACCAAGCGTTGGGCGTTTGACCAACTTTTGTTGCTCGGCCCAAGCGTTGGGCGTCTGACCAACTTTTGCTGCTCGGCCCAAGCGTTGAGCGTCTAACCAACTTATGTTGTTCGGCTTACTTCAAAGTGGGCATTGGGAGTCCAACCAACCTCCATTGCTTGGCGCGTTTCAAAGTGGGCGTTGGGCGTGTGACAACCATGTATAGTAATTAACACTTAATTAATTAAGGAGATTTGAATTTTAATTGCCAATTATTCTAATTTAATCTGAGATTTATGAAAACTATGGAGACTGATTCGTATATAATTCTATTGAGGATTTATTTTGGAATTAGAAATTGAAAGTCTACATGGCTTAAGAAAGTATGATTGGTGAATTGAATTATTTTAATTTCGAGTATCGGATCGTATGAGAGTTTAATTAAATATTCAATTCAGATTTGTAAATTGAGATTTGATTAATTGGGTCTGAATTGGAGTTAATTAAGTTTTAAGAATTGGGAATTAAGGTTATTATAAATTAAATTTATTTGTGAGGTATTCAATTGAGTGTGTAATTTATTAGCGAAGATTTTGAAGTTTAATCTGAAATTGAAGACTTTAATGATTTAAGAAACCAAAATTGAGGATGGAAATAAGTTTAATTTAATATTTGGAGCCTTTGGGGAGTTTGATTAAAAATCTGATTCAAAATGATAAATCTTAATATAATTAATTGGGCTCTAAAGGAAGTCAAATTAGATAAATTAATGTGGGTCCCACACCCATGTGAGACATTTGGTAAAACTTTTGGTAGAATTTTTGGAGTCTGTAGCATTACTGAATTAAATTATGTGGGATTTATGATTAGTTATGTTTAATTTAATTACGTGTTAATTAAAATTTATTAAGAATAAGAGTTATTTAATTAAATTAATCGTAACTATAAATTAAATTGTAGAATGATTTAGAGTTTAGTTATGTTTAATTTAATTATGTGTTAATCAAAATTTATTAAGAATAAGAGTTATTCAATTAAATTAATCGTAACCATAAATTAAATTGCAGAATGATTTAGAGTTTGAGAATATATGTGGGTGTGTGTGTGCTGAGAAGTGTGTGTGTGTGCAGAGAAATCTGAGTGTGTGCACATGTGCTATATGTTGTCAACAAGAAGAGGTGTGCATGTGTGTATATGTTAAAGGGTTTGTATAAGATGTATTTGGTGCTCTGTTGAGAGCACTTCAAAAGAAAGAGAGTGAATTCAAGAGTGTAGAGAGAGAACCGAGAGAGAGAGAGAGAGAGAGAGAGAGAGAGAGAGAGAGCTCAATTCTTTTGTTGGAAAAGAACCTATGTTGCTGGAAATTTTTGAAGCAAGCTCAAGAGAAGAACAAAAGGAAAAACAGAGGAAGTTAGAGAAAGTGAAATTGGGAAGAAGGCTCAAGAATTCAACAACATTAGGTAAATATTTATCTTAATTCTTGTAGATAATTTAGTTATAAGCTGAAATCAAGAAGGTTATGGAATCATCCTCATGAATTTTGTAAGAAATTGGGTTTTGAGTAAGAAATTAAGTTAGATTAATAGTTGTGGAAATTAATTTGGAAAATTAATTGCTTTTGGTTAGATTTTATAGTATTTTCTTATAATACTTGGGATAAGAAAGATTTAAGATTATATTCATGGAATTATAAGGAAATTGGGTTCTAAACGTGAAATGGGTTACATGCATGTTTATGGTTATGGAAATAATTGTAAAAGTTCTTCAAATTGAGCTTGGGTTTGGAAACCTTGATATATATGAGATGTATATTTGCATACACCATGAGTTTTGAAAGAATTTGAGTCATGCAAGTTTATTATACATTTGATTTTGAAGAAAATGTTTTGAAAACATCGAGTTCATGAAAAAGGTTTAATCATGAAGTTAAATGAGGTTTTGATTTTAATCTCTAATCTATGCTTGTAATGTAATTTAAGAGTTTTATTCAATTTAAACATGTTTTGGAATATATTAAATTAGTTAGTTTTATTTGAATTACATATATGCAATGTTTGCTAGGAAAATTGACAAGAAAATGAAGAATTGGAGATAAGATCAAATTTATGAAATTTAATTAGAAATTAATTATTTTGGGTTTAATTTGGAAAGTTATTATTAAATTAAACTCCATAAATTAAATGCAACAAAGATTTATTAAAGATTGATTATGGCTCATAATTATGTTAATGTTTTGATGAAATTTTGCATGAGTTTTGAACATGAAATTGGGTTTTAAAAAGCTTAATTTATGTTTTAGAATTTATGAGTTTGAAATTGGGTTTGATATGAAGAAAATGAATTAAATCTAAAATTAGACACATTAATAAATAAATTATAATTTGAATTTGACAATCAAGAACTAGTTTGATCTTAATTTGAATTTCATATATGTAGATATTTTTTTATAAGAGCCTTATAGCTTTAGTTTCATATTTTGTAAGAAAAAGGAAGAAAAGTTTTGAATCATTATATTTATGGAGTTATAGCTTTAATCTTGACAAATTAAGGAGGTTTTTACATTAAGATTTGGAAATTAGTTATGTGTTCATATTTATTAATGACATTACATGTTGAAAAATGAATGAATCTAAGTTTTGAAATGCAATTTGGAAGCTAATCTTCAGTTTTGGAACTCAGAAAGTTTACAGGTTGCTCGAGCGACTAATTGGTGGCTCAAGTGAACATTTTGAGCTTCCAGTAGTTTTTACAGACAGTACAGTTCGCTCGAGCTACCAAGTGGTGGCTCGAGCGGCCAGACTATTTTCAGCATGTTTTGAAAAATCATGCTTTGTTTATATTTTCATCTTATCTCCTCCCAAAGCATTGTAGACATGATTTATGACTCAATAAAGATTAATGAGCTAACAATCAACATAAATTAGTTGATTAAAGGATAAGTCATTAACTTTAGTAATAATTGATTAAGAAGCCAAGTAAAAAATTGGTTTATTTAGAAAATAATGATTTAGTAATGAAAGAGTATGTGAAATGAGAACCCGATTCATTTGACTAAAGAAAGAATAAGGGGTTGTTTGGGGTGTCCTAAATAAGTGCACTTTTTGACTTTTTATGAAATATGGATTGGGTATGGGTTGGGTTTGAAGTGATGTGGTAGAGAGATGATGTGACTTAAATAAGATGATGCGATTTAAATAGGATAGTGACTTTTTGACTTTTTTTTATTATGCCAAACCAAGCCTAAGCGTAGTAGACCTTCGGATTATTTAGACAAAAGACAGGAAAAGTCAAGTTTGATCAATGAAGTAATATTGTGTTTCAATGTGTATATGTTATGTGTTTGTGCAGGTCATGCGCTATTGTCTGCTTGATCTGCTTCTGTAGCTATCTGTGAGTAATAACTCTGTAAAGTTATGTTTGACCTTACTTATTTTTTGATGATATGAAATGATTAGTTTTTCTGAAATGCTATGTTTTGTATGAATGAATGATTGTCCAATTTTCTTTAAAATGTAATTATGGTATCCTTAACAGAGCCCCTCGCCTAATACTGTGACTTATGGTCATGAGGCCCTCGCCCGAAGAAAACAATACCGTGGCATAGGCCCTCACCTGGGGGAGACAATACCGTGGCCTACGCATGATATATGATACCCGGTACTGGAGGTTCCATTATGAAACTTGATAACTTGATATGCATGACCAACGTGATATGTTAATGCTAATGGATGCACCATGCATGATTTAAACATGAATATGACTCTGTTTCTGATATGAATACGAACATGACTATGTTTCTGATTTGATAAGGGATTTGGATCTGAAATCAGATTTTTGAATCTGTTGTGGACAACATTCATTAAAATCTTTACTCTATTATTATTCATTGGGCTCCAGCTCACTGTATTATTTATGTACGTAGGTGATCAAGCGCGTGACCAGGCCTAGAGCTTCTGCTTGGACTCTTTTTGTTAGCCAACCTATGTGCCTCTCGTGGAGGTTCGGATATGTCTAGTAGTTATGGCTAAATGCATAAAGTTCAAATTTTGTTTTCTTATTTGGTTAAACAAGTCTTTGTTTATTTTGTAAATAGGGCTAAATCCTTTTTTGTCTAATTTTTATATATATGATGACGTAAGGATGATGTGTAATTATGTATATAAAAAGTTTTAATTTTTTTTTTTATCTAATATAAGTCTGCATAGCTCAATGGATGTTGTATATTTGTTATTTGCTTTCGTTAGCCCTTAATATTATGTTAATCTGTCTTAGAGACCTTCGATAATCCCAGGATTGCTGCCCGGTCATGATGCTAAACCTATAGGGGCAGGATTGGGTCGTGACAGGGCGTCTAACAATTTCTATTGCTCAGCCTACTTTGAAGTGGAGAAAGGACTAGTCAGTTCGGAGCACGATTCTCCATCTAATGAATGGACCAATCTAGATACTCCTTTCCTTGTCTAGCCATTACTCTGCTACTTTGTTCGACGGTCAATCGTACCCCTTGTTGTTGTTCAACCATGTCCTCAAGTCATGCGATCGCTCGGTACGGAGAACGAGGGACTACTGAGTGATGACTGACGATTTTTTTGCCTATTGCGAGAGTCTTTTCAGAGATTCTTTGTTCTGGGATAGTTCGTACTGCTACTGGCTCTTTCCCTGCGTACCAATATCAACCAGTTACGCTTTCCACGAATAAGACTATAGTTGGACTGTTCTTTTTGTGGAAGCGGAAATGGAGTGTGCCTCATTTGCTGTGATGACCCTTCTTCGGACTTCATTGGCTCTGCCGGAGCCATCATTTGCTTTCTCAGTTGAGCACAAAGCTTCTTAATCTCCAGACTTATCAAGTTGATGATGCAGTCACGGTGGTCTTTCTCAACAAACAGAAGTTGAGACGATTCAATGACGGCGATGTGACGTTGCTCCACTACATCAAAGTCGGACTGTCGTAGTTCATCAGGTTGTCGTTTCCAGTAGGGAGGGCTAGACCTTTATACTTGGTTCTCTCCGTTCTTGGAGTCTTCTCTCTAATCCTAAACGGCGAGGTACCTTCAATTCCTATCGTCGGAGTTCATCATGAAGTAATCAGAGAACGTTTCCCCCAGACGACGCCAATTGTGCGGGGGTGATTCCCGCACTATGAAAAAGGGTTGAACTTTGTAAAAGAACAACGTGCTCCGGGAATTGAAGTTCTGTACAGAGTAACAAACGGTGAGGCTGCCCGACCGGGGTTTGGTAAAAAACCCCTCCGATGGTAAAGTCAAGAACTAAGGGAGAAGAAGAAGGAAGAATACAAAGAGTATATATGTTAAGTGTGTGGATTTCAGATCTTTTGAGAGTGAATAGTGTTCGCCTTTTATAGGAGAATGTTGTTTGTTATCCAAGGCCTTTTCTCTCTGCCTTTTGTCCTATTTGTCTTGTTTGTGGTCATCTCCCATTGGGGGATGATGGCCACTTCGCTTGACACTCGGGTGCAGGTCTGTCTTGTTTGTCTCATTAGTGATCTTCTCTCATTAGAGGAGGACGACCACTCCACTTAACATTCAGGTGCCGGTCTGTCATATGTGTGTCTTGTCTTTTTGTACTTCTATTCTCCACGTTCTGTTCAAGTAGAGAGAGAGGAGCAGAGTTGTTTGTCTCTTGTGAGCTTCAAGAAAGATATTCGGTGAATTGGCTTTCTCTAAGTTGGCCCACTTTGGAGTGGTTGTCTGCTTAACCAGGTGGTCCAACATGTTGCTCGACCCACTTCAGAGTGGTTGCCTGCACAACCAGGAGGTCCAATATGTTACTCGACCTACTTCGGAGTGATTGTCCAACATGTTGCTCGGTCTATTTCAGAGTGGGCCTGGCACTAGGCCGCTACCTTGATTGCCTTACTTTGGAGCAAATGTTTGGTCATTGGGTCGAGCCCTTAGCTCCTTTACTGGTGCGGGTCTGGCGTTGGGCCGAACACCAAGACTTAGTTAATTTTGTCCCATTTTCAGAGTTCATTGTTGTTTTTCAAAAATGATACATAGATGTGTTGGTCGAATCAGACTCGGCTGAAGCTGTGGAATTGATACAGAGTTCCAGTGCTGTCAATGCTTCTCTTCGAAGCATTGTAGAGGATGCAAGACATCTTTTGAAAAGGTGTAAATGCACTATACAACATATTTTGAGGGAAGGAAACCAATGTATTGATAAGTTGGTCAACTTAGAAGTAGACCAAGATGAGGACTTGGTTGTCATGGAAGACCCACAGAAGAAGCCCGTAACTTGGTAGTGGTGGCTGACCTTCTTGGGCGAGAATATCAGAGACCTTAGATCTCTTGTTTGTCTTTTATTTATTGTATTTTTTCTTCTTGGCCGAGAATATTAGAGACCTTAGATCTATTTTTCAATCTATTTCGAAGTACCTAAAAAATAAAAAAAATAATTTTACTTTTTTTTATACATTATTAAAAATTACATCAAATAAATTTTAAAACGTATTTTAAACTGATAATTTTAAAAATTATAATTATAAGTGATAAATATAACTCAATAAACAGTTTATAAGAAAAGTAAAACTTGAAAAAAAAAATGTTACTTTATTATTAAGAATTGTCTTGAAAATTAGTTATTTTAATTAAGTTTTTAATTTTATACAAAAAGACGTGTGAAAAAAATAGACAATAGAGTTATTATTTTTAAATAATTGTTTGGGAAAGACTAAAAATTAGCTTTTTAGGTTAAAATCTACAAAAAAAAAGAAAAGAAGATAAAATAAACTAAAATAGCTAATAAGACAAAATGTCACGTCAAACTTATAATCATTTCACTTTTTATTTTATAAAATATCACATCTAATTACAAAAAAATCTAATTATCTTTCAAAACACAAAGGGTATGTTTGGTTTGGTTTGGTTTTGGGAGAGTAATTTTTAAAAATTGTTTTGGGGAGAGAGTTTAGAAATTTTTTTAGTTTGTTTGGTTGTGTATTTTGAAAGTAGTTTTGGAGTTTGGGAGTTTGGAATGATTTGATATTTTGTTATAATTGAGTAGATGTGTGTGACAGAAAAAATGATTGAGAAGGAGAGAGGAGAGAGAAAAAGTGATTGATTGATAAGTAAGAGTATCTCCAATGGAGCTCTCAAAACACTTGCCAAAGCTAATAGCAATAGTGATAAAAAGTGGGTCTCCAATGGCTTGCTATTTTACTTGCCAAAGATGACATATGCCATATCTGTTCTCAAATTTGGCAAGTAAAATAGCAATTGTCAAACATGCCACATCAGCAAATATGAATATATTTGTGGCTCCAAATTCAGTTAAAAAAACATAATTGAAACAGTAGAAAACCAAGTAATTTTTCAAATTAAATTTTTCTATTTAATTTTTCAAATTGAATTATATTTATAATTTTTTTTTCTAATTTTTCAATTTTTTTTTCATTTTTTATATTTGTCTAGTCAAGAATAATATAAATATATAAATTTTTTTACAAATAGTTAAAAAAAGGTCATAAAAGACAAAAAATAAACAAAAATAAAATCACAAAAAACCTATATCCAAATAACACTTACAAATTTGAATAGAAAGTTGGTTGAGAATTGTCAAAATAGCAAGTGACCATTGGAGCACCATTGCTATAATTTGGTAAAATAACACTATTCATTGCCAAATTATAGCAATAGTAATGGTATTATAGCAACAATCATTGGAGATACTCTAAGAGAGAGAAAGTGATTTTAGAAATTATTTTGGAAAATTTACGAACCAAACAAATTTTTTAAATTTTTTTTCCCAAAATTACTTTACAAATTCAAACCAAACATACCCAAAAATTTTTAGTCTACTAAAATAATTAAAAACTAAAATAACCTACTAAAATAGTCAATCCAAAGAAGGCCTTTGGTGGTTCCCATAAGATCCAAGAGTTTGTGGCCTATGGTGGGCAAGGCCTTAAATATTACAGATCATTGGTCCATAACTGCTTGGACAATGTTTTGATTTTTTTTTTTTTTTTCAAAGCTAAAATGTGATAATCTCACAGTATAAACTAAAAACACCCTCTCATCAGCTTATAAATAATTAATTATTTTTTTAATTTATTTAAGCTATCTATGGCTAATAAATTATATAAAATAGTGTGGTACAAATGTCTAAATTAAAATAAGCTGTAATTATCTCTTGGAATCTATAACAAACAAGCTCAATATCAGGGGATGTGTGGTGAAATTTAGACGGTTTAAGAGTAAAACATTATAAATCAAATAATGAATAACGGACTAACAAATAATCAAACCACAGTTTGAGCGGATTTAATTTGTTAGTTGATTGAAGAATATTCTTAAATAATTATTAAACATTTACATAATATACAACACTAATTTATATAATATTATATATATATATCACAAATTAATTGTGCATAATATTTTCATATACGTAGTCACTAATTTGCAACAAATTTTATATTTTAAATCTTACTCATACTCATTTTTATTTTGAAATTTCAATAGACGTTAAAAAAATATATATATTAATTATAAGGGAACGTAACAGTTTCTAAAACGGATTATAAATTTTAAAATTTAATCCATAATGAACGGATGAATCAATACTGATGGTACAAATTCAGTGATTTTAACAAATTACGCGGTATTTTGCATAGCTAGAGCAATATCGCAACAATGTTTCATCGGCCCAATTACTAATTACCTTCAGCCCATTAATCATAATGGGCCCAATTATTATGTGAAGATAGGGCCCAAAAAAGAGGAAGAAATGATAATTCATGGGGCCATAAACCCTAGAAAATTCGAAGGGTTTTAGAGCAGAGACGAAGGAGAGAAAGAAAGAGAGGCAGCGAGCGAGCAGTCACTTCTCTCTTCTTGCAGCGATGCCGAAGTCTAAGCGTGATCGACCAGGTCTGTCTTCTTCTCCCAGATCCTTCAATTTCATACACTGTTTGGCTGCCGAGAAACCGGACGGAAAAAGAGGATCAAATTGTTTTTTTTTAAGCAAACAACTCAAGGATTGTTCAATGATTGCATGATTTGTTGGTTTTGATTGTTTGCAGTGACGTTGTCGAAGACGAAGAAAAAGGGGAGAGGGCATAAAGAATCGATTGTGAATTCGATAAGGGAAGAAATCGAAAAGTACAATTCTGTTTATGTTTTTAGCTTTCGATCGAATATAAGAGTGAATCATCAAGCTCCATAATCGATTAGAGACTCAATGAAAATAGCAGGTATAAGAGCCTTTGATAAAGATACATATAATACACCATTTGTTATTTTCACAATGACTGAAGCACCAAGAAAGCATTAAATCTAATGCTTTCTTGGTGTTCAGTATTGTGAAAAATAACAAAATGGTCGTATTATATGTATTTTATCAAAGGTTTTTGTTTTTTCATGGTCTCTAATGATTTATGGAGTTGATGATTCACTTTATATTCGATAGAAAGTTAAAAATACCTATTTAGCCTGTGTTTGGTTGGATGTTTTGATGAGGGAAATTGAAAAAGAAAAAGAGAAAAAATTGATAGGATTCGAATTACAAGCTATGTTTGATTGAGTTAGGAAATGGAGGGAAAGAAAAGAGAATTCTTACAAAGAAACGCTTCGCTGTTGTGAAAACGTTCCCGAGGAATAGTTTTCTATGGATATTTAATATTGGTATCTTAGGAGAAAGATGTTAATTTGCATTTGAAATTACCAGAGGAGGTCAATTGTATGGATTGATATTGTGCACAAAGACCTACTTAGCCGCTCTTTGTGATTCATCTACCACATTTGGACATCAACGTGTCATTTGTGTTTTATATGGGAAATTTTTTTGGGGGGTTGATTAATGTATCATATTACAATGAAATTGCAATCATAGTGAAGATCAAATACAACATATCCTAAAGGGGAAGAGAGAAACCAGAACAAATACACAGGGAATAATAAGAACCACACAAAGGTGGGGAGATTTGACCCCTTACCTCCTAGTGAATTGCAAGGGTTTTGGCCAATGGGCTAGCCCCATTGGTTAATGTGTTTTGTATAGGATTTAAACTAGCATCTAATCTCTTTTTAAATAGCATCTAAATGGGTTTCCTTGCTTTTCACATTTTATGTTTTCAAATAAGTGTTTTTGGATTGTATTGACTTTGACTATCAATCTACATTTATTTTATGTTATGATGTGCCTCTTAATTTTGTGGTAAACTTATATTTGAAAGGCTAAAAACTCGTTCCACTTTTGAATCGCAATCTTATTGACATAGATACGAGGGACATATTTCAGTTAATTGTAACTGCTAACACATGATCACAATTATCTCATGAGTGAATATATATATATATTTTATTCGTGTCAGATTTTTCCTTGGATCAAACAAAGTTATGCAAGTCTCTCTAGGCCGATCTGTTTCTGATGAGATTAGACCTGGCCTTCACAAAATTTCTAAGGTATGCATGCCATTCTATGTAGTCACTAGTCATTGACTTATAGAGTGGTCTTTAAATTGGTCTTAATTAGATTTATTTGTTTTTTTCCCCATCTTATTTATTAATTTGTAAATTCAGCTAATACGTGGAGATTCTGGGCTTTGTTTTACCAATTTGCCAAAAGAAGAGGTCCAAAGGTAATATACATCTATGATGCACCTGAAAAATATTCCTCCTTATTGCCGTCCAGATTTGTGATGATTGCATTAAGTGTTTATGTTTTTATTTTATGCTCCCTTTCCATTTTAGAGACAAGAAATGAAATATTTGCCCTTCTTCTACATTTCATTTGAATTTTTTAATTTTTTTGTCCATGCATGTTTGTTGTTTTTCCATATGAGTTGATTTTCTTTTGTTCCTTCATTCACTGTATTTAATTTTTTTTTTAATAATCTTTCTGCTTTTTTTCTTTCTTATTTGTAATTTCTTTCAATATTTTTCTGCAGGTTATTTAATGAGTTCGAGGAATATGATTTTGCAAGGACTGGTAGCATTGCATCAGAGAAGGTTTGTAGCAATTGTTCTCTATGCCTCTTGCACATTTAGGTGTTCCCTCGAATTTGAATTGCCAACTGTTTTACATCCCATTGTTACTTGGAGGGGGTACAAGTCCATTATAGAATATGGGATTATTTCCTTTAAGTTGTGGTATTGGATGAATTTTAGAATTTCTGTCAACTATTCCTGTTTTTGTTGCAATTTGGGTTTTTTTCCCTGCCAAATATTTCATTGGACCATTCAAGATAATGGATTTTTATGGCCGCCTTTCTCTGTGGCACATCAAAATGCATCATTCTTTCTCCATTTTATTTTTATTTTTAATTTGTTTTATATTTACATTAGTTTATTGAACCGATATGTTTGCTGGTGTAAATAAACCATAAGCAAAGCACAACTTTGAACTTTTCCAACTATAGAAGAAAAACTTGCACTGCTCTAGGAATTCGACTTCATCCTAATTTAAAATTTTCCATTAACAACATTTAATTTCTTTGACATTGAGCTGTCTTTCTACGATTTAAATAATATTTCAAATGTTGCAACTGTACCACCTTAGCCTGTGCTATATAAAGTGATGAATGTTTGTCAAAGTTTGACATACATTCTATGTATTATGTATGTCTCATATATCCCAACTCCTAAAAACTGCACATATATTATACTTCAATTTTCCAGGTGGAGCTTCAAGAAGGTCCTTTGGATCAGTTCACACATGAGATGGAACCCTTCCTACGCAAGCAAGGGATGCCTGTTAGGTTGAACAGAGGTTTGTGACTGATTTACTTTGTTTTCTTCTCTTCAGTTTGCAAATTATGTAGTGTGTGTGTATATATATCATTGACCTGGCTCATGCTGAGCAGGGGTGGTGGAGCTTGTTTCAGACTTTGTTGTTTGTGAAGAGGGGAAGCCATTGTCCCCAGAGTCAGCTCGCATACTGGTTTGTTCTTAATTCCTATCTGAAATTTCGACTAGCATGTGACTAATAGGTTCCCTCTGCTTATTATGTGAATTTTTTTTGTATCCACACAAACAGACTTTGTGTGTGCATGCCTGTGTGGGTTAAATCTTTTACGTGTACATTTAATAATTGAAGAGGTGCATAATACTCAAATTTGTTGATATGTTTGATTGAAAACAATGCCCTTTTGTTTCTGGTCCTTTATATTATTTCATTACATGAAACCACTGCATATTTCGCATGTGTTAGCTGCTTCAAGTACGATATTTTTTTGTAGTTAAATTTGTGTTATACTAAGAACATTGGACTTTCCAGACATGATTAAGCTTTTGTGGCATGTGCACAGTTTTTTTATAAGTTGTTAGGGTAAGAGAAACTCAAATCTGATTTGACTGTTTTAATGCAGCGTCTGCTTGGTACCAAAATGGCTACCTTCCGGCTTCACTTAGTTTGCAGATGGAGCCCTGAGCAATTTGAAGTTTATAAAGAAGGGCTTGATGACTCGGACATTGAATCCTCATAGTAATTTCTGTTAAAGAATCCATGATAACGAATATCGTCTTCACCAAGTAATAGAGCAGCAGCATTTTCAAGGGCATGCCAGTTTTCTTCTGGATCTCAGGCTGATTAAAATCGGATGATGCACCATGATCCAATATTTCAGTGTTATTTCTTTAACTGTTGTACTAAATTTTTGCGTAATATTTTTGTCATCGATTAATGAGTTGAGATTTTGTTTTAATAGATTCTGGTGTAAAATCTCTTCAAGTGATCAAAGGAAGTTTTCCCCCTTTGTTAAATTCTCCTGATGATCTCTCAGCCATGGAGGTTGACAGAATTTTTTTCAGTTCCCTTTCTTGATTATGTTGGACTCGTAATTTAGAATTTTTTTTTTTTTCAAAAGAAAAAGAAAAAAAGGAAGAAACCATCCAGCCAATTAATCATGCTATGTTTGAATTTTGGATTTGTCTGGAAAATGCATTTACTTGTACATATTTATTTTTGCGGGTAATTAAAAAAAAGGAAGAATTACAAAAAGAAATGGAAAGATCAGAAAAAAATTACATTTCAATGGAGAATGCATTTAAAAATAGTGTTGCAAGTTCCAGTGTGGAGGCGAAGCTATGGGCCATCTACAGGGCCCTCACAATCCTACTTCAGAAAGGCACCATGGATGTGGATATTGAAACTGATGCCACTCAAGCCATCAAGTTAATTCGAGATGGACCAAGCCATAACTCTCCTTACAAGGTCATCATAGAAGATACAAAGTTCTTAATGAAAAAGATGTAATTGCAGACTGAGTCAACGCACTGAGGGAAGGAAACAAAGTTGCTGATAGATTGGCAAACATAGGAGTGGCACAAGATGAACATGTGGTGATTCTGGAGGACCCCCCAGAAGATGTAACAGCCTTGGTCATAGATGATATGACTGGAGCTCATTTTGAGAGGGATTAGCCCTCTAGACTGATGCTTGTCTAGAGACCTTTCTCTGTTTTATGTTTGAACTGAATCAAAAAAAAAAAAAAAAAAAAAAAACTCTTTACATCCTAAGTTGCAACTTGGGCAGTCCTCCCTTGCCACCTGAACCCTTTCCCCACTTAACTAGTCACCTCTGGTCTCTTCTGACACTTCCCTACTACCCACCCTGCCTCTCCACTTCCACTCCCAAACCTTCCTCCATCTTTGAAGAACAGACCAGTTGCCACCTTTTAGATTGGCAATGCTCCGCGAACAGGGGCGGAGTAACTTTCAAATTTTCTTTTATCCAAAATGTTTGGAATTTTACAAATTGAACTCAGTAAAATTTAGTTGAAGAAAAGAGAATTGTTATTCATATTTTACTTTATTATAAATACATTCTAAAAATTTGTCTTTAGTGTTTTTTATTTTTATTTTTATTTATTCTTAATGCACATTAAAATATAATTTTTTGATTTTTTTTTGATTTTTCATTTTTTTATAAATAAAGAATTGCAGTGAAAATAATAAGGGTAAATTACAAATACATCACCTAAGGTTTAATTAAAATACGAAGCACCCCTTGTGGTTCTGGAAATTACGTTCCACCCCTTGAGGTTTTTAATTTTATAACAAATCGCCTATTTTATTAATAAATCATCAAATCAATTAATAGTTTTTAATGATATTATAAATATATTTCAATTAATAATTTTATTATTAACAATAATTTTATTATTATATTGGAGAGCAATTATGAATTTTATTTTTTTAGTTAATTCTGTCAAATAAAAAATTCCAATAAGGAGATATTTGTAATTTTTCAAACTATATGGGGCAATCTGTATTTTAAGCAAACCTCAGGAGGTGTATTTATAATTTACCCAAATAATAATAACCACATTTATCATATGCTCATTAATTCTGAAGGGATATTTTATTTCAATACAGTTAAAGAAAGGGATTTTTATTGATAAATCCCATTTAGAAGTGTTCTAACCTAAGAAGTCCATGAAGGAATTTTTTAACCCACTTAATCCCATGTATTTATACTTTTATTCCATAAAGTCATTTTTCTTGATTTACATTGTTTTTTTAGACTCTTACACCATTATATTTAATATTGATATTTAATGTTAGGGGTATGAGAGAGAAGGGAAAGGACCAAGGCATAGGAAATTTCATACACAAATAAAATAACATTGATGTTATTATTTTATATTATTATCTAATGTGAATATATTTTTCATTGACAACACATTAAAAGTAATGTGAACATTCTCTCTCATCTGATGTGAATATATTTTTAATTGATAACACATTAAAAATAATGTGAACATTCTCTATCATATGATGTGAACGTTTACAATACATTTCCGAAATTTTTTCTCTCATCTAATATAGTTATGTGAACATTCACAACACATGAACCTTCTTATTTTTAATTGACAATACATTAAAAATAACGTTCATTATGTTTTTAATTGACAACACATTTTTATTCACAACATGTAGTGATGTGAACGTTCATATTCGTATGTTTTAGTATGAATATTCACATCATGTAATTGACAACACAATGACAAAAATGTATTTCAAATTAATGTGAATTTTCATTTCAATTACATGATGTGAATATTCATATCATGTAATTGACAATACAATGACAAAAATTTATTTCAAATTAATATGAATATAATGACAGTTAATTTCTTGATACATGAGAATTATCAAAACATAATGACAATCAATATTAAATATCAACATTAATAGGGACAGGAGAGATTGAGGGTGGTTTAGTCTTCTTACCTCAAATAGAATCTAATGGAATAGTTAAAAAGAATATGGGTTGGATGAAATAAAACTCTTAAAAAGAGAATTTATAAAAAAAAAACTCCCTTAAAGAAATCATTACTTATTTCGATGCAATTTAAAAAACCCAATAAGTAATGGTTTTTTTATAAAAATTTTATTTAGAGTAACAAACACATTTGGCCCAGTGGTTGTGCAGTACCATTTTGTAATATGAGGTTACGGGTTCAACTTTTATAGAGAGAAATTTGAATTCTCCTTAAGCTTAGATCTTTGCTTGATTTTGTAGAAGCATTATGTTCTCAATCTTTGTTTTTTGTTTTTTTTATTTTTATTTTTTATGTAATTTAACAAATTTGAACTACTTTTGTGGGTGTGATTGGAAATATAAATTTACAGGTAATTTAACAAATTTGAACTACTTTTGTTGATGTGATTGGAAATGTACGAGCACGAAATAATCTTCTCGTATAATCCTGTTGATCCAGTTTGCACTCCTCAAAATGTCATCGTTTTACTACTTGAAAACACAAACGTGAGCTAGCCGGCGGATGTGTGCCGAAAACCTCTTCGATGCCTAAGTCAGCAAAATAGACAATAGACACAAAAACTCAGTGTATTTGAGAGTAAGAATTGTAATACCTCTACATAGGTCTTGTTATGAGTTTTTATAGATTCTGCTTAGTACAATCCTAGTAGGACTCTAACTTTCCCTAGCAGAGTCCTCCTAAGAATCACACTCCTATGGATAATGATGATCCTGATAACACCTTACTTACTGCCATCCAAGTAAGATGGTGGTAACCCTTACCTTGGCTAGAAGCACGCTCAACTGAGCTTACACAGCTCGGTGTTGCTTCAAGCAACACTGGTAGCCACTATTATTAGATAGCGCCCGCTGAGCTATACTTAGCTCGGCCTGTTTCCTTGCTAATACCACGACATGCTACCAAGCCTAGTTTTAGATAGCCAGGTCAGACCCCTGCCGACGCCTCTGTCCAACTTGGTTCCTAGATGACCCAAGACCGAGCTATCTATAGCTTTCACTCCGACCCATAGCTCGGCCCAATTTATTCACATAAATTACCCTCTCAATTGCCCCTTAATTTCATCTACGCAGCATGATTGGGATTACTGTTTCAAAGCTGAGCTAAATGCATGAAATTCAACCGAACAAAATAATTAGTTCAGCAAAGGTAAAATATCCAACCCAATAGGTAGCTCGATCGTTTAGAATCATGCCGGTTGTATAGCCCGTCGTCCCATGTTTCTGACATCGTGTCCTTACTGGGATACGTGGTATGCACCCATTGCCCCTCTGTACTGCAACAGCCGTCTCACTTTTACCAAGAAATTTTGAAAAGCCCGCCGTTTTGCCTCCATCATAAACGCAACCTCCTTTTCTCGAACAGTCACTGTTTACTGTTTATCTTCAAGCCAAAAAATCCTTGTGACCAACACTCCAATCCTGTATTTTCTGAGTTCTTTGAGCCCTGGCATCATCGTCGTCATTTAAATCGTACCCCAAGCACTGTTGCTGGAACTCTTTTTACCTATCACCGTCGCTTTCTTCATTCAAAAACTAGTAAGTCACCTACTCTTCTATGCACTCTATATGACTCTCCATGTTCTTGGACTGTAAATTCATTGATAACACTACAATAGTATTTGTAGTGTTTTTGCATTTGTTACGTACAAAAACGAACTTAGAACTGTATTTAGCTCCCACAAGTTTACTCCTTAGGGAAAAATGCCTCATACTTGGAACTGAAATCCAACAAAAATTTTGGTTTTGATCCAAAATCATACTGAAATCGAGCTACAAACTTGTTTGTGCTCATTTAGATGTGTATCACCGAACTACGGGAACATCTAACCACGACCGTGCTAAAATCTCATCTTTTCTCATGATCAGACTAGAACCCTGCCTCACTTTTTAGCCTAGCAAACTAATTTACACTGATGCCTTAGTCCGGTCACTAGCTGGCCATAACACATTCTATGTTTCTTCACTGTGCAGACTTTGACTAGGTTTTATCCAAGCACACCATTCACCATAACGCCAGGCTAAGGTGTCGAACAGATTTTTATAAACAACCTAAGGACACCCCTATGGGCAAATACCAGTTCCTTGTGAGTTCACCTGATGCTATAGCCGAGTTCCGAAGGGAATACAACATCCCTGACGACGTACAATTTGAGCTAGCCGAACTAAACACCACGCCTTGGGAAAAACCAGACTTTGTCCATTTTACACTTATATCCATCGTAGAGGCAGGGCTCAGATTCCCTGTCTAGCCCATTATTTGCGAGTTTCTTAGGCAAACCAGATTGTGTCCCACCCAATTATCCACAAACATGTACAGGATAATAAATGGAGTCACCGAGCTAAACTGTCATCTCAGCCTCAACCTTGGATTGGCCGAGCTATTTCATCAATACTCGCTCAGTTAAAATGACGATGGTTGGGTCCATTACCTATGTATCAGAAAGGGCCGAGAGAAAATCATTAAGCGCACGCCGGACAAGGACCTAAACGACGATGATTTTCTCTGAGTCTTTGGTAATTTTGAGGATCAGAAGGCCCAAATACCGGGCTATAACATCAACTGGAATAAAGGAAGCCCTGGTGAGCGTAGTTCGGTTGTTCTAAGAATTAATACCATTCCGCAGCCTTGCTAATACTTGCATTTTTTTCTTTGCAGATCTAAGCCGGTTGAAAACAGACTACGCCTACACTAACCAAGCCGCGCTACGAGCTGCCTTACGGTATCGCCACCTTGACTGGACTGAGCTTTTAGGAGTAGTACTGATGTACCGCTATAGTCGCAAGAGAAAAAGCAGAGTCATAGACTTCCTGCTTGAGTCTTCACCCGAACTAGATCCTAGCTTGCCTCAGATCAACCTCATTTCCCTCACCGAAGAGTAAGAGATGGCCAAAAGGAGGGCCGTGTGAGCTCTTATCACTGAACAATCCTCCGTCGAAGTCCAAACCAAACAAGCTTCTTCCGGTCAACCGCGCGAGACAGTGGTCGCCCTTCCAACTACCAGGGGAACCATGTCTCGGCCAAACAAGCGCGCGCGCACTTCGTCGACCGAACCGCAACATTTGGTGGATAAGGAAGAGACCGTGCTTCCTTTTCTTGTGCTGCCAAACCCAGACCCTGCCCGATCTGACCGTGCGAGCCCTTCTGAATAGGCACCAGCAATGTCCTATAAAAATCGTGCTGTGTCCACTAAGGACTCGGTGGTTGCTGAGAAGGACTAGATGCTCGTGTTCAACCTTTCCAAAAGCCTTTGCCTGCTAGCTGACATGGAGCACCACGATCACTTGACTGAACTACAGGCCATTTGGTCGGCTTCGAAGTCCATGGTGCTAGTAAGTCCTCCACTTGCTATGTTAAGTCTATTTATTTACTCGGTTTGCAGCCTAACACCTCTTCCCTTAAACCGTAGGCCTTGCAAAAAAACCATGTAGCGCACAAACGTGTGCTTGAACTGCAAAAGATAGCGCGGTTGGCCGTGGCTGATTCAAACACCAAGGCGGCAAAGCTGAAAGAGGTAAAGGCAAAACTGGCCGCGGCAGTTACGGAGAATGAGCGACTGACCGAGCTAGTCAACACGGCCGAGGCTGACAAGCAAAAAGCCTTGGCCGAGAAAAAAAAATCGCTATTTGTGTGAGCTTGCCAAACTGGAAAAGAAAAAGAACGCCGAGATCCAAGAGTGGAAGAAGAAGACGAAGGACGCTGAAGACTGAGGTTATAAGGAAGGGGAAGAAGCCTACGTCCAACAGTGCGAAGCAGCAAAAGATATTTTCTTCAAATGTGGGTGAAAGGCTGTGGCTGCTAAGCTCGGTCAAGGGTATGACTTTGAAATTTTTCTAAACCCTCCCCCTTACTTTATACCGAGCTACATGATGGACTATGCAAACTCAGTCCAATAGAAGTTTCTTCAAGAGGGGGAGAAGGAAGAGGAGACCCCTGATCCCGTTAATGCTCCTCTTGCCAACACTGACCTCGGTCTTTAGCCTTCACTGCCTGCTCAAGTGGATCTGCTCAGCCAAACTTTGCCAAGCACGGTTGACGGGGTGTCTGTGACTGATCTAACCCAGAAAGCTGACGCCGGAACCGGCCTACCTAGTGGCGAAGTCCGAGGTGACCTGGACACTGATCTTGATGACTTGTTCACTTGACCAGGAAACCCATTTTTCTTGTTTTGCATTTTTTTTGTAATGTAACCAGGCTACTTGCCCTACTTTTTGTAATTGCCTTCTAATGAATGAAAGAAACTTTTTTGTTCTTCTGGCTCGGTTATTGCCTTTTTCCTGTTGTAGTGTACCATTCTCACTGTATTACTAGTTAGCTCGGTTTTATCTTATCCTACCCGCCTGTTTTTGGCCGAGATACTTATCTCGGCCGATGAACAACTTGGGAAAAATTGTAAGCTTCATTAACCGAGTTTATGGCCGAGATTATTGCCTTAGTTAAGAAAAGGAAAAAGTTAGTCACACGTTGGGCCTCCTTTAGCCTAAATCCATAGCTCAACTAAAGAGTGCAAAAAGTGTTGGTCGAACTTGCCAACCATCCTGAGCCTAGATCCTTATCTCAGCTAAAGGAAGTAAAAAGTATTGGTCAAACCTACTAACCATCCTGAGCCTAGATCCTTATCTTGGCTAAAGGATATAAAAAGTGTTGGTCAAACCTGCTAACCATCATGAGCCTAGATTCTTATCTCGGCTAAAGGAAGTAAAAAGTGTTGGTCAAACCTGCCAACCTTCCTGAGCCTAGATCATTATCTCTGCTAAAGGAAGTAAAAAGTGTTGGTCAAACCTGCCAACCTTCCTAAGTCTGGATCCTTATCTCAGCTGAAGGAAGTAAAAAGTGTTAGTCAAACCTACCAACCTTCATGAGCCTAGATCTTTATCTCGGCTGAAGGAAGTAAAAAGTGTTGGTCAAACCTACTAACTTTCCTGAGCCTAGATCCTTATCTCGGCTAAAGGAAGTAAAAAGTGTTGGTCAAACCTGCCAACCTTCCTGATTACCCCCTAGTCGGGTAATGAGTACAAACAATTTTTATAAAGGAAAGAATATTCACTGAAAAACTGTCTACTTGTTTTATTGAAAAAGAAAAATTACAAGTGTTTTGTTAAAAAAAAAAAGGTAAATATAAAATACTTTGAGATTGGTCGTGTTCTATGGCCATGGAATAGCTCTGCCGTTCATATCTTCTAGGTGATATGCCCCTTTTCCAGCCAGACCAACCACTCTGTACGGTCCTTCCCAATCTTTAGGCACCAAAGTGTTGCCCATTACTTTGCGCAGTACCTAATCTTCAATCTGCAATTGCCTCGAGTGCACCATTTTATTATATTTCTTTGACAACTCCTGTTGATATGATGCAATGTGCACCAGTGCCCTTTCTCTTCTCTCTTCTGCCAAGTCTAATTCTAGGGCTAGGGCCTCTCCATTCAAGTCTGGATCAAAATTTTCGCTTCTAATGGTGGGGAGGCCAACTTCTAGAGGGATTATAGCCTCTATGCCATAGGCCAAAGAAAAAGGTGTTTCGCCAGTTGATAGCTGAGGTGTAATTCGGTAGGCCTATAAGACATGGGGAAGCTCCTCAACCCATTTGCCTTTTGCTTTTTCCAGCCTCCTTTTCAATCCGTCTAAGACTATTTTATTGGAAGCTTCAGCCTGGCCATTGGCTTGGGGGTACGCCGGCGTAAAATTATAAAATTTTATCTTTTATTCTTCACAAAAACCCCTAAAGATTTTTCCATCAAAGTGAGTGCCGTTGTCAAATATCAAGGCCTTGGGGATGCCAAACCGGGTTATGATGTTCTGCCAGACAAACTTCTTGACGTCTTTTTCTTTTATGGATGCGAGTGCTTCCATTTTCACCTACTTTGTGAAGTAGTCCGTTTCTGCGAGGAAGAACTTTATGTTGCCTGGTGCGGTTGGGAGTGGTCCCACTATATCCAGGCCCTATATTGCAAAGGGCCAAGTGCTGGTCAAAGGTAGGAGCTCTTTGGCCGGTTGATGTATTTGATGTGCGAACTTCTGACATTTCTCACACTTCTTGACATACTTCTCTGTGTTTGCTTGCATGTACGGCCACTAATACCCTTGTGAGATAGCTCGGTAGGCTAGGGATCGCTCTCTTAGATGACTCTTATACACGCTTTCGTGAATTTCAAACAAAAATGCCTCGAGCTTGCTAGGATGGAGACATATCAAGTATGGTCCTATGAAGGATTTCTTGTACAACGCCCGGGATGGGGAAAGCCAAAACCGCTATGATTTGGCGCGAATCTTGTTGGCTTCCTTATTTTCTTCAGGTAAAATGCTGTCTTTTAAAAACACTATGATGGGGTCTATCTAGGAATGACCTAGATTAGCACAGCATGCTTCGACCACTTCTAGCTCTTCAATACTTGGTCTTGGCAGGAAGTCTATTAACAACAAGTGTGGGATAGACGTATCTGCCATTGATGCAAAACTGGCTAGCTTATCTGTTTTACTATTTTTCTTTCAGCCGATTTGTTCTATTCTCACTACTTCAAATTTCATGATCTTCTTTCTGACCAACTCTTGGTACTTTGCCATTTTTTTATCTTTTGCCTCGTAGTCGCCCGAAATTTGGTTGATTACAAGTTGGGAGTCGCTGTATACCACTAGCTCGATGGCCTCCATGTGAGATACTGACTTCAAACCTGCTAATAATGCTTCATATTCTGCCTCGTTGTTGGATGTTAAAAAGCCAAGGTTGATTTCCTGTTCAATGGTTAAGCCATCGGGTGAGATGAGAACTATGTCGAGTCCTGCACCGTGTCTGTTGGACGCTCCATCTATGACAAGCTTCCATATCTCTCCTATAAACAGGCAAGTGGAGGGATCTGATGACGCTTTAGGATTAGGGGTGTCTCCTCTGATGCTATCTTTTTCTAAGTTGTTGGTCGACGTTATGATCTAGTCCTAACTTTCTGGTTGTCTTAGGACCAAACTTTCAGTCGAGTCTTTGCTTGTCATCTGGTCCTAACTTTCTGGCTGAATGGTTTGTTATGCAGTTGAGTGCCTGTTGTGGGCGCTGCGCTATCTCTGCGGCACCTTCCCCCCTTTCCCCGGTTAAGTTGATCGGGCAAACCTGATGACTTCCTGGGACAAATTCGGCTACGAAGTCTGCTAAAGCTTGCGCTTTTATTGTGGTTCTTGGTCGAAACTTAATGTCGAACTGCCCTAACTCCACTACCCATTTCAAAATTCATCCAGAAAAATCCGCTCTCTCGAACAAGGCTTTTAATGGGAAAACTGTTAAAATAATCACAGTGTGGGCATGGAAGTAGTGCGATAATTTTCTGGAAGCCATCATCAAAGCTAAGGCCAACTTCTCTAATGGCAAGTACCTTGTTTCGGTGCCCAGCAATGTCTTGCTAACATAAAAGATAGACAGGTGTTGTATTCCTTCAGCTCAGACCAACACTATGCTACCTGCGTGCTGGGAAACTGCTAAGTATAAAAAGAATTCCTCTCCTGGTACTAGAGTTACCAACAACGAAGGATAGATCATGTACTCTTTCAAGCTTTCCAGAGTGCAGTCGCACTCGTCATCCTACTCAAACTTGGCCTTTAGTGCCTGAAAGAATGGTCGACACCAATCTGATGACCGACTTATGAATCGGTTTAGCGCGGCTGCTAGGCTAGTGAGATGCTGCACCTTCTTGACTGTGTTGGGCCTCTCGAGATCTTGAATGGCTTTGATCTGAGACGGATCGGCTTCTATACCTCGGTTGGTCGCTAGAAAGCCAAGGAATTTTCCTGACCCCATACCAAATGCGTACTTGGATGCGTTCAGTCGTAGTCCGTGGGTTTTCAAAATTTGAAACATCTCTTCTAGCTCCCTAAGATGGTCCCCCTCATTCTTACTTTTGACCATCATATTATCTAAGTAAGCTTCCATTGTTCTGCCTAATAATGGTTTAAACATTTTGGTGATCATCCGTTGGAATGTTACCCCCGCATTTTTTAGGCCAAAGGGCATGACCTTGTAGCAATATAATCCCCTAGGTGTTGTAAACGATGTGACCTCTTGGTTTGGTTCATACATAGCCACCTGATGGTAACCGCGATACACATCAAGAAAGCTAAGTCGGTTATGTCCTGCAGTTAGGTCCACCAATTGGTCTATTTGTGGTAGAGAAAAGCTGTCTTTCGGGCATGCTTTATTGACTGTCTTGTAGTCCACGCAAACGCGTCATTTGCCGCTCTTTTTTGGTACTACTACCATGTTGGAAATCCACCTGGGATAGTGTACTTCTCTGATTGCCCCTACTTCCAGCAGGTTTCCTACTTCTTCTGCCACTATCTCTGCGTGGTGGAATGCCGATCGGCGAGTTCACTGTATAATTGGTCTGGCGGTTGAGTGGACATTGAGTTGATGGCAGATAAAGTTGGGGTCAATGCCAAGCATGTCATACGGCGTCCAGGCAAACACTTTGATGTTAGAGGTCAAAAATTCCATGATCTCTATTCTTTCGGTGCTGGACAGAGATGAGCCAAGCAAAAAGAACCTTTCTGGGTTTTTCTCATCTATCTTTACCTCTACCAAGTCTTCCACTGCCTTCTGTTCGGCTGCTTTGCCGACGTCTGCGAACAGCTCGTTGCTTTCTGGCTCCTCTACTATTTGTACGAACCCTTTTGTAGCTCGGTTGCCGTTTACTGTTACAAAGTATTGCTTGGACATGATTTGGTCTTCTAAGACTTCTTCAATCACTTCGGCTTCGTTGGGGAAACGTAACACCTGGTGGTAGGTTGATGCTACTGCTCGCATGACGTGTAACCATGCTCTTCCCAAGATTGTGTTGTAAGTGGATGGGACTTTCAATACTCAAAATTTCACTTGTTTTGCCATTGTTACTGCTTTGACTGGCAGAATTATCTTGCCTATTAGCCATTCTGGCATCGAGTTAAAGCTGACCAGAAGGGATGTTGTAGGTGCCAGATCTTTGTTCTCTAACTTGAGTTATTTGAAGGTCTCATAGTACATTATCTCGCATGAGCTCCCTTGATCAATCAGGATCCGCTTAATGTCGAAATTCTTGATGCCCAGAGTCACCACTAGTGCGTCGTTGTGAGGGCTTTGTAGCCTTGCTAAGTCTTTATCAGAGAAGGTGATGACGTTCGTCGCGTTCGTTCTTCTCTTTTTCACGAGAGGTTGTGCACTCAGTACCTCCCTCAAGTGCTTAACCTTTTTGATCATCTCTCTCAATTCACATACTCGTTCAGGCTCAATGATCCATGTATCACATTGATTATGCCTTGAGGCGGACCGTCGGCTGGCATCCCATCTGGCCTGTTATTACCCTGGGGGGCTGGCTGCACTCCATCTTCAATATATTGGTCTAGGTGGCCGGCGGCCACTAACTCCTCTAGATGTTGCCTTAATGGCATACAATTTTCAGTTCAATGCCCCTTTTCATCATAGAAGGTGCAACAGTACCTATCATCGTAGCCCTTCTGTGCTTCTCCCAACTTGGCTGGTCGCTAAACGAAGGGTTCGTCGCGTATCTCGCTAAGAATCTGATAGATAGGTTTATTAAACACCGTGGTGATGGCGGTTCGGACTCTCAACTTCCTTGTTTAGGAGTCCTCTCGCCTACCCCTACCATTTTTGTTCGGTTGTTTTTCTCGGCCGACCGTGTTGACTTTTGCTGCAGTTTTTCTGTCTGACATCACTGTTATGCCAGATTTTGCTTTGGCGCGAGCGCCATCTTCTTCTATCCGGATGTGTTGATGCACTCTTTCCATTAGGGCCTCCATTGTGAGGGGTGGCGTTATCGTTATTAAATCCCTCAACTTATTGCCTGCCGGCAAACCCCGTTTGTACTATGCGATAGCGAGGTTTGTAGGGCAATCTCCAATTTGATTAAAAGTCTCCCACTATCGATTGTTGTAAGACTTCAATGTTTCTTTCTCGCCCATGTCTATGGAGAGCAGCTGGTCAATCTCCACCGGCGTCTTAGTGTTTGTTCTAAATCTAGTCACAAATGCCTCCGCAAGTTGCGCCTACGAAGCTATGCTACCTTTTGACAACCTCTCAAACCATGCCAAACCCAGGTCACCTAGGCTAGAAGGAAACATGATACATATTAGTGCCTCGTTTTGTCGATATACGGCCATAACCTGGCAAAAGTGGCTCAAGTGCATATAGGGGTCTGACTTCCCCTTATAAGTTGTGAATTTAGGTTGATGGAAGCCTAAGGGTAATGGTGCGTTCTCAATCGCCAGAATGAACGACGAGCTTTGCAACCTTGCTAACACTTTGTCTGCTGGTTCATAAGCAAGGCGTGGTACTGGCATCCCGACCTCAACACTCCCATGTGTCCTAGGAGCCAACCGTTGCAGAGCTGAGACCCTACGGGGGTCGCGAGCCTAGGTGTCCTCCCTCCTTCGGGCCCTTTTCTCTAGTACTGTTCGCAAGTCTACCGACCTAGGCAACTCTAGATGTCGTTTGGTGCGAATACGAGGACCAATAATTGCTTCCCTCAGTACAAGACTGTAGTTCGGCTCTTTCGCGCCCCCTTTCGGAAACTCGAAAGATGCCCTATAGTTCGGGCTCCCGCGGTTCTGAATCTAATCTCATAAGTGCAATGTGAAATTGATAATCACCAAAGAGTCCAAATCCGACAAGTTGTTTGAAAAATTGATTTTGAATCAAAAGTGTCAAAATTGGACCGCTTTGCTAGACATAGAGTCGCCACCTAAATATTTTATTTTTGGAGAAATTTAGGAAACCCATGACTCGTGCCAAAGGCCACGTGTCCATTATCACCAAAGTTGCCTCGGCTCGGGAACTTGGGCACGAAAGACAAATGAAGGTCATGAATTGAGCACCCCTGCTCGCCCAATCAAAGATCTGCCTCTACTAATCATGATATGATTTTTTATGTACATTATGTGCTCTTGTTCCAGTTATTAAACTAGCTTTACTATGTGATGCGTACAAGCAAGTATAGACTAATTTGCTCAAATTGGAACAATTCAATTTCATGTTTGTTTTTCGAAAAGGGGTTTGAATTTGCCACTTCAAGTGGGCTTAAAGTTTGCGAATTTGCCACCAAACATAGTGGGCTTAAAATTGATTTGCCACTCGTTCCAACTCAAACAACAAGCCTTCATCCACAAGCATTCAAGCAGTTTAACTAATAAACATTTAGCCTCATGGCAAGCATGCTAGTCATGGCAATCACTTACACTCATGCAAGTATGCTAAAGCATTAAAACTCACATAGTACTCCAAGCAAAGAAGATATGAGTTAGAAAAATATGTATGATTCCTAACTATACAAGATGTCTAATGCAACACATGCTAAGAATGCAACTAAAATAGGCTCGGTTACTGAGCATAGCATATGAAGCGATTTGATAACATGCAGTTAAACACGTATTCAAAGAAGATATTAAAATGATAATGCAGTTTGAGTGATGTGCCGAGCCTTAGTGCATGTGAGACAAGATGAATGTATGCAAGCATAAGGTATGCTAATTGAAACATGTCCCTAATCTAACCAACAAAAGCGATCAAATAAAAGGGAGAAAGACGTGGGGTTGGAAGACATACATATTATTACATTTTGCTCTCACGAAGGAGAGTCCAAATGAATAAAGCTAACTAACTAGCAACTAATTAGAGCTAAGCTAATTAAGCTAATCTAATTTAAGCTAATTAGTACAAACCAAATGAAATAAATAGCTAAACTAATTAACTAATTATTACAACACTTGAACAAATTAACTAGTAAGCTAACTAATTAAGCTACAACACAAGTGTAAGTGAAATAAGCAATTAAAGCCTATAATTACACTACCACTACTCCACCTTGGGAAATGGAAGATGCACATGCTCGGATGCCCAAAAAGACCTCCATTTTGCTCTCGAAAGCCTCTATTTGCAGAGTTGAACATTTCCAGAACCATTCTGCTCCAACTTACTGTAGACACCCCATTTTTGACCGCCCTTAAGACTTGGGCGCTACTGATGGTTTACTTGGTGGTGAAAGTTGTGCAGTGCCAAAGCGTCAATTTCTTCAGCAAGGAGAGCGTCAAATCCCAATCTCACACCCCATTTTTGGACCAAAAGATTTTAGATCTTAAAATCCTCTCTTTCAAAACAGTTTTGAAAAAGTTCGTACGATGTTCCGACGCTCGCATTTTGTTAAATGTTGCATTTTTCGGTAAACCGAGCAAGGACAAAGTGGAAATGAATGAAAGAGAGATGAAATTTTTGAAAAATGTTTCATAACACCTTTTTTAGGGGTTTGGTGTTGAAGAAAAGAGGAGATGAGAGAAGAAACCCAGTTGGGGAGAGGAGTTAGGCATGACTCGTTAAGAGAGAGCCGGGCAGCCCTCGGTAAATCAGGCTTATCCATTTGCACACTTGGATTTCAGCTATGAATCCACCACCGTTGGAAAGAAGACTTCCGGGGCTTCAGTTTACACTCAAGAATCTCTTAAAGTCGAGTCCGGATGGGGGAGATATGGTTGGTTGAAGTTAGGCATCAATCCGATTGAGCCGGAAATGAGCAGTCTTCACTAAAAGAGGGATATCTCTTAGCACACTTGGAATTTTGAGGTGAGGCTACCACCATTGGAAATCTTAATTCCGGGGCTTCAATTTGGACACAAGAATGACCTACAAAGGAGCCCAGATGAAAGAGATATTCCTATTTGAAGTTGGACCGGAGAGCAGATTTTCTCTGCCGGCCACTAGTGAAGGGTGCCGGCCATCAATGATTCCCTGCCGGCCACCAGTGATGGCCGGCCGGCCAACAATGTCAAAAATAATATATTTTGCAGATCTTTTCCCTCCAGCTGTTCTGCACTAGCCCCAGTTCAGATATTTCGACCAAGCTTTCTTTTGGCTATATATGGAGGCTATATCTCTCATTTTCAAAGGTTAACAAGTTTGGGGAGGCTCTCTCTCTAAAAGCTCTCTCTCTACAATTTTTAGGGCAAAATCTCTGCCTCTCTCTCTAGAGCTCTCTCTCTCTTGCCATTTTGTGCATAGTAGAGAAATACTTGTAGTTTGCCTAGACATCCTTAACCAAAGTTGTATATCTTTGGGCTGAGGTCCCTTGGAACTTATTTTTGGGATGTTGGAAGGTTGTTTGGCTCAGAAAAGAGGCTGATTTGCTGCTATGCTTCAAAGGTGAACCCTTACTCCTTTTAAGCTTTGCTTTAGTCACTTGCTTCACCATCCTTTTTCCATTGTCTTGGACTATTTTTGAGGCTGGTTTTAACTACAAAAAACTCTATTTTTTTATGGTTTAAAAATGTTGGTTTGAACCTTGTGTAGTTAGGGGGTGGTTACCTCTCTTTGCTCTTTGGCTTGCAAAGCCTTTAGAGCCTTCTTTTAAAGGCTTTTGAGTCCATCTCTTTTGGCCTTACAACCACTGAATTCCAGAGGAATTTTAGTGGTAGAAAGCTTATTTTGAGGTCCTAAATAGGAGGGGGTGGTCCCCTCTCCTCTTGTCTTGTTTGCTTGTGTTGATGGCCTCTTACTTGAGCATGTTTTTCTACTATGCCTTGACTTGATCTAAGCATGTTTTTGTGACTTTTTTAACATGTTTTAGCTCTGTTAGTGGCTAACTTGGCCATTTCTTACATGCTTCATGTGTTTGTAGTGCAATCCTCTTAGTTAGCCTAACATGCTCTATGCTTTGGACCACCATTTTAGCATGTTTTTGGCTCCACTCCAGCAGGCTTTTACTCATATTTTGGCATGTCTTAGCTCTGATTTTGGTCAACAAGGTCACCTCTTGCATGGTTTATGTACTTGTAGTGCAAGCTTGTTCACTATCCTAGCTTGTTTGGTGTTTTAGCCTATTGATCTAGTATGTGTATGCTTTACTCCAGTATATTTTTGGCCTTGATTTAACGTGCTTTAGGTCTGATTTGAGTGGTCTTGGTCATGCATGCTTGGCTTTGCATAGCTATAGTGCATTTGGCTTTGCTAGCCTTAAGCTTTGAGACCTCTAGCATATCGCATTTGAGCTTTTTGCGTGGCATGGCATCATTTGGCATGTTATTTCAGACCATATACCTCTGCCATATTCTCGCATTTATCATCCCTTTGTTGTGTTTGAGGGTTGAGCCTTATGCTTCACTTATGAGCCAATATGTATGCATGCTTACCTAAGCTTTTGGGACTACCATCTTAGCATGTTTTTGGTGTTATTTTACCATGATACAACTCTGATTTTTGTTGGTGAAGTCACCTCATGCTTGGTTTTGGTATGTGTAGTGTAATCCCATTCATTGGCCTTGCATGCGTCATGCTTTATGCCTCCCATTCTAACATGTGTTAGCTCTACTCCATGCATGTTTTGGCATTGTTTTAACCTGCCTTGGGACTGTTTTGAGTCATCTTGGCCCTTTGAGGCTTGCTTGATATGGCTACGGTGCATGTGCCTTAGTTAGTCTTGAGTTTTGAGCTCTCTAACATGCCTTATTTGTGATGTTTGGATGATTTAGCATTATTTAACATGTTATTTCAGAGCATATAGCCTTGCCATACTCTCATGTATATCACTCCTTGATTGTGTTTGAGAATTGAGTTTTGTGCCTCGTTTGCGAGCCATAACTTGAACATGCCTTTCTTGCTTCTTGTGCTTAAGTTTCATCACATTTTAGCCACTGTTTTGGCATGCATGGGGTCTGTTTGGTGTTGGTTTAGTCCATCGAGCATTGCTTTTCATGATTCTAGTGTTGTGTCCTTCACTAGCTTTTAATGCTTAAGTGTTCTAGTATGTGGTGCATGAGTGTTTGCATGTTAGAGTCTTGCATTTCATGTCAAGATTAGCATGTTGTTTGCATGTCATGTTGCTTGCTTTGCATTGTATTCGATCGGATGTTGTGTTGAACACAAGGTAGATTAGTTCATTTCATACTTGAAGTGATGAAAAGGGCCCAATCCCCTTTGTCTCCATTGCCTTTGATTATCCATGATAAGGTGATGGTCCAAGTGTTTTGTTTGTCATGCATTTATTGAGTTTGTACAAGTTGGATCCTTGGCCATCATGCATTGAGATGCTTGATTGATGGTTTTGGATCCAATAGTGCCTCTCCCTTGATGTTTTGAAATGATAAGGAGTGGCATAGTACACACATGTTCTTGGGAGACCCTCCATTTCCTCTGTTTTGTGCTCTATTGCAGTTTGGTGTCACAGCACACCAGTGGCCGGGACCCCTTCATCCGTGGCCGGCATGGGGGTCGGCAGCAGTTTCTCATGGCCGGCAGGCCACTAGTGCGCTCCCCAGCATTGTTTTGGTAAGTTTCAGCAGCAAAGCTCCGGAAGACACCCTGCAAACAGAGCCTTTTGAGAGCAAACCAGAGAGCTTTTCGGGGCAAAAACCGAGCATGCATCCTTCATTGTTCAAGGCGGAGCTGTGGCAGCCTAATTTAGATGCTTTTCATACTTAGTTGGTTTTGTAATAATTAATTAGCTTAGCATAGTTAATTAGTTGGTTTGTAATAATTAGTTTAATTAGCATAGCTAGCTAGCTAAATTCATTTGGACCCTCCGTTAAGAGGGCACATTGTTGTAATAAGCGTGCGTACGTGCGTGTGTGCATGTCTTCCAACCCCCATTTCTTTCTCCCTTTTACTTACCGCTTTCAATGGTTAGTTTAGGGCATATTTCAATTAGCATACCTATGCTTGCATGCGTGCATCATTCATTTGTCTTGCATGCACCGGGCTCGGCGCATCATTCAAACTGTATTGTATTTCAATACCTATTTGAATACATGTATCGAAGTGTCGCATTCATATGCCATCTTAGATAGCCGAGCCTATTTAGTTGCATTATTGCATGCGTTGCATTAGGCATCTTGAACATAGCTAGGATCATGCATGATTTCTAACTAGTTTTCTGTTTTGGCTTGGAGTACACTGTAAGTGTTTACGCTTTAGCATCCTTGCATGAGTGTAAGTGTTGCCATGATAGCATGCTTGCCATGAGGCTATTTGCTTAAGTGATAAACTGCATGAATGCCTGTGGATGAAGGCTTTATTACTTGAATTGGGACAATTCAACGAATGAATGTTTTAAGCCCACTTGTTTGTGGCAAATCATGTTTTAAGCCCATCTTGAGGATGGCAAATCCGCGCTTTAGCCTACTTGAGGGTAGCAATTTCAAACCATTTTTGAAAACAAACATGAGTTGAGTTGTTCCAACTTAAGTGATTTAGTCTATACTTGTATGTTTTGCGCATCACATAGTAAGTTAGCTAATAAACCGGAATAAGAACACATGTGTTTATAAAACAATATATCATGTTAGTAGAGGCCGATCCTTTGATCGGGCGAGCGGGGGTGCTCATTTCAGGACCTTCCCCTCTCGTACCCAAGTTCCCGAGTCGAGGCAACTTTGGTGATGACGGACACGTGGCCTTTGGCACGAGTTAGGGTTTCTTAAATTTCCCAAAAACAAAATATTTAGGTGGCGACTCTGAAATCTGGCAAAGCAGTCCATGTTTGGCGCTTTTTGATTAAAATCGATTTTCCAAAACGATTTGCCGGATTTAGACTCTTTGGTGATTTATTAGTCTTACATTGCACTTTGTGAGATTAGATTCAGAACCGTGACAGGAGTCCGACTTGTAGTAGCTAAGAACCCAATCCGCGCCCTCTCCGAAAGGGGGGCGGGCGTAGGAAGTTTGGGCGGTCTACACTTACCAACATTCTGCTATAGTTTACATCAGTGGCCAGCCAGCCATGGATGAATGCTGCTGGCCATCTGTCGGCCATGAAGGTGGCCTGCCGGCCATCTATAGTGCACTGCCGACCATGGATAGTGGCCTGCCAGCCACTGATGCACTGGATCACCATGTTGCAACAGAGTTCAAATAGAGCAAAAAGAGGGTTTTTCCAAGGATTGTCTACACAATTCACCCCTCATTTTCATAGATAAATCCAAGGAGTTGTAACCTTAAGCCACAAACCACCAATCCAAGCAATTTCATTGCATGATGGCTTGTGATTCAAGGTGTGCAAGCTCAATGAATGCAAAACAAGACACTCAAGAACTATCACCCTATCATGCATGATCAAAGGCAATAGAGACCTAGGAAACTTGAGACATTTCATCACTTTATGTATGAAATGTCCCAATTTTCCTTGTGTTCAATTAACGTCTGATTAAACACACAGCACACAAGTTATTATCTTGTTCAATTTTAGTCCCAAGTTGTTAGTAACTCATTTTAACTTACCAACCATTCCTTAATCTAATTAAGTCCAAAAGGTGAGTTAAAGTCCTCTAATGGAAAGAAGGCTCAAAATAGAAGTTGCTTTGGGTATGAAAGAAGTCTCATACCGTTGATAATGAACCCCCAAAGGGATTAAACCATTAAATATGAAACCTCAAATCCACACTTAGGCAAACAAATGACTTGAAACCACTTTCAAAGCAAAATTAAAAGCCAAGAAAGGAAGGAGGTTGCAGAGGTGATTAGTGCTAAAATGAAATGCAAAATAACACCAAAGCATGCAATCAACTCAAACAAGAGGTGCCTAATGGCCTTAAACACTAAGCTTGTGAGGACTATTACACTACAACCATGCAAAACAAGGCCCCAACTAACCCAAACAGCCCAAAACACAGAGCTAAAGTAGTCTAAAATAAGGTAAAAACATGCTGGAATATAGTTACAAAAAGAAAGAAAAATATGCCAACACATGGAGTTAACTAGGCTAGCAAACAAGACATAAGGAGGGGAGGCTGACCCCTCCAATTTTGGACTTCAAAACATGTTTTTTGCCACTGAAAATACTCTAAAATTTAGTGGTTAAAGGCCTAAAAAAGGGTGGTTTTAAAGATGGGAAACACAAGTGAAGAAGCCATACAAACAAGGTACAAAGAATGGTGAACCACCCCCTACCTTAAAATGGCTTCAAACCACAAATTTCAGCCCATTTTGACAGAGTTTTTATAGCCCCAAAACAGCCCAAAAATAGTAAAAAAAAGATAGGAAAATAAGTATGTAAAGTAAGCTAACAAAGCAAATATTATATCTCTTGAAGAGAAGAGTGATTCTAGGCAACAATTCAAGCCAAAGCCAACTTGTAGAGCTCCAAAAGGGCTTCAAAGAACCTCAACTCAAAGGTGATCAAGTTTTGTCAAGGAAGTCAAGGCAAGAGTGTAGTGTAAGTAGGCAAAAGTGTAGAGAAATGCAAGAAAGAAGGAGAAATCTAGAGAGAAAGAGAGAAAATTTTGAGTTTTAAATCTTCTAACCTCAAAACATGAGAGAGGGACTCCCTATATATAGAAAACATGAATTCTATACAAGGAGATCCAGCCCTCCACGTGTGAACAGATGCAAGCATCTGCGCAAACAACTGGCACAGTTGGCACAAAATATCTGCAGAAAACACTGGTGGCCGATCGGCCGGCCATCAGTGATGGTCGACAATGCATCATTAATGGCCGGCAAGGCACATCAATGGCCAGCAAGGCCAGAAGCTCTGGCCAGCAGCCTTCACAGATGGTCAGCAAGCCACCAGAGACTACAGGAGGGAAAAACCAAGACATGGTCCAAAAAGGAGACAAAATGGATGCAGGGTTTGAAAGGCTCAAACCTGTGGCGTTCCGCTAAGGGCTTCGAGCACTCGGCAAGCAATCAGACTCGTCATCGGATGTACCTGCAAGAACATCCAAGTCTTGAAGGGCCATCAAAAATGGGGTGTCTACAATTGCCCCTCTTTGACAAAACTCGGAGTCATGTAATGACGTGAGTGAATGTCAAAGCCCAATGACAACCCATTTTGACAAGGACGTAAGACTTGGACAAACAATCAAGACAGAAAACAAAATGGTTGCACCCGCAGGCTGCCTACGTATCCCTTTGCAAGGAATCAAACCAGCGTAGTTCTGGGGCAAAATGTAAATGATATGCATGATGCAGGAACATAACTTATGATCATGCAATGAGGCTGTGCAATGAAACATTTAGATGCAAATGCTATGCAAAGAAATGCCACAGTTTAAACAAGCTGAAACAAGGCACAACAATTCCAACCACGAAAAGAAAACCACGCACCATGCGCGAGAAACACAAACCCAAACTACATTTCATGCAGAAAGGATGTAAGAAAATTATGCAAGCTTAACTACACATCACGCAGGAAAGGCGAAGGGCGACGTAACCGTCGAGTACACCCAAGGTCTCAACCAAGATCCTAATGTGTCTCACGCAGAAGGAGAAAAAGGATAGTATGAACACCGGGCGCACCCAAATGTTTTTAACCGATACAAACAATCCACGCGTCTCACATGAGAGGAGAAAAGATGGTGTGAACACCGGGACGCATTTGAATGTTTTCAACCGAGGAGGTGATGTGAACACTGGGACGCACCCGAATATTTTTAACTAAAGGAGTGGTGTGAACACTGGGACGCACCCGAATGTTTTTAATCGAAGGAGTGGTGTGAACACCGGGATGCACTTGAATGTTTTTAACCGAAAAGGGATCAATCCTAACGCGTCTCACGCGAGAGGAGAAGAGGTGGTGTGAACACTGGGATGCACCCGGGTGTTTTTAACCAAAGGGGGTTGGTGTGAACATTGGGATGCACCCGAATGTTTTTAACCAAAGGGATCAATCCTAACGCGTCTCACGCGAGAGGAGAAGAGGTAGAAGGATACGATTCGAAGGGCACAAACTATTGTACCTGGAACTCCTCTGAATGAACCGTGCATACAATCGTGCATGTATAGGAAAGAGACTTAACAAGTGCGACAGTACGAATGCATGTTCTATGCAAGACAAACGATTGAGATACAATGTTAATAGCATGTTCTATGCAAGAAACAAAAGCATAAGCATATTCTATGCATGATTGGTAATGGGAGCATATTCTATGCGTAAAAGCTGATGCACGTTCCATGCAACAGCGAATAAGAAATGCATGATGAGCATGCAATTCCCGTGAGATGCATATCTTACAACAACACATATGAGATGCATATTCTATGCCACAAAGTGAAGTACACGTTCCATGCAACAACGAATAAGAAATGCGTGTTCTATGCAAGATATCAAAACATGATTTGACGAGAACAAACTCAAAGGCAACTTCCGATTCACCTCTCGAAAGAATTACAATGTGTTTAAAGGATACACCTTGTTCATATGGGCAAGCGACGAACATCGCGCACCGAAAACATAGTTTCAAGCTTCCGCAGAGGCATTCTGAACTCAACAGTGAACAATCCCTTCAATTTTTGGAAACCAAGGACACAAAACAACATCAAGAACCCCAAGAGAGCTGCCGGCCACCTGCCGGCCATGAAGGAAGGCCGCTGGCTAGGTGCCGGCCAACAATGGTCCTTGCCAGCCATATTCGATGAGCCTTGCCGGCCATCAATGGCAGATCGGGGGCAATTTAGGCAATTTGGCTCGGGCCTTTAAGTAAGAGCCACTAGGGCTTATTTCTTCACTTTCTTATGCCCGAAAATCATCTCTCTCTCTCTCTAGGCACTCATTCTCCCTAGATTTGTGCTTTTTACGCGTTTTCCAACACCCTACGCGAAGTTGATTCGCCAAACCCTCTTTGTTCTCTTCACTTTGAACCGATTGAAACTTGATTTCGATGCTCCTTTCCTTACTTCCACCATTCTAGGCTCATTCTCCTTGAGTTTCTCTCGAGTTTTGTGCACTTTTTTCTGCTTTGACTTTTTCTTTTATTTTCTCTCTCCTAGGGTTTGAATTTTCCAAGTTCACCATTTTTCTTTATTTTTTTTCACTTTTCACCCATCTCGCACCTATTTTCAAATAGCGGACGAGGTTCTTCATGACGGGGCTCCTCCGGAGGTTCCCCTAGTAGTTCCACCTATGCCAGAGGTAGAGGAGCCGATAGTTGATCTTGAGGCTGACCTAGAGGTGGAGTTCGAGCCTGAGGCCAAGCCAGAGCCACTACCATTGAGGGTACGACCTTTCGATCCGACGAGATATCACCCACAGACACACATACTGCCCACTTCCGGAGGCATCAGATGCTTTACCGAATTTGCCTGCGGTGCACCGGAGGACTTTTTGTTGAGGGAGCTAAAGTCTCACTTGTCGGCCATTGCCATTGAGGTAAGAACTCTGTTTTTATTTATTTCTGCTTCATGTATTTATGCCTTTAGTTACTTGCAATTCCTGCACTGCCTTGTATTCGGATCCATCTGACTGCATTTCATACACTGCCTTGTATTTGGCCATGTACTGTTTTCATCTGATTGTATTTCATACACTGCCTTTATCTGATTGCATTGCTTGCACTGTCTTCATCTGATTGCATTTTATGCACTGTCTCCATCTGATTGCATTGCTTTCTGCCACAGGGCGAGTCTCGCGCCTTCAGAGGCTATAGTGCTACGATCGCTAGAGACTGGTATGATGAGCTCCTAGCTAGAGTTTGAGACATCATCGACAAGGCAGGCTTCGGCCTCTTTTGCTCTGGCTTGACTCGGGTCATCGCAAGTCGTCCCCTCCTAGGAGCGCTGGTGGAGAGGTGGTGGGATACCACCAATTCCTTCCACTTTTCCACCGCAGGAGAGATGACGATGACTCCTTACGACTTTGCCATGATCACCGGCTTAGACGTAGGGGGCGATCTGATCCCTATTGATACAGATATGGAGGAGTGAAAGGCAGCCTGGTTCGAGCTACTGGGGGCATACCCACCTGTATACTGGATGGGGATGGTGAGATATACTTGGTTACAGAGCAATTCAGAGGGATCGAGCCGAGACGGTAGAGGAGACCGAGCAGTACGCCAGGGGCTTCCTGATGTTTGTTTTCGGTACCACCTTGTTTTCGAACAGGTGGAATACCGTTGGCCTGTATTTGTTGAGTGCCCTGGTGACCTTTCTTCGAGTTCGTTTCTACGATTGGGGTGGAGCTGGCCTCACCACACTATACGGATATATGGCCTCACCACACTGGTGTCATTAACAATTCAGAATATTTATTTGTGAAGTTTGTTAGAAATTAATTTTGGTGTTTAGAAATAATTTCTGAGTGTTCATTAATTAAAATTCTGTTTTAGTATTTTAATTATTAAAGTGTTACTGAAATTTAATTTTATGTGTGGAATTAATTTGGTTAAATAAAATTTTATTTTATTTTCAAATTAATTGAAAATAAAAGTTACAATTCTTGTTTCTTTCATTTTATAGAATTTAATTATGTGGTTTTGGTTTAAATTTTCTGTGTAGCATAAAATTTTAATTATAATTTTGTTTTATAATTTAGAATTCATGGCTACTGAAACTGCTCAAATTAATGCTCAAACAAGTACTAGTATGGTGATTGCAATTACACCTAACCCTCATCTTGTTGTGACTGTGCCAGTCAATCACGGTGAGAAGCCAAAGATGTTCTTAGGAACTGATTTTAAAAGATGGCAACAGAAAATACTGTTCTATCTTACAACTCTGAACCTGGCTCGTTTTCTCCGTGAGAGTGCTCCTACTCTGAACGAGGATAAAACTGACCGGCAAGTGGTTACTGCGGTCAATGCCTGGAAACATGCTGATTTCCTTTGCCTGAACTACATCTTGAACGGACTTGACAACACATTATACAACATCTACAGTCCTATCAAAACGGCAAGGGAACTTTGGGAGTCTTTGGAGAAAAAATACAAAACAGAAGATACTGACTCAAAGAAATTTATGGTTGGCAAATTCCTGGACTTTGTGATGATTGATTCTAAGACTGTGATCAGCCAAGTTCAAGATCTCCCACTCATTCTGCATGACATTCATGCAGAAGGCATGTCTCTCAGTGAATCCTTCCAAGTTGCAGCCTTAATTGAGAAATTACCACAAGGCTAGAAGGAATTCAAGAACTACCTCAAACACAAGCGCAAAGAAATGACTTTGGAGGAATTAATTGTGCATTTGAGGATTGAGGAGGACAACTGTAATTCAGAGAAGCGGTCTGGTAAGCATCCAATGGAGTCAAAGGCAAATGTGGTGGAACATGCTCCAAAAGCCAAGAAACGAAAGTTTTCTGGAAAAAGTTCCGCACAAGGCTCTAAAAGAGGGGAAACTAAAAATTACAAGTTTAATGGCAAATGTTACATCTGTGACAAAGAGGGACATCGTGCCAAAGATTGTCGTAACAAGCGCAAAGGCAAAGGAAGATCAAGCAAGAAACCTGCTCAAGCCAATATGACCGAAGTGGACAAAATTTCTAATGGTGTAAATGACATAAATCTTTCTGCAGTTGTTTTCGAAGCAAACCTTGTCATAAATCCTAAAGAATGGTGGGTGGACAATGGTGTTACTTGCCATATCTGTACCAACAAAAAGATATTCACTTCTTATTCTATAGTGGACAACGGTGGACAACGGTGAACAACTTTTTATGGGCAACTCCTCGACTTCTAAAGTTGAAGGACAATGAAAGATTATTTTGAAGATGACATCTGGAAACGAACTCACTCTCAACAATGTGTTGCATGTACCGGACATTCGCAAGAACCTTGTTTCCCGATCTTTGTTAAGTAAAAATGGATTTAGGCTAGTTTTTTGAGAGTGATAAGTTTGTACTTACTAAGAATGGGATGTATGTAGGAAAAAGTTACATGTCTGATGGCTTTTTCAAAATGAATGTAATGACTATTCTACCATCTGTTATTAATAAAAATACATCTTCGTCTTATTTGCTTAAGTCTTCAAATTTATGGCATGGTAGACTTAGACATGTTAATTATGGATCTTTGCATAGATTAATTAATATGGAATGTTTACCTAAAATTGACATTGATTTAAATCATTAATGTGAAATTTGTGTTGAGGCAAAATTATCCAAAACTCCTTTTCATTTAATTGAAAGAAGTACGGAACCACTTGAATTAATTCATAGTGACATTTGTGATTTTAAATCAATTCAAACTAGCGGTGGGAAAAAATATTTTATCACTTTCATAGATGACTATACTAGATATAATTATGTTTAATTAATTCGAACCAATGATGAATCTTTGGAAACTTTCATTTAATATAAGAATGAAGCTGAAAATCAACTTGGTAAGAAAATTAAAAAAAAACTTAGAAGTGATAGAGGTGGTGAATATGAATCACCTTTTGGTGAGTTTTGTAAAGAATATGGAATAATTCATCAAACCACCGCTCCTTACTCACCTCAGCAAAATGGAATTGCTGAAAGGAAAAATAGGACTTTAAAAGAAATGATGAATGCCATATTAATCAGTTCTTCATTACCTCAGAACTTGTGTGGGGAAGCAATACTTTCTGCTAATTATATACTTAATAAAGTACCCTGAAAGAAAGTTAATCAAAGACCTTATGAATTGTGGCATGAGAAAGTACCATCATACAAATACTTAAAAGTGTGGGGGTGTTTGGTTAAAGTGGCTATTCCTAGTCCTAAAAAGACTAAGATAGGTCCTAAAACCATTGATTGTATTTTCATTGGTTATGCCAAGAATAATAATGCATATCGATTTTTGATTCATAAATCAGAACATTCTGAAATGCATGTAAATACTATTATTGAATCTCGGAATGCATCATTTTTTGAACATGTATTTCCAAATAAAACTGGACAAGAGACTAGTAATAATAAAAGATCTTATGATGCTATTACTAGTCATGATCAAGAACAAGATTAAGAATAAGAGCAAGAGATAAATCAAATTGATGAAGATGAACGTAGGCATAGTAAACGTGCTAGAACCTCAAAATCTTTTGGTCCAGATTTTCTAACATTTTTGTTAGAAAATGAACCTTTAACTTTTAAAGAGGCTATGTCTGAGGCTCCTTTATGGAAAGAGGCTGTCAATAGTGAAGTTGAATCCATCTTGCAAAATCACACTTAGGAATTAGTGAACTTACCACCAGGTTGTAAACCTCTTAGGTACAAGTGGATTTTCAAGAGAAAAATAAAAGCGGATGGATCAATTGACAAATACAAGGCAAGACTTGTGGTCAAAGGATTTAGACAAAAAAAAGGTCTTGATTACTTTGATACATACTCACCAATTACAAGAATAACATCCATTAGAATGCTAATTGCCATTGCATCATTGTACAATCTAGAAATTCATCAAATGGATGTGAAAACCGCTTTCTTAAATGGTGAGTTAGATGAAGAAATTTAGATGGAACAACCAGAAGGATTTTCTGTTCCAGGAAAAGAAAAGAAAGTGTGTAAATTGGTTAAATCATTATATGGTTTAAAACAAGCGCTAAAGCAATGGCATGAGAAATTTGACAAAGCAATGATGTCAAATGGATTCAAAATTAATGAATGTGATAAATGTGTTTATATTAAAAAACACTAGCAACGTTATGTTATAGTATGTCTTTATGTGGATGATATGCTCATCATAGGTAGTAATAATGATATGATTAAAACTACTAAGAAAATGTTGAATAAACATTTTGACATAAAGGACATGTGGATTGCTGATATAATACTTGGTATGAAAATTACCAAAACATCAGAAGGATATGTTTTGTCACAATCACATTACATTGAGAAAATACTTGACAAGTTTAGCAAAGATGATAATCATCTTACTAGAACACCTGTGGATGTTAATTTGTTTCTTTCTATGAATGTACAGGAAAATGTTTCTCAATTATAGTATGCACAAATTATTGGAAGCTTAATGTACTTGATGAACTGCACTTACCCAGATATAGCCTATGCAGTAAGTAAATTAAGTAGATATACGAGTAATCCAGGAGTAGAACACTGGAAATCAATTATAAGGGTTTTAAGATATCTCTGATTTACTCGTAACATTAGGCTTAATTATACTAGATATCCAGCAGTACTTGAAGAATACTATGATGCAAATTGGATATCGGATACTAGAGACTCAAAATCCACCAATGGATATGTTTTTACTCTTGGTGAGGCAACCATATCTTGGAAATCTTCCAAACAGACTTGCATAGCTAGGTCTACTATGGAATCAGAATTCATAACTTTAGATAAAGCTAGGGAAGAAGCAGAATGGCTTCGTCACTTCCTTGAAGATATTCTAATGTGGCCAAAACCAGTGTCTGCTATATGTAAACATTGTGCTAGTCAATCGGCAATTGGTAGAGTACAAAGTTATATGTATAACGGTAAGTCACGACACATTCATCGTCGATATAACACTGTGAGACAACTACTCTCTAATGAAATTATTTCCATTGAATATGTGAAGTCTAAAGAAAACATAGCAGATCCACTAACCAAAGGGTTAGCAAAAGAGTTAGTTGAGAATTCATCGAGGGGAATGTGACTTAAGCCTATTAAATAAGGGTTATCACAACGGCAACCCAACCTAGTTGACTGGAGATCCCAAGATCTAGGTTCAAAGGGATAACCGAGTTGTGTATGACTCATAAGGATCACTGGGGAGTTAAACTCCTACCCATTTCTATAATGAAATAATGATGTCTACAGCGTTTTAGGGTAAGTAATACTTTTAATGATTCTTATATTTAAGTATACCTAGTGGAGTATGGCAGGATACTTTTCATAAAAATCACCTATATGAGTGTGAAGTGGGCCGGCTCTATGAGATTTGTGAAGGGCTACAATTTCTAGAGCACTCATGAAACACCAGGTTGTTTAGGGCCAAAATGAACACAATAGTGAGAACTAAACTGTGCCTGGTAATATACTGTGTGAGTTTTATTGTCTTGGTTTACACAAATGGCTGAACAGTTCAAGACATCATGTTCACTGGTTAGCTAGTAAATCCGATAGTGTTTTACAAGGGAAGGTTCAAAGCCAAAAGCTACCTATCATTTGCAGAATATTTCCAATTTATGTACTCTCTGTAATTAGATCATGTTGTTAAATTTTCTCTCCGTCAAATTCCATTTATGTGGGGGATTGTTGGAAATTTGGTTTTTATAGGCTTATTTTGGGCCAACTTTGAGCCCAAATTTGAGTGGATCCCAAACGTCTTTTGGGGTAGGTCCGAAGAGGTGACGTGTTTTTTGCCGCATGGCAAGTCACACGGTGAAGACGGTTAGTCAAAACCATTTATGAGTAAATCGGAAGTTGACGTCGTTTTTGAGTTCGTGGAATGGACAAATAAAAGAATAAAATGTGGGTTTCCTTGTAAGACTTGTCCCACATTGAAAACTTAAGAGAAGTTATGTATGTATATAAGTTCTAGGTAGCAACACTTGGGTTGGGCCCCAAAGGGCAACCCAAGTTTGTAGAAGGGAGGAGTTATAGACAAATTGAACCTTGGCTCAAACCACCACACACGTATGCGTGCCACCGCCATCGTCCCTCCGACCGGCCAGCCGGCCGAGCTATGCCGGGCGCGGGTATGGGTTGGGTCGGTTCTAACTTTAATTTTTTGGACAAAATTTACTTGAATTTTTTCAAATTCTTGCAGGAAATTATTTGAATTTCAAAATGTTTTTAATTCAAATTTGAATTCAAATTTTTGTCCAAAATTTTTGCCTCTTCCGAATTCCACAACAGATTCAAATTTCGAATAGATTCAAACTGCCAGACAGATTCATAACTACCCAGACAGATTCAAAACTGCCCAGCAGTTTTTGGACAGATTCAAAACTGCTGCAGTTATCTGTTCAAATTCATTCAAATTCAGATTTGTTCAATCCTTTTGTACCTGTTCGGACAGCCATTTTTTTGCCTATAAATACTAGAAGTTCTTCAGTATTTGGAACATCTGAAAATATCCAGAAAAAATCTGTTCTCTTCCCATTTTGTTCTTTCTTTGCATAGTTCTTCATATTAATTTTTAGGGAATACTTTCAGAGTATAGAACATAGGTTGGGTTCGCCGTACAAATTATTTGGAGTGCTACTACAATTTGTGAAGATCATTGTATCTTAGGAGATAGACGTCATTTTTCCGTTAGCACCGTAGCGGGGCGAATTTATCTTAAGGATAGAGTGTTACACACTCGACTTGGTCTTTTAAATATTTATTCGGTTTAGTAAAATAAATTCTATAAGTAATTTATTTTTTATTTGTTTGATTTGTTTCAACTTATTTATTTTACACAGAAGATTGTTCCAACAATTTCAAGGTCTTGATCGTCTTGGTAATGGTGAGAAAAGGGAAGTGGGATGTCACAATGGTGAGAGAGGGGTGATGGAGAGATGGGAGGTGGCGGTAGAAGGTTGGGGAAGGATAAGGTGAGGGAGACGGGTGGCTGGTGGTGGGAATAGGGTTGTTGGAGTTGTAGCAGGAGAGAAGAAAAAGAGATTAGAAAGAAGGGAAGAGAGAGAAAATGGGCAAAATGGTTTGCAAAATTGAATATTCAATTAAATATTTTGCAAGATTCCACTGCTTTTGTCATATTTTTATTTTTGTTTTTTTAATTCTCCCAAGATTTTTTTTAATATTAAATAGCTAAACAAAATTAGCTATGACAAGTATCGACAAGAAGAGAAAGGTATGTTAGAATCGAAGTCAATTTCAAAATTAGAAAAAATAGGAATAATGTCATTATTTAAAAAAAAAATTGAAAGCATGATTCCAAAAATAAAGTGGGGGCTAACACAATATCCTGAATTTTATATTTTTAAAATTTTACATCATTTTGTATTTTCCAAAATAAATAATAACTCTTATGAGAGTGAATAAAATTTTACATCATTTTGTATTTTACATCATTTTTCTAAAATTAGTTCAAGTTTAATCACTGCTGGAAGTTGTTATTTTGTACTAAAACTCTATTGTGTCGAATGAATGAAGTCTTATATTTTGGTATAAAATAAAATAAAAAGTTTAATTACCATAATTATGTTGATTGAATTGTTAATTTTAGTGGTAAATATTTGAAAAAAAAAATTATTATAAATACGTTGATTGATTTGCTTAATTTTAGTGGCAAATATTTGAATATTAGTTGATTAAGGTTTAATTACTACAACAATAATTGGCTCCAAACAAGCATAACACTAGATTATGTTTATGTTTTATGCATAAATTATGTTTATATTTAGAATAAAACAGTTTGAGGGAGGGAAAGAGTAAGAAGAAGAAGAGAGAAAATACATGTTTTTTTTTATTGATTTTTAATAAGCCTTAGCACTCATATCATTTAGTAATGTCGTTATCAATATATGTAATTTTAAAAAAAAGTTTTATAATCAATTTTTTTCCCCATTTTGAAATGTTAGCAAATGCATATGAAATATAATTCTCTCTTGTTATTTATTTCACTCATTTATTTCTTACCTTACATTTTTTAATTTTCATTGATTATAAACTAGGACAAATTTCACTTTATTCTCTTTACTTCTAATATTTAGAAATGACCATATAACCCCTATGTAATTTGTGGATTCAAAGGCACGTTTAGCTTTTCTGTGTAACATAACGGAATGTGAGAACCATTCACCTATATGGAGAGTAGGTTCATTTTGAAGACAAAAATACTCCTTACACAACTTCAAATTTATAAAAAAATGCCATTCTTTTTTCTCTTTTTACTATATCTCCATCTACTCCATTTCTACATGTTAGGACTATGGGACACCAGAAATCAATTCCACACAATAACACAAGAATATTTACGTGGTTCGACAATTGCCTACGTCCACGGAGAGCGATATATTATCCGAAGATAGATTATAGTACTCACTCACATAGACTCTCACTCTTGGTGTTCTCTCTGTGTTTTCTACTCACAGCTCTCCTCTCAGCCTCTCCATTTATACACCATACCTGGAGGAAGCTAGAGAGCACAGCTGGCTCAACACATGGCCAGCTGTGTACTTGCCTTTCGGTTCCTTTACTAAAGGTGTTGTTCACCTTTCAAGCTAGCACAACACATCACATGGGAGATAATTCTTATGAGCTGGAGCTAACAATTCTCCCCCTCCACGCCCATAAGGATAACTGACTTCTCACTTGAAGTCCATCCCGATCAGATTCTTGCAAACTTCCAGTTTGTCTCTGGTGACACCTTTGGTCATCATGTCAGAAGGATTCTTGTCTGTGTGAATCTTCACTAGCTTCATCAGTTGCTTTTCCATCACTTCTCGTATCCAATGATACCGGACATCAATGTGTTTTGTACGTGAATGGTACATGGAATTCTTGCTCAAATCAATTGCACTTTGACTATCACAATGTACCTTGTATTCTTCTTGCTGTAGACCTAATTCTTGGAGAAACTGCTTTAACCATAACATTTCCTTTCCAGCATCTGCAGCAGCAATGTACTCTGCCTCTGTTGTAGATAAAGCAACACACTTTTGTAGTTTGGACTGCCATGAAACAGCTCCCCCTGTAAAAGTGAATAGAAATCCTGATGTAGACTTTCTACCATCAAGATCACCTGCCATATCGGCATCTGTAAAACCCTCCAAAATTGGTTCAGCTCCCCCGAAACATAAACACATCTTTGAAGTTCCCTTCAAGTACCGAAGAATCCATTTGACAACCTCCCAATGCTCCTTTCTTGGATTGGCGAGGAATCTGCTCACAACGCCAACTGCGTGAGCTATATTTGGCTGGGTACACACCATTGCATACATCAAACTTCCTACTGCGGAAGAATAAGGGATTGTCTCTATTTCTTTCCTTTCAGAGCTGGTCGTGGGACACGAATGCTTTGTCATATTGAAATGGTTGGCTAGTGGTGTGCTGACTGGCTTGGCATTTTTCATGTTAAACCTTTCAATCAACCATTCAACATATTTCTCCTGTGACAGCCATATCTTCTTGGCTTTCCTGTCACGAACAATCTTCATGCCCAAAATTTGCTGTGCTGGACCTAAATTCTTCATGTCAAAATACTGTGACAAGTCCTTTTTCAACTTGTTGATCATAGTAGTATCATGTCTGATGATCAGCATATCATTGACATACAACAGTAGGATAATGAAGTTTCCATCTGAAAACCTTCGGAAATATACACACTGGTCTGCTACCGTTCTTGTGTACTCGTGATCCACCATAAATGAATCAAACTTCTTGTACCATTGTCTCGACGCCTGTTTCAGGCCGTAGAGACTCTTCTTCAGTTTGCAGACTAGTTTATGTTTTCCTTTAACTTCAAATCCTTCTGGTTGCTCCATGTAGATCTCTTCCTCCAACTCACCATGGAGAAAGGCAGTCTTGACATCCATTTGTTCTACTTCCAGGTTCAAGCGAGCTGCTAATCCCAGAGCTACTCGAATAGATGTCATCTTCACAACTAGGGAGAAGATCTCATCAAAATCAATTCATTTCTTCTGCCCAAAGCCTTTGACCACAAAACGAGCTTTATGCTGCAATAGTTTACCGTTTCCATCTTTCTTTAACTTATACACTCATTTGTTCTTCAAGGCTCTCCTGTCTCTTGGAAGTGGAACAAGATCATAAGTGTGGTTCTTCTGCAAAGAACTCATCTCCTCCTTCATGGCTTGCATCCAACAGTCTTTCTCTGTATGACTCTTGGCTTCCGAAAAACTCTCAGGCTCCCCCTCATCAGTAATCAGAATATACTGAAAAGCGGGATATTTGGTTGATAGCACGGCAGCTCTTCCAGATCTCCGTAACTAAGGCCCAGTTGCCTTTATTTGAGGGGGTTGCTTCCCCTGCTTAACACCCTCTTCATCTGGGTCTTCATCTCTTTCCTCCTGATCCTCAATTTTTGGCATAGGATCCTGCAACTCTGGCACTTCTTGTTGCACATCATCACATCTAGCATTTTGTGATGGCTCGGGAGATGGAAACAAGTCTGGAGTGATAACATCTCTAGACTTTGCAGATTTCTCAAAATCTGCTACTGTCTGGTTTTCTTGGAACACAACATCTCTGCTCCTGAACATCTTTTTGTTCACTGGGTCCCATACCTTGTACCCAAATGCTGTATCAGAATACCCCACAAATATGCATGGAGTGGACTTGTCATCAAGCTTCTGTCTTTTTTCCTTGGAGATGTGTGCAAAGGCCTTACACCCGAAGACTCTCAAGTGAGAATATGATACCTTTCTTCTAGACCAGACTTCCTCAAGTATCGCAAAATTCAACGGGACTGAAGGCGACCTGTTGATGAGATAACAAGTGGTACGGGGGGCTTCAGCCCAGAATGACTTTGGCAACTTTGCCATTTTGAGCATACATCTGACTATTTCCATAATAGTGCGGTTCATCCTTTCTGCCACACCATTGTGTTGTGGGGTGCCAGGAACTGTTGTCTCATGCCGGATACCTCTGCTGGCAGAGTGTGCTGCAAAAGCATTGGAAGTGTACTCGCCTCCATTGTCTGTGCGAAGACACTTCAACTTTTTCCCAGTCTCTCTTTCTACGATTGCATGGAACTCCTGAAAGTGCTGAAATACCTCATCCTTTGTCTTCAGGAAATACACCCACAACTTCCTTGATGCATCATCAATGAAAGTCAGAAAATACTTGTGGCCGCCATGTGACTCCACTTCGATTGGGCCACAAACATCCGAGTATACCATATTGAGCACTTCTGTTTTCCTTTTGCTTGTTGAACTGAATGATACTCGATGTTGCTTGCCATAAAGGCAATGATCACACGGCTTCAAAGCACTTCCTTTGGATTAGGGTATTCTGGATTGCTTTGCCAATAGATGCAATCCCTTCTCACTCATGTGAGCCAGCCTTCTGTGCCATAAGTCCGGTGACTCCTTGTCTTCTGCTGCATTAAGACTTTCCAGACAGATTTTCGTTTGAGTCTTATACAGTGTTGAAGACATCTCTCCTCTGGCGATTGTCAAAGCTCCTCCTGTCAGCTTCCAACGGCCATTTCCGAATGTACTTGTATAGCCCTGTCGATCCAGGGCGCTTCCGGAGATAAGATTGAGGCGCAAATCTAGAACATGCCTCACATTTTTGAGAACCAGCTTGTTCCCGACATTAGTTTGAATACTAATGTCTCCAATACCCACGATCTTCGAATAGCTAGAATTCCCCATTCAAACAGTGCCAAAATCTCCAGCGTTGTACGAGCTGAAGAGTTCTCTGTGGGAAGTGGCGTGATAGGATGCAGCTGTGTCTATCATCCATTCTGTGTAGCTGTGGTCAGCCACGTGAAGGCAATCTTCCTCTTCACCAACTGCAAGAAGTATTTCATCAGTTGTTGTGGCTGTTGTGTTCTCATCTCCTTTTGACTTACTGCTTTGGCCTTTCTCTTTCCGGCCTGGGCAGTTTCTCTTTATGTGACCCTCTTGGCCACAGTGAAAGTAAGTGAAGCTGGAGTTACCTCAACCTTTATTGTCTCTGGATTTACTCCTGTTGTTCCAGCTGCCTCTACTCTTGCTTCTTCCTCTACTTCTTCCTTTACCTCTGTCTCTGCCTCTATCTTCTGTGATAAGAGCATGGGACTGATTGTGGAACTAATTACCTCCCATGTCTTTCCTTCTTGTTTCTTCAGTGTACATGGCGTCTGTGACCATACTTATGGTCAGTTTCCCTTCTGGTACAGAGGTGCTGAGAGAAACCACCAATGTCTCCCAACTGTCCGGTAAAGAACTGAGCAGTAGTACGGCTTGCATTTCATCGTCCAAGCACATCTTGACGATTGCAAGCTGATTCACCAGATTTTTGAATTCACTGGTGTGCTCAGCGATAGACACACCATTCTTCAACTTCAGATTTACTAGCCTTCTCATCACCAAGGCTTTGTTTCGGGCGGTCTTTGACTGGTACATGTCGTTTAACATTGTCCAAAGAGCATAGGCATCTGTCTCTTCGGCAATATGATGGAACACACTGTGGTCTATCCATTGTCTGATACAAGCGATAGTCTAGCGGTTCATTTTTATCCAGTCATCATCTTTCACTCCTTCAGGTTTAACCCCCTTTACAAAAATGGGGTCAAACAAGTCTTTTAAAAATAGGATGTCTTCCATCCGTGACTTCCAAATTGCATAATTAGAAGGAGTTAACTTGAACATAGATTCTCAAGTTGATGTGGAATCCTCCATCGTATACTGTGTTTTTACAGAAAACTACGAATGAAAAATTTGACCATACGGATGTATTCAGAATACTCCAAATAGTTGAAAACCACTATTGGATCGTCAAAAACGAACTCAGAATGACTCAGATCAAGCCAAAACAGATTGGACGGTTCAGATCTGTGGAATCTGGTGTGCCTGGGAAGCACCGGATGATTTCCCCAGATCGGTTGAGTCAATGGCTGGTCAACGCGGCTTGGAAGCGGCGTGGCTCTGGTCAACGGCTCGGCGTCGGCTCGGTCAGCGGCTTGGTCAACTCGGATGACGTGTCAACTACATGGCACACGTGGCGCTGATGTGAGAGGACGTGGCGATGGCGTGGCTGCCACGCGGTCGTCTTCTTCCTTAAGCTGCGCGTGGGGCGCGTGCGTGCGAGTGGAGCGACGCTCTGTCTACTGTTCGGTGCGTGGAGGCGCGTGGGGCGAGTGGGATTCACTCACCAACTTCAAGAAGCACGTGAGAGCGCATTTCACCTCTCCTGGGACTCGACTTTGCAGTTCTGGACTCCTCTGCTCAAGGGCTTCCTCCTGGTATGCTCAAAAGAGAATTTTGAGCAACTTGATTTTTGGACAGTTTCGAAAAACACACTGTTTTTGTTTCGAAACGCAACCGATTCGGCTCTGATACCACTTGTTAGGATTATGGGATACCAGAAATCAATTCCACACAATAACACAAGAATATTCACGTGGTTCGGCAATTGCTTACGTCCACGGAGAGCGATATATTATCCGGAGATAGATTACAGTACTCACTCACATACACTCTCACTCTTGGTGTTCTTTTTGTGTTTTCTACTCACAGCTCTCCTCTCAGCCTCTCCATTTATGCACCATACCTGGAGGAAGCTAGAGCAACGCATGGCCAGCTATGTACTTGCCTTTCGGTTCCTTTACTAAAGGTGTCGTTCACCTTTCAAGCTGGCACAACACATCACATGGGAGATAATTCTTATGAGCTAGAGCTAACACTACATAGCCATCAACACTTCCCATGCTTACTGGAAAACATCACAATAACCATTCAACTCATATAAATGTACCTGTTGATTGTAAAATGACCTCACATCTTCTAATGTTATTTGTTGCTTTTGTCTTCTATGGAAACCCATCTCTCGCCACTTCCGTTTCTCTCTCTACTTTATGAAAGTAATTCTAATTTAATTATGATAACAATTATACATGCATATATATAGCTATTATGGGATAAAATGGGTGTTAAATCCATTGAAGTTATGCATATATATATATATATTCTCACATATATAGCTTCTTTTTTTTAGTTTATTTATTTTTTTATATTTATAGCAAAGTTTAGTTCATTTGTGTGTTATGAAAAATACTAACAGAAACAGAGTCTAGAGAGAACCCAGAAATGAATCTCTATATATTTGCTTAACTGTTCTATGTACATACCAACACTTTATATAGACTCACTTACAACAATTATAATTGCCTCTCAATAATACACCATAACAAAACTCCACTCAGAGTCCACTAACAAATCCAACCCATAACTGTCACAACAAAATTCATTAAGCTGATATCACAAATTTATTTTGATTTGGTGAGGTTTCATTTTTCTGAGGATGTGGTTGGGTTTGCGGGATAGGGTAGTAACATTACGATGCTTATGTTGTGATGTTAGTGTTATCTATGGTGTGTTTTGGTGGTTGCACTGTGTAATGTTGTTTGAATTTGTGGTGCATAAGAATGGTAGAGTGTTACGCTGTGTGTGTATTTTGCATGTATATATGGAGGTTGTGTTGTTGCTGTTGTGCACGTATGGACAGAGTAACGTTGTTGTTCGTATTAATGAAGGTTTGACATTTGCTTAGTTGGTTGATGTTGTTTGTGGAAAGTTTGATAATTTAGCTCCGGGTTGGTGTTTTTCTTGTTTAATATCCTTGGATACAATAAATTTAAGGTTGACTATGGCGACGATGTTCAGAACATGTTATGCCTTGCGAAGTCGTTCGGTCTTGATCATGTTGATGTGCTCATCCAGACGCGAAATAGTGAGTCTAATATTGAAGGAGGGGTTGCGGATTGTCATATTGTTGATGCATGTGACATTGATGATGGGCTGATGTATGACACGAAAGACTGGACCGATTTGTTACCGTTATATTGTCCTCACAAATCCAAGAAGTTTCTTTCTACTAGGTGGGCATATGGTATTACTCATGTTGGTCAATTTTTTTGGGGCGACGCAAATGAATTCCGGACGGTATTATACAAGTTTGCCATCGAATGTGGGTTTCAGTTTAAGTATGTGAAAAATGACTCTGTGCGGATCATAATTGTCTGCAAGTTCACAATGTCAACTAGGTGTGCGTGGTTGGTACACACAAGGGTGTCAGCGTCTAATGGGGTGTTGTGTTTGAAGAGGTTTAATAATAATGTATATTCGTGTGGTGTTGCGGTATGGATGTACAGCAACTCGCGTACAAGGTCGGACTTGGTGTCAAATGTCATTGCGAATCGTATGCGTGAACAACCACTCACCCGCCCTACAGACGTTGTTTTGGGTATGAAAAATGACTTTGGCTTGGACATTAATTATCGGGTTGCATGGTTGGATGTTGATAAAGCTATGGGGGTGAAGTGTATGGAGACTATGCCATGTCATTTGATCAACTCAGGTGGTATAGTAACGCTGTCATGGAAAACAACCCACGTAGTTATATCAATTTGGATTTTGATCAACATTTTGGCAAGTTTGTACGCTATTTTATTTCATTTCGTGTATGCATGGTTTAAGCATTGCCGTCCACTTTTGTTTCTCGATGGTAAATTTCTGAAGGGGAGGTTCAAGGGTAATATGCTCGCAGCTACCGCTAAAGATGACAAACAAGGTATGGTTTTAACATCTTCGAAGTGTTGTTACGGGACTTATCAGTATTAAGTTTAAACACAGGACTAAATAGTTCAAAAGTTCTTGTTTTAAGATTTATTGGTGCATTTTCCTAAAATTTATTATATATAAAATTTAAATTTCTCCCAATATCTCAAAAAACTAAAAAATAAAATAAATAAATAAATTATATTGATTCATTATCACTTTATAACCAATTAACAAACAGGATTTAACCAAGACTTAAATAAGTAGAGAAAATTGTTGGACAATCTTCACTGTAATTAAATTAATTAATTCTGTTTGGGTACTAAACGACAAACAGAATATAAAAGAAATAAAGAAAATGAGAGAAAATATTTGATTACAAAAATCAAACTAGAAATAAAATTAAATAACTAAAAACAGATTTTATTTTGTTACAAAAATAAAATTAAAATCTGATTTAAATAAACAAATAAAACAGAATAATAAATTAACAACTTACTTGATTAATTTCTTCGAATAATACTCTGATCAAGTCCAGTGCTTGACACTGTGTCCTTAAGACAGATTTGTCATCTCCTCGGTGCTTTTAGAATATGGACGTCTATCTCCCAGGATGAAATGATCAACAACAAATATATGCAGCACTATAATATATTTGTACAACGAACACACTAAGTGTTTTATATTCTCTCCGACAAGAAAATAATGCAGCAAAATGAAGAGTATGAATGCATAATTTTATGGACGAAAATTTGTGAATCTGATAACAAATGAGGGCTAGTCTATTTATAGATGGATTGGTGGCTTTCCATTTTGAATTAAACAGGTACTGTACCTGTTCAATTTGAATTAAACAGATACAAATCTGTTTAAGGCACTATTTGGTTTGAAATTCGGGTGGATTTGAATTCGAACAAAACAAATTCAGTTTTGGGTTTGAATCTGGACAGATTCGGGTCTATCTGTGAAGAGGTGCAACAATTTGAATTTAAAATTTAAATCTGGACAGAAATTTAGAATGAATTTTTGGACAAATTTTATTTCAAAAAAAAAATTTTAATTCAAATGTTTTTTGCCCAAAAAGATTAGTATTGGGCCGAATAAGCCTAACCTCACACCACGCACCTGTGCCCAAGCCCAGCTCGCCCGGACGGTGCGCACGTGTGGTGATTTTTGGATCCAATGGGTCTAGCCCATAACCTCCCTCTCTACAAAAATTGGGTACCCCTTGGGGCACACCCCAAGTTCCAATGCCATGCCTTATAAACCCATTCAAACCTTTCCACCAAATCAATGTGGGACAAGCCTTATTCAAACCTTTAAGGATTTTCCACCAAAACTCCATTTCCATAGAGCATACTTTGGCTTCAATTTCTCATTCACTCGATAATGGTTTTGAGCAACCAAATATACCACGTGAATCACAACGCGACATAGAACGCATTACCACTTTGACTCGCGAAAATCGACACACGGGTCCCACCTAAATATTAGACCAAACTTAGCAAAAAAAATCTGGTTTTACCCAGATTTTCTAACCATTTCTAACAATAATGAACATGATATGATGTATCATGAGAATTAGCTACATATGTTTCTCATGAAAATGTAAGCTTCATGTTATTGTGGATGCCTAGCAACTCTCTGTTTGTAAAAATACTATTCTTGTTTCTTTTCTATAGTGTTTTTTTATTATTTATTTATTTTTTAATAATAAAAAACAAGTAAATGTAATTTTTTTTAAAAATTACTATGAATAGTGACTTGGGTATTTTAAATAAGAGAAACAGTGCACGGAGGACAAATCACAAAATAAATACAGATATATTTACTGTTTCTAATATTGTTGTTTAAATAAAAATTGAAAAACATTCTTAAAATTACACATTATTTCAGCACACACTAGTTGCATAGCTCATATCACATTCAATTTTTTTTCCTTCTCAATTTACACCATTAATTTTCTAATAATATCAAAATACCGTCATGTTCTCAATTCACACCATTTGCAAATGGGTTGTTTTGACGGATTAATTAGAATATGTCTAATTAGTGCAATACATGTCCATCACTTATTTTACAAGATCAACATGTGTACTTAAAACTGGAGATAAATAAATTTCCTATCATATAAATAGAGTTTGTTGATAAATTTTTATTTCATTGTTGGCTTATTTTTCCTATGAAGGAAAATATGTCCCGTAATTATATAAATAATAAAATTACAGATTTATAGTGGCAACAATCACACCTCAAAAAAGATTTAAACCTTTTCGCTTAACTGTATATAATTTTCAGGAATAAGCTAACTATTTTTGTCTGTTTGGATATAGAATTTAGTTTTTTTTTTTTTTTTTTAATATCTCAAAAAACTATACATATTGTCATATTGATTCATTATCATCTTCGGACCAACTATTAGGGCATCTCCAACGGTGCATCAATTTTTTTACTAAATTTGAATAAAAATTTAAGGAAAAGTTCTCTTTGATATCAAATGCTCCAATGGAGGGTTTTGTGGCTTCGTCAAACCACCGGTTGACCAGGTGGACGTCCGGCTGGTTAGTGCAAGTTTTTCACAATTTTTCTTTTTGAAGTGGTCATCCGAGGGGTCGATTGATCAGTGTAATTTTTTCACAAACTTTTACCTTGAGGTGGTCATCCGGGAAGACATCTAGGGGGACATCCTATGGTGAAAATCCAACGGCAATAAACAGTGATTTGATGAAAAACACATTGGTCCTCAATTTGATGAAAGAAAAGTAAAATCCTAAATTTGATACCGATTTGATGAAACTGTTAGAGCTGAAAAAGGAATAATTTTTCATCAAATTTAAATTTGATGATAAATTTGATACACAATTGGAGACGGACTTACAAAAGATGTAGTTTAGACTTAAATAAACAGTAAAAAATGAGGAAAATATGATGGGTGATGAGAATTAATCACATGCTAGTTCAGCGCCTAACAACTCTCTGATTGTAATTATTTTGTTTCTTTTTTCTTTTTTTAAATAATGTTTCTTTTTTAATAAAAAAGAGCAAATACCTTTTTTCAAAAAATTATTGTTATGAAACATATATATATAGTTAATGAATGCTTCAAACAAACCAGAAGTGGCCAAGTTGTTTGGCTATTTTAAAAATTGGAAAAAATTTCAAAATTTTGAAGTCATTGTTACATTTGGTGTAATTCTCCTTTTTATATTGTACATTATCGCAGTACACACCATTTACATAGATTTTTTAAAAAAATTCTTCTCAATTCACCCCATTAATTTTTCAGATAATATCAAATGGCTTCGTGTTCTCAATTCACACCATTTACAAACCAATTGCTTTTGTGGATTAATTAGAGTGTGTTTGAATCATAAATTATTGTTTAAATTATAAATATACCCCTTAAGATTTACTTAAAATATGAATTAATCTTATAGTTTGAAAAATTACAAATATCTATTTGTCAGAATTCTTTATTTAATAGAATTAATTAAAGAAATAAAATTCGTAATTGCTCTCTTATAAAATAATAAAATTACCTAAATTATTAATTGAAATAAATTTCTAACATCATTAAAAATTATTAATTGACTTGATGATTTATTAATAAAATAGACTACATGTTATTGTGAAGGGGTAAAAATAAAATCATTAACCTCAAAAGCCCAAGGACAAGAATGACTGTCCCAAAACATTTAGTCCAACCAAATTAGTCCAAGGTGAAGATGAAGCCCAATAATGTCCATCGAATGAAGAGACAATGTCACGTAACCAAAGTCAGAATAAAATTGCCTCTCAAAGGGAGATCCGTAGAATGAAGGAGTGCCCTTGGATCCATGTACAATCAACGATGGAGATTAAGATTGTCAGAGATAAGAATTTGGGATCAGTACATCCAAATGATATGACCGTTCGATGAGCAAGATCCGACTGTCAAAGTACTAGCAAATTAAGCGTAAAACGTCTAAACTAATCTAAGCCACCTAGAGTGAAACAATCTAACGATGAAAAATTAAGGCAACTTGACCACTTGCCCAACCAAGTTCTGATGGCATGCAAGACCATTGGATCAAGATGGTCATCCAACAGCCAAAATATAAGGTATTGGCACTATAAAAGAAAGAACTAGAGATAGCAATGGAGAGAAAAAATAAACAATATAGTTCAATCTTTATTTTCAATATAATACGTCCAAACATTGTTTTGACTTAACCGTTGGAGGGTCCTCCCGATTTAATCTGGTCGGAAGTGATCACTGACGACTTGGTGTCTTCTTGCAGGGCATAGGAAGGAGCAGTTCATCTCGCTTTCCCTGTGAAGAATATTTCAGCCTTCCACAGTTATAAAATTAAAAACTTCAAAGGGTAGAATTTATTTTCCAGAACCATAGAAGTGCAATTCGTATTTCAAATAAATCTTAAGGAACGTATTTGTAATCTTAAAACTATTTTACCTATAGATCTAGATGTCGTGTGGTAAAATAATATATATATATATGGGATCCAGAATGTCTCTAGTCCACAAAGTGAATTGGACGGTATTGTTTGGGCCCGTAGGCCCACCACGGGCCCAATTTTGATGATCCGAACCGTTCAAAGTATAGGGCTCATCAAGTACTTCATCTCTGTAAAAAAATCACTTTGATCGGATATCTATAGCCACTTAATCAGAACACATTTTTGTTAACAACTTATTTTTAAAATCATATTTACCATTGTCAAAAATATGATTTGATCAAATGACTATCGATATCCGATCAACATGATTTTTTTTTTTTGCAGGAATGAAATACTTGATGAGCCTTACACATTAAATGGTTTGGATGATCGAAATTGGACCTGTGATGGACTTTACGTGTCTAACAATATGATTTATTCCAATTTTGAACAAGAGACAAACTTAATCCATATATATATACTAGCATATGCCCGTGCCTTCAGGCACGGTACAATTAATGATGAGATTAAAATATAAATCAAAATTAGAGAGGAATGCATTCAGATTTTTTGTTTTTTGTTTTTTTTCTTTTCTTTTCAAAGAGTAGGTAATGAATTCACAGGAAGGAGAAAAATTCCTAAATGAAGACATGAAACTTAAATGAAACACTAATTTATTAGTAACCCGAATAAATTTCAGGAACTCCCAAAATTAGGAACCTCCATGACTCCCAAAATGATGTAAACCAATCATATATATATATTTTTTCTTTCCTTCCTGGACCAATCACAGGTGAGTGAGAGTTATAAAGTTGTATTTTTTTAAGAATATGTAGCATTTTTGATATTTTTAATAAAAAAAAATCTTTCCAAGATAAATTGCACTTCTCCCAAATTGCAATCTCTCAATTTTCTCACCCACTTTCTCTCCTCCTCTATTACCTTAGTCTCTCTCCCCCAAAGACTGTAAAACGTTAATCTTCTCAACTGTCTCTCTCTCTCTCACCTACTGATATCCCCCCCGTTCCTCTCTTTTTTCAAACGAAGACTCTCTGTTTCCTTAAGTCATAGATGATAATATTAAATTTTTTTTAAAAAATAATTGTAAACTAAAAATAGATTGAACAATTTAATTCCCATTAGAACCCAAGCATCATATTAAAAAATATTAATGAGTTAACGTTGTGCACTAAAATGCTATGAACAACTGATAAAAAATTAAAAAAAAAATCAAATAAAACTATCCATTTGGTTTGCTCAGATGAACACACCATGAAATTGGATCAAGGGACTGGAACAATAAAGCAAGGACCACAACAACATCCATCCAGCAATGTAGCTGAAGAGAGTGAGTATCCTCTGTCCAAAAGAAAAAAAAAAAACAATACGGCTATGTAATAATAAAAAATAAAATAAAAAAATTTAAAAAGCTGAGAGTACATTCGCAGAATCCACCCCTCCTTTAGTCCCACGGGTCTGTGAGCTTTGGATCTGATGAATAAATGGAGAAGATGACCATGGAACTTTTAGGGTATTCTCTATGTTGTCTCCACCATTGTTGTGGGTCAAGAAATTTATCAAAAAAGGGAAAAATAGAACTTGAAAGATAAAATACATATTCTCACACACATAAATAAACACAAACCTAGAGATTACAAACTTTCTGCCAAGTTTTTGAATTAATTTTTATGAACACAAACACAAATGCAACAGAAATGACAAAATTGAAGCTGATATGCACAAACAAAACCGGTAATTTTATCACACTTCAAATAACTCAAACCTAGATTAATAAAGCTTAACACATAAATTGCAAGATCAATTCCACCAACAAACTTGAAGATATATCACTCTTGGGCCAAACAAAAATTTGGCTATCGTTAGAATTAGAATATAACCTGTGCCTTAAGATATATCACACCTGGGCCAAACAAGAAAAAATTGAATAGGAGAAACAAAAAAAAAAACAAAAAAAAAAAGTGGAAAAATACCAAATAGAAACATACCAAACAGATAAAACTACATAATCATTCTGTTCTGGAGAGGTTGTTTTCAAATTGGGTAAGAGAGAGAGAGTAGTAGAATCTCAGATCAGCTCATCATTGAAGTTTTTATTTTTTAGAGAAACAAAAAAAGAGATTAGTTTTTGGATATAGAAATGGTAGAGACTAAGAAATTGACTACAGAAAATATAACACACACACATCTATTCTGGAGAGGTTGATAATGTGGGTGGTTGTTGTTGTTGCAGCGGCCGCGACGGTGGTGGAGGTGTGTTGGTGTTGAGGAGAGGAAGCGAGGTAAAGGAACACTGCAGAGACCATGATATTGACAGAAGATGGTGAGGAGGATAAGGCCGATTGACAAATTATGAGTTTGGTTATCGTTAACATTCTGCTTTTATCATCCATGGACATGCTGCACCACAATTCATGAAAGAATGGATGGATATCTTATGCGGCAGAATGGTAATGTCATAGCGATCTGATATGACCAGAGATGAAAGATTAGGAGAGGCTATTTCCGTGAAAAGTAAAGCATGAATAGGGATTTTCATTACAACGAATATTAAGTCATGATTATAAAATCGATCTAAATTTTCTTATAAACAATGGTCGCCAAATTTTTTTATATAATAAAATATTCAAATTATAAAACCAGACTCATAATAGACCAGCCATACAAAGGTCTTAATATTTTCTTAAATGCATATTTGAATAAGACTGAAACAACTGTATTTCCTCGTGTATGAGTATGACTACTACCTTTCTTCTAGTTCAAAAGGGAAATAAATGAAAATAATGCTTCCAACAATGATTAAGCGGTTAAAAAGGAGATATCAACTTCCCGGGAACAGCTATTATATGACTACTACATTTTTTTAGTCACGAAAAGCTCATATTTGGCAACGAAATTCTTTGGTTGGCAAAGAGTAACTCAAAAAATATGCATGGTCTTTGACAACTAAACTTTCTTTTGTCGGCAAATAATTGTATGCGACGATCAAATTAAATTTTTCGTAGCCTAAAATATAGACTATCACCGACTAGCAGGTTTTTAGTCGCCTATTACTTAATACTTAGCGACTAATTTTTTTTTAGTCACCAATAAATAGCATATCTCGACTTAATTAATATAGTAGCTAAACTTCGAACCAACGCTGACTAATATATTTTTTAGTCGCCAAAAATGACACTTTTGGTGACTAAATTTATTTTGGTCGCCAAATGTGTAATTTCTTGTAGTGAAGGAAACACAAACCCATATCGGTTTCTTGAACATATAGAAAAACACAAATGATACAAATGATAAAGAATCAAAATGATTGAGAATCACCTAGAGTACCTACAAAACTCCATAGCAAATATTACCACCAAATGATACAAATGCAAATATTAGATGAATAAATGAAAGAGAGAACCAGAGTGTTAACCATAGTCCACAGAACAACAGCTACTACTCATTCCATAGTAGACTTGTGAGTGTTTCCAAGTCAGCCATTTTAAAACATTTGGCTCAATTCAACCAAATTCTAACTCAAATTGGACCAATAGATATTGGCTAAACCAAATGGGTTATGTATAAACTGTACAACAACACGATTCCAATACATTCTAGGTGTTTTGATTTAAGGTTTAGAAAAACAAAAATCAAAATGAGGGCCAAACTGCAGGTGACTTTTGCAACTTGGCAACCTAAAAAGAGTCCCAAAAGAACAACCACTTAAAAAATGCCCCAGTAAAAACATCACACCCAAATCCTCTCCCTAAAATCACACCAAACCCAGATCATAAAACTAAAATTCTTGGGTTCAATACTTACTGCTAAATAATCACAAAAGATTAGACAAAAGAACATAGGCTTATTGAAAGAGATACAATTCCATTCAATCCAGTAACAATAAAAAAAATGATACAATTTCTCCACAAAATAAAACTAAAAATCAAAATTACAGAAAGATGATATCATAAACTAAAATGGGATCAAGTTGAACCAAACTTGTGTGTTTCAGAACAATCTAAATACCTAAAAATAACCCAAGTCAATTAAGAACAAATCGAACAAATAATCCAAGTCAATTAAGAAAAATACCTAAAAATTGAACAAATTGACAAGTAGTCCAACAACCCAATTCAATTAAGATCATAACACTCTAATAGTTAGTTGCCTTGATGAGTCCAAATCTTTTCATTGTCAAAAAGCTACCCATAAGACTCAAAGTAAACACAATACCAACTTTCAGAGCAACTAAACATAGTAACCAATTATCAGCCAAAGGAAACCCAAATTTCACTTTCTTTACTATGTCCCACACTTTCTCACCAACCAAACAGGACAGGATTTTTTTGGTACAAACTACTGATTTATGGGTTGATAAAAATCTGATGCCATTTGTGGAATACTTGATAGTTAGTTGCCTTAAAAATATGATTTATGATGAAAGTTTAAAATATTTATGGGATGAAAGTTTAAATATTCAAACTGATCTTTTCATTCTCAGAAAGCTATAAAAAAAAAAAAAAATTTGAGCCCAAATTTCACTTTCTTTACTATTTCCCTCACTTTCTTACCAACCAAACAAGACAGAATTTTTTTGGATACAAACTACTAATTCATGGGCTGATAAAAATATGATGAAACTACAGATTTATGGGCTGATTTATGGTGGAATACTTAACATATTTATGGGATGAAAGTTTAAAAATCTGATGAAAGTTCAAATATTTAAACTGATAAAAAAAATCTAAAACTAACCCAACACATTGAAAAACAATGGAAAGTTTGAAAAATCTAAAATCTAAAATCTGATGGATGTTTAAAAATCTGATGGAAGTTTAAGTATTCATGGGATGAAAGTGTTCATGCCAGAAACTTTATCAGATAAAAGTTTCTGCACCGAGTGCAGCAAGGAAAAAACCCAAGTAAATAAATAAAACTAACCCAACACTTTGAAAATACAATGGAACACAGCCATCATCAAATGCACAACCAATTTCCCCCACTTTCTTTCCAACCAAACATGACAGAATTTTTTTGGTACAAACTATTGATTTATGGGTTGATAAAAATATGATGAAACTACTGATTTATGAGCCGATTTCTGGTGGAATTTCGACATATTTATGGGATGAAAGTTTAAAAATTTGATGAAATTTTAAATATTTGAACTGATAAAGAAACCTAAAACTAACCCAACACATTGAAAAAACAATGGAAAGTTTGAAAAATCTAAAATCTAAATCTAAAATCTAAAATCTGATGGAAGTTTAAGTATTCATGGGATGAAAGTATTCATGGTAGAAACTTTTATTCAATTTGGACCGATTTTGATAAGAAAAATACAACAATAATTTCATGGCTTTTCATAGATATCCATAGAAAGCAAAATAATAAGAGAGACACATCTGCTCACAAATTCATATGTTTATAGATTCATATATCTATAAACATTTCTAGGAGAGATAGAGAGAGTAAACTCACGGGATGTGCCGGAAAGCGCCGAAGCCGGAAAACTTGTTCGTGGGGATGATGTCTCAAGCAAAACGACTTTGAATTTCTGCGGATTTCTGCGAATAAAACCCATCAAATCCATTTCAAATTTCAGAAATCAAAACCCATCAAACTTTTTTGGTACAAACTACTGATTTATGGGTTGATAAAAATATGATGAAACTACTGATTTATGGGCCGATTTATGGTGGAATACTCGACATATTTATGGGATGAAAGTTTAAAAATCTGATGAAATTTTAAATATTTGAACTGATAAAGAAACCTAAAACTAACCCAACACATTGAAAAAACAATGGAAAGTTTGAAAAATGTAAAATCTAAATCTAAAATCTAAAATATGATGGAAGTTTAAGTATTCATGGGATGAAAGTATTCATGGCAGAAACTTTTATTCAATTTGGTCTGATTTTGATAAGAAAAATACAACAATAATTTCATGGCTTTACATAGATATCCATATAAAGCAAAATAAGAGAGAGACACATCTGCTCACAAATTCATATGTTTATAGATTCATATATCTATAAACATTTCGAGGAGAGATAGAGAGAGTAAAGTCACGGGATGTGCCGGAAAGCGCCGAACCCGGAAAACTTGTTCGTGGGGATGATGTCTCAAGCGAAACGACTTTGAATTTCTGTGGATTTCTGCGAATAAAACCCATCAAATCTATTTCAAATTTCAGAAATCAAAGCCCATCAAACTTTTTTGGTACAAACTACTGATTTATGGGTTGATAAAAATATGATGAAACTACTGATTTATGGGCCGATTTATGGTGGAATACTCGACATATTTATGGGATGAAAGTTTAAAAATCTGATGAAATTTTAAATATTTGAACTGATAAAGAAACCTAAAACTAACCCAACACATTGAAAAAACAATGGAAAGTTTGAAAAATGTAAAATCTAAATCTAAAATCTAAAATCTGATGGAAGTTTAAGTATTCATGGGATGAAAGTATTCATGGTAGAAACTTTTATTCAATTTGGTCTGATTTTGATAAGAAAAATACAACAATAATTTCATGGCTTTACATAGATATCCATATAAAGCAAAATAAGAGAGAGACACATCTGCTCACAAATTCATATGTTTATAGATTCATATATCTATAAACATTTCTAGGAGAGATAGAGAGAGTAAACTCACGGGGATGTGCCAAAAAGCGCCGAAGCCGGAAAACTTGTTCCGGGGATGATGTCTCAAGCGAAACGACTTTGAATTTCTGCGGATTTCTGCGAATAAAACCCATCAAATCCATTTCAAATTTCAGAAATCAAAACCCATCAAACTTTTTTGGTACAAACTACTGATTTATGGGTTGATAAAAATATGATGAAACTACTGATTTATGGGCCGATTTATGGTGGAATACTCGACATATTTATGGGATGAAAGTTTAAAAATCTGATGAAATTTTAAATTTTTGAACTAATAAAGAAACCTAAAACTAACCCAACACATTGAAAAAACAATGGAAAGTTTGAAAAATCTAAAATCTAAATCTAAAATCTAAAATCTGATGGAAGTTTAAGTATTCATGGGATGAAAGTATTCATGGAAAAATCTTTTATTCAATTTGGTCTGATTTTGATAAGAAAAATACAACAATAATTTCATCGCTTTTCATAGATATCCATAGAAAGCAAAATAAGAGAGAGACAAAGAGAGAGCATACCATTTTTGCTCACAAATTCACATGTTTATATATTCATATATCTATAAACATTTCTAGGAGAGATAGAGAGAGTAAACTCACAGGGATGTGCCAGAAAGCGCTAAAGCCGGAAAACTAGTTCCAGGGGGTGATGTCTCAAGCGAAACGGCTTCGAATTTCTGCGGATTTCTGCGAATAAAACCCATCAAATCCATTTCAAATTTCAAAAGTCAAAACCCATCAAACCCTAACAAATTAAAATAGTTTACACCAAAATCATTAACTTTAAAGCAAAACCTGGAGAATATTTGTGTATTTTTTCCTAATGTAAGAGTTTAGGTTATTCCTACACTCTTCTAACTCATTGAGGGTATTGTTCAATGGAAACCCAAAAAAAAGAATGTGAGACATGTATTTCATAGAAAAGAAAAGTTACATTATTAATTGAAACACGATTAAACAGCGTTATAATGGATAAGAATTTTTTAAGATTGTAAACCGACACATAATTAAATTCAAAAAGCAATTAAAGTTTACCTTGTGTTTAATATTCATTTTTGGATGAATATGTTGCTTTGAGTTCCCATCAAGAAAACAAACCAGTTGGAAACATTGTTAATTATAAAGGTTAAAAAATACAAAATAAATATAAATGATAGACAAAAAATATATATATATATATAATATTTTGATTCAGATCCAAAAATATATATGATCCCCTAGCCAGAAAATTCAAATCATATTAAATAAAACCTCCAATGAAGCTCAATAATTAAATCATGAATTTACCTTTATAACTATAACTCATGCCTCAATCTAGAAGAGTTCACACTGGTAAATAAAAAAATTACAAACTTTAATCAATGTGAATTTTTCGAAAGAAAATGAGCATCAAAACTAACATCCTAAAAAGCAATATATAAAGGACATGGAAAGAATTTCAAAACAACAAATATGAAGGTCGAAAGAGCTTAACAATTCAATAAATCCTAGTTCTGCTACATCAATGGAAAGAGTGTCTCGACTCCATACGATATAATATTAACACCTAAGCTCAATCCCTTTCAGTCAGTTAATTTTATTTATTTTATTTACTTTTAACAAAAAAATAAAAAAAATAAAACAAAGAAGACCATGAATTACTCTACTCAAGAAAATAACATAACATCCACACAAAGATAAAGAATTACATGCCTAGAATCAAACCATGACAAAATTGGACTTTCAACATGTTTAACTAATAAAGATAAAAACACATTAGCATGTTTTGTAGACCAAAAGAGAAATAGTTGTATAACCTAATCAGCATAATCCACAAATCTAAAAGTAAATATTTGAAATCCAATACACAAACTGAAGGAAAAAAGAAAAAGAAGAAAAAGAAATCTCCCTTAAATTAGCAAAAAGTTTAGTCTTCCCTGGGGATCGGTTAGTGCCCTGTTGATTTCTTATAATTTTTTTTTTCAAACTCTTGCCAGACCTTTTAATTCCACAACACTGTTCAGATTCCATAAAATAAAATAAAATAAAATAAAATAAAATAAATAAAAATAGGAGTATGATGCTTTATCGATCATGACTCACATCAGCTTATAACTTCTGCGTATATCACTTGCATAAGATAATGAAATTTTACAATGTTTTCTTGCCTACATAATACTGCTATGGAGGGAAATTATCTCTGGCAATCTCAATTTGGAGTTCAGCCTCCATGTCATATACTTCTCAAAGCAGTTTTTAGTTTTTCTACATAGAAACAATTTACAAAGTATATGGAGCTCAACTATTCATAAACTTCAGGGGTGTGAAAATTTAGGGCTTTCTGCTATATGAGAACAATAGTTAGATTAAGTAAAATCATGCAAATGCAGTTAAAAATCTTGATCAAACTGAAGCATGTATATAAATAAATGTGTTTACCCTTCGCAATGTTGCATGAGGCTAAGATGGTAGCTGTGCGATGGTTGAGATGGGGAGTGGGGTTGCTACAGTTGTTGCGATCAAGATGTCGACAAAGGGTCGCTAAGGAGGGAGGAGCAGAGATGGTTGTGAGGCTTGTGGGTGTCTGCGAAAAGGAAGAGGCAAATCTGCTACTGTGGTTATGGTGGAGAAATCTGTGTATATCAGCATGTTTTGTAGACCAAAAGAGAAATAGTTGTATAACTTAATCAGCATAATCCACAAATCTAAAAGTAAATATTTGTAATTCACTACACAAATTGAAGGAAAAAAGAAAAAGAAGAAAAGAAATCTCTCTAGGAAAAAAGAAAAAGAAGAAAAAGAAATCTCTCTAAGAAAAAGAAAGCCCTAATTTAAGTGTAGAAGATAAGGCGAAAATGGCCAAATAATGTTTTATAGTAGCGGAAGCAAAACAATTCCAAACCAAAAATTAGTATGTGAACACAGTTTACAAATATGAAGGACTCATATAATTTTGATGCTCATATAATTTCCTAAAATGAGAATAAAATTCCAAACCAATATGAAGGACTCACAAATGTCAATGAAATGCCACTGCAAAAATAACAGATGTCAATGAACATCCACCTAAACTACAAAACCATGGAGAATTGGACAAAAATTCCAAACCAATATGATATGCCACCACCGTAAACTACAAAACCATGGAGAATGTAAACAACAAATCCAAACAACTACTTTCATTTCTCAGAAAAAAGGGAAAAACACAATAGTGACCAAGAGGGAGCCGAAGGATATTCAACCTAAAACATAACCAGACAAAGAACTGATTGAAGACAGAGAAAGGGAAAATTGGAAACCACATCCAGAAAATTGGAAACTAGTTCATATATATATAGACTGATTCAAAAATTGGCACTAAAACTGAAGCCGTAAAGAACTGAAGAACTGAAGAAATAAAATACCTCTCATATTGGGAGGGTGGGAGCCGAGGGAATGTGGGAGCTGAGGGAGGGTGGACAGTCACGGAGCTTGATGTTGATCAATGGCGAGACCACCGTCTCTGTTGCAAAGAAAGGGAAAATTGGAAACCACAACCAGAAAATTGGAAACCAGTTCATATATATAGACTGATTCAAAAATTTGCCCTAAAATTGAAGCCTCAAAGAACTGAAGAAACAAAATACCTTTGATGTTGGGAGGGTGGGAGCCGATGGAGGGTGGGTGTCAATGCTGATGTTGGGAGGGTGGGAGCCGAGGGAAGGTGGACAGTCGCGGAGCATGATGTTGATCAATGGCGATGGTATTTCTTCCCTGTTGAGACCACCGTCGCTGTTGGAAGATTATCTTCAGTTTATCTGATCTGCTACCTCTGGCCGTGAGTTTCAGAAGAGAAAGAATTTTGAACGTGAGAGAGAGATCCATCATAGACGGAGTCGATGAGAGAACGTGGGAGTTGAAGAGAAGGTGTTTAGGCAGACGTGGGAGAGAAAGAGACAGAGCAGAGAGTGTTTGAGCAGGGATAAAAATGATCTCAACTGTTAGATAGTATATAGGAATCATCTCAGCCAAGAGTTTCAGAAGAGAAAGAATTTCGAACGTGAAAGAGAGATCCACCATAGACGGAGTCGAGGAGAGAACGTAGGAGTTGAAGAGAAGGTGTTTGGGCAGACGTGGGAGAGAGAGAGAGCAGAGAGTGTTTGGGCAGGGATAAAAATGATCTCAACCGTTAGATAGTATATAGGAATCATCTCAGCCATTGATACAAAATGTATATCTGATACATTTTATACATTTTCAAAAACCTTTCTCCCTTATTATATAGATATATATATATTATTTATGTTTATTTTTCTTTTCATGAAGCAAGGCAACCACTCAAATGAAAGAGTGTATCATGTTTGGAAGACGTGTCATGTACGGAAAGTTATTTGGTACTATTAGAATATGGTCGTGTACCAAAAATTTTATATAATGGTTTAGTCGTTGAAAAGCAAATTCAATAAAATTACTTTAAAAAATTCATAATAATTGTTTTTGCGACAGTTGGTGTTATTGTTGCTAAATTTGTCATTAAATTGATTTTGAACCAGGCTTATTAGCGACGAATACTGCTGCAATCGTAAAAAAACATTTTTTTACTTTTTTTGACCCTTAATAACCGTCGCAAAAGAGTTGAAAATCCGTCAAAAAAAATAGTGACAATTTTAATCTGTCGCAAAAAACTTTTGTCATGTCTGTTTTTGCCATGCCTCATATCCATCGCCCATCCACCGCTAATACTTTTTGCAACGGATTTTTTATTTTTAGCGACAGTTTTTATCCATTGCTAAAAGTCCCTTTTTTTTTTGTAGTGGTATAATGATTAGTGAAAAAGGTAAGATCCATGATTTTTTATTAAGTAATTCACGAATATAAAAAGATATAATAAATGATAATTAATAAAAAAAACATATAAATACGTGGTACTCTAAAAATACTCAATAATTTTCCGTCACGCAAATACCTCTCGCTAGAAATGTGGGGAAGTTGCAAAAGTTATGCTTACACGTTTTATAAGATGGGGTGATTGTGTGGCAGTTGACAAAGGATGAGGTGGTGAAACTAGGCCTGTAAATGGTGGAAAATCAAAAGAGTAATGTAAGGGATTTTAATTTTTTTATCAAACAAATAATTAAATGTCTCATATATCTTATATTTATGTGAGATATTTGATCATTTATTTAATAGAAAATTTAGAACTTATAGCATTTTCCAAACCAAAAATAGATCACCAACACCACATCAGAGACATTTCTCTTTTTCTTTTTTTATTTTAGGAGTTATTTATCATAATTTGTAAGAGTAGAATAGCATTTGTAACAAAATTATGTTCATCGAATTTTTACTCTTTTTAAAAATTAGTGGAGTTATCTTTTGTTAGATTATTGAATTTAATTTTGTTGTTGGCAAAGTGTGTAACCAAATTATCTGTCTATTGTAGATTTATAAAAAATTGGGCGAATTATACTAACAGTCCTTATAGTTTGGGACTTGTGTCACTTTAGTCTTTGACTTTTCAATTATGACACATTTGACCATGAATTTTGAATCTTGCTTCAAATAAGGACAATTGAAGATACCATTGTTTAATTTTAAGGGCAAAATCGTCATTTTGATAAAATATAAACTAATTTGACAAAAATAAATATCAAAAAAATATTTTTAAATTTTTAAAAATTATTTCTATCCACCAAAGATAAAATTATGTAAAATTAATAAATCTTCTAGACATTTATTTATTTATTTTTTACCAATTTTTTTTTATTATGTGTTTGGATGATAATCATGTAATGGGTTAATATTGATATTTTAATATGTAATCGATATATTTAATATATCAAATATTTTTAGTTTTGGATTCTTTTCTTCTTTTTTTGATTTAATGAATTAGTTTAATAACGATATCAAAATTGTCGCCATATTTGACTTTTGAAAAAATAAAAACTAATTTAATAAAAATAAAAACAATTACCCATTACATGATCATCATCGAAACACATAATAAAAATTAATTTGGTAAAATAAATAAATGTTTAAAAGATTTATCAATTTTACATAATTTTTTCTTTAGTGGGTACAAATAATTTTTAGAAATTCAAAAATATTTTTTTGACATTTATTTTTGTCAAATTAGTTTATATTTTATCAAATTAACGATTTTACCCTTAAAATTAAGCAATAATATCTTCAATTGTCCTTATTTGGAACAAGATTCAAAATTTAGGGTTACATGTGTCACAATTGAACAGTCAGAGATCAAAATGACATAAGTCCCAAACTATAGAGACCGTTAGCGTAATTTGCCCTAAAAAAGTTTGCTATAATTAAAACAGAAGAAATATAAATTCTTCATCACCATCCACGCTTAATTATCAAAACAATGTTTTGGCCAAGACAGACATTTGATTGAAATACTCCTACATTTTTTTTTGTGATTTTGATGCTACTCTTTATCTTCTAAATAGAGTGTTTTCACAAATTTTTTCCCATATAATTCGAATCTAATTATTTTTATCTGTTTGGATTTAAAATTTTATCATGTTGTTAAATTTTTTCAGTATCTCAAAAAAACTATACATATTGATTCATTATCATCTTCAGGTCAAAATATGAAAAAGAAGATGTAGGCTAGACTTAAATAAACCCTAAAAAATGAAAATAATATGATGTGTCACATCATAAAAATAAAGCACATATGTGTGTCATGAGAATGTAAGGTTAACATGTTAGTTTGGCCGCACTCTCTGTTGTAATATTATTATTTTAAATGTTTTAAAATAATATTCTAGTATTTTTTTATTTTTTAAATAATATTTCTGTGTGTTTCGTTTTGTTTTGGGTAGTGGATGCTCCAAGAACAACCAAATGGTGCCAAGTCTGGTTATGTTTCCTCTCTTTTGTTTTAATTTGTGTGTTTTTGATAATAAAAATAATAATAAGTTCAAAAAACACTTATTATTTTTATTTTTGTGCAAGAATAACTTTTTGATGTTTGCTAGAAGTAAGTTAATTTTTAGAAAATTTTCCGAACAATTTGTCAAATAACTCCGAGATGTTTCAAGAACTCCAGTACAATTTTTCTAAAAAAACTACTATTCTCACTCCACTTTGCTCTAAATACAATCATTCTTTGTCAAAAGACACTCCCTAAAAAAACTAAAATTCAAAGGATATTAATATAACTATGTATAATAAAGATAATGAAAGAATTGTATTTAGAACAAAATGGAGTATAAATAACAACTCTTTTCTAATACAATTTTATGTAAACTTATTCAAAAGACCCCCTAAAAATGTGCATTTCATAGTTTTACTCCTATAATCATAAAACTTTCAACAAAAATATGTAACTGTTCTTACATTTGCAGCAAAATACTTGATACCTAATTTATCATCGCTCACCAAATTTTTTCTCATAATTTTCATTTTTACCTCTTATGATTTATTCCATATGCAGTTTGTTCCTCCATCATTTATTTAGAAATAAACACATAACAACATGTATTTTATGAACTGAAATTTGAAAACTTAATTGTCACAATTAGAAGGTAAGAGACCAAAATGAAATTCAAGTGAGAGTTGGGGGTGAAAATGTAATTTACCCTTTCAAAAATTAAGATTCCCTATTTAAGTTTCATTTTAGTCCTTCACCTTCTAATTGCAACAATTAAATCCTCATATTTCAACTTGTGTTCACACACCGGTTCAAATATGAGGACTTAATTGACTAAGGTTTCAAGTATGCAGCTCATATGTGAGTTTATACTACAAGGAAACTTGAATTCATTCAAGCAATGATCACCTGGAATGATTCCTCATATTTGAACCTGTGTTCACACACCGGCTCAAGGGTGAAAAATGTAATTTACCCTCGTAAAATTTTAATTAAAATTTGACAAAGGTTTCAAGTATGCAATTCAGACGTGAGTTATACTACAAAGAAACTTGAATTCTGAAGCAACAATCACCTGGGATGAGGACTTGAATAGGTTGTGTTACACTAAAGAGTTGCTGCTGAGTAAGCCAAACTTTTGGATCTTTTTCTGGTCTTCCAAACTACATCTAATATGACAGGTTTGACAAATCAAAATCTTAGGGTTTAGGAGGCTCTCTTTTACCAAAATGAGGTGTCTACATCTTCATGAAGTCACAATAAATAAAGACTACAAAGTTCCTTCACCCTAAAAACAAACTTCAATTTTATGATAGCTCGGCTTTCCTATCTTCCAAGAGCTTCAGCTCCTTCCGCCAACCTTCCAATTTAGCCATCTTCTCCAATTGTTCCGGCTTCATATCTTGCTCCACGGTTTTCTGCTGTTGAGCTTCTGCCAACCTTATCTGTTGACATTAACAACAACAACAACAAAAAACAGGAGAGTTCAATATCTCAGTTCAATTGCTATCGTCATAATGATTGAACCTTGAAAGCACGCAGAAAATGAGTGTGGTGACATTGGGAACTACGTTTGTGAAACATGAGAGGTGTTTAGGTATATTAATCACACCAAAAGCGGTGAGGTTTCCCAGTGAACCTGATGGAATTACTATGCAGTTATACAAATTATATAACCGTTGAACGGTTGGAAACAGGTAGCAATCTGAGGTGACGAACATTCCCAACCAAGATTTACCAAAGAATCTAAAAAACAGGTAAAAAAAAAAAAATGCAGTACTAAACATAAATGACTGCCCAAATAGTATGAACCCAAGTAATCCCATATCTGGTAACATGATACATGATGATCTAGCAGCATAGCTCGATAACATAGTGTTTTGCTACTTAGGATCAAATGTATGATTCACTGATATCTTTTTCGTACAAACAAACTATACATAAGCATGTTGAAATTTCTTGGCTCCAATGATCTACATTTCCACTATTAAACAGATTTGTGCTTGGTTCAAAAATCCTCATGAGAGCAGGTGCCACAGACGAGACAAGATCCTTCCAGTTGATTATAATTGAAAAGCAACCCAGGTGTTAAAGAAGAGGGAAACTGGAGGCTTATAACTACTACAAATGGGACAACTCCAAGCGATGTGAGACATCTTCTAACACACCCTCCTGGACCACAACATACAATAGCCAGATAAATGGCACACCAATCACAGGCCCAACCAAGCTCTAATACCAAATTGAAAAGTCCAGCCCACACTTCTCCTTAAAACTCAAGTGTTAAGAAGAAAGAAATTGGAGCCTTATAGCTGTCACAAATAGGGCAATTCCAGAAGATGTAGGACACATTCCAACAATTATCACAACAATTCTAATAAAAACAGTTGTGCTTGTTTAGGTAATCAGACAGAACTGATCCATCAATCATTTTACCAATGTTTCACCAAATACATCTGAGTCTGGAATTAGTTTTCTGCATGTTCACTGACTAATTTATATTCTGGTTATACTGAGCTATCTGTCATATTCAGAATGCAGGCTCCCGTCGAAATACGATGGAAAGTGAGACTTTTTCTTGTTTTCAGCTAATCTTGAGCAAAGGGTTTTGTCAGATTCGTATTTCAGATTTCATGCCCAATGAAAATCAACGATATATTCCCTGGTAATATAAAAGAAAGTATTTTATCATTCTTTGAACATTCAAGAGGTACTGTGCCTTTTTCATTAATAAATGAATTCACTCAAGGACATCAAAACATAGTTACAGAAAATGACTGTGACGTCCTCTTTTGATGTATATGAAGTATGAACAAACAAACAGCTCAAAAACTCAACAAAAGAATCAGATGATCACGGAGAAAATCCTCAAAGAGAGAAGTAGAGAAAGAGAACATATTCACCATCATACAATTCACATTACAAATGGTAAGTCCAGTCTCAAAAGCCCAATTATTCTGTTTCCTTCAAATTGAGTGTCACACCAAGCGTCCCTAAAACTGTTCCACCTACAATTTCCATTGAATTGAACTACCCAACAAATCAAATAGCAATCCCAATTGCCAACATGATCCGGTCATACCAAATATATAAAGAATAGGAACTAAACATCGCTGGCTACATCTCAATAAAGTAAAAGATGATAAATATTTTATGCCAAACTTCTACACAGAAACACCAATTACTAATTAAATGAAGCTTCTCAAGGTTGTCAGTGGTCAAATAGCTTCTAAGTTCAAACAATGCAGTCCAAGAAAAAAAATGACACCTTCAAAGGAGCCTATGTACACTAAATTCCTTCCCAAGGTAAAAAAGGAACTTTGCATCCACAACCTCCTTATAAGGTGATATGACATCTTGCTTCCCCCCTTCGCGTCATGTTTCCCATCTCATCTCAAATCTAAACCGAGTTCAACTTGTCATCCTGAATTAATGGAATAGAAAAAGGGTCCACATCACTCCACGGAGACTTGCATAACTAACTCCTGAGTCCTGAGGGAACCTCACCCAACACAATTGTACAGAGACCACGGTGCAATTTCTTCAAAGGGCCTCCCTGCAACACACCATATCAATATAAAACTTCCTTTGACCATCTCCCACAATAAAACAACCATACTTCTGAAAATTACACCCACAAAATCATGTTAAATTACCCTTCCACAAGCTAAATAATTCCCTCACTCCATCAAAACTCACCATCTGGATCTGCAAAGACTCCCATATTTCCTCTGTACTCTCGTCCAAACAAAATCTCTCTCAATAACACATCTCCACAACCATTTGACAAACAATGCTCGACTAAAGATTCTCAACCCATAAATCTCCAACTGAGATGAGACCACGTGACCGTCAGATAGCTTGACATACATTGTTGGACTCATTTCCTAATAGCTTAGGCTTTTGGAAAAATTGGTAACTTAACATGGTATCAGAGCTCTGATTGGTTCAAGTCTCTCCGTTAGCATTTGGTATTATATCCCCGTTTGATTTATTTCTCTCTATTTGGTTGTTTGCTTCTCCTTCTGTTTGTCTCTCTACGTGCAAGACAGGGTTGCACATGTGTGAAGGTGTTAGATAGCTTGATATACATTGTTGGGCTCATTTCCTAATAGGCTTTTGGGAAAATTGGTAACTTAACAGCGACAAACTCCATTTCAAGTTTCAATTAAATGTTACTTGAACTTGTCTAACAGACCACTCCATGAGAAGTCTTTCTGAGCTTCTGCAGTCCTTCACTACCAAGGTCGGAATAATGAGAAGGCTAGATAATGTGCTCTTGACAGTTGTGAGATTTCCCCTTCACATAAATACTGCTTTTAAAGACCTTTTGTGGTCTTTGGTTATGACCTATCTACTGTGGTTGTTGTTTTGGTGACCAAAGAGGTCTTTGGTTATGCCTCAAGTGGTGTTTGGTTATGATCCATAATGATCCTTTTAGTTATGACCGAAAGTGGTTTGATTATGACAGAATGGTATCAACACCGCAAAATGTAACTTGCATATGGTACACCCCCTCTAGAGGGTGTGTATTGTAGAATCTCCCCAATATGATATACAATTGATTTAGCCTTATAAGAAGATTTAAAGATAAACCGGATTAAGATCAGTGAAAAGGCTCTACGAGCTCCTGCAGTCCCTTCACTACCAAGGTTGGAAAGTGAGAAGACTAGACAATGTGCTCTTGACAGTTGTGAGTTTTCGCCTACAGATTAATACTGCCTCTTCACCCAGCTAGCCTCCTCAAGTTTCACCACAATGATATACAACTGATTTACCCTTATAAGAAGAGTCAAAGATAAACCCAAATAGGAACTTCCAGACCACACCCACAATTCTCCACCACGAATATAACATCCAGGTCCAGGTCCAGCACCTTACCAACCAGGACCAGTTTTTATTTCTCAAATTGTTCCTAAAACAAAACATAGTTTTTTTTTTTTTTTTTTTTTTTTTATAATTTTTTTTTTTTTTAAATTAATAAAACTCTAAGCTGTAAAACCTCCTACTCCACCAAAACAGATAGTGACATCAGAGGTGCGGGAGAGGAACTGCTACCTCCTCTCCTGTCCTACTGCCTACCATGAATCCCCTCAACCAACCTCCCTACTCGGCATGAATGTTTTGGCCTTAAAACCCTTGATTTAGAAAGAAGATGAATAGAACCAAAAAAAGGTCCCCTATTGAGTAAAACAAGTCTTCCTCAACACACAAGAACAGCCAGTTTAGGCCACATTAGATGGGGATCTGGGTCAAATTGATTGAGCACAGACCTAACATTTGGCATAATTTGCATGAAGTGAGTGTCCTCAGGTTTGAATCTACAACCTTAAGGCTAGTAGGCCAAATTTTAACCACTGAACTAGTGTCCCCCTGCCTCTTCCTCAACACATGAAACACAATTTTTTTGATGAAAATGGTTCAAGACTTTCTCAATATCAAGCTTGCATACTACCTATTGCTCCTCAGACAACACAGTCATTAGTAATTTAGCAACTAATAAAACATCAACATCCCTCCACACTCATAAAAGCATTTGAGATTCAGAAATAGTGCCACTTATAATCTTCCTTCGAATAAAAAACATTACCTTCACCACGAGCTTTTATGCACTCCCTACACCATGAGCTTTTATGCACTCCCTATAAGACTAATCAATCTAAATACCTACAACACCCCATGCAACAAATAGGACTCTGTTCAAACTCTCCATGCTATAACAACAAAAACAACAAGAACCCCAATAATACAACAAAACATCCATCATCTTGAACCACACTCCAATATTGAAAGAATCCCTTCATCATACCATCCAACTGGGCCCTCTTCATCCCTTTCCAAGTTTTGGAAAGCAATCACTATCTTGTCAAGAAATGGTCTCTCTAGCCACTCCTTAATCCTTACCCTCCTCCCAATGGAGTCAAGCTCAAGTCTTTCCAATAGTAACCACCCTGAAAGTAGTCTTGGAGGATGGCGCCTCTCATAAAAACTCATGACAACCCTCTTAACATAGTCTTCTCCATCACTTTCTCCCCCTCAAAAGCAAATCTTTCTATATGATGTGATCTTATGATCATTAGCCATCCAGCTAAGAACCCCAAGGGGTTGGCCTGGTGGCAAGGCCTTAGGTCTTGGGGTGTACTCCCTCTAAGGCTCAAGATCGAAACTTCTTAGGTGCTAACAATTCCTTGGGGCCATCGGACTGGGAGAAAACCCTTGAATTAACCGTGGTGCACTTGAGAGAAACTCCTTGTCGAGGGTCTGTGCACCCATGGGGATTAGTCGGACTTTGATTCAGATACCTCGGTATCAATAAAAAATTATAGCCATCCGGTTAAGATGCACATACACTTCTAAGAATGTGTCTTGTCCATGTCGAACACTGATACTTATCTGACACTCCCTAACAAAATACACCTCCAAGTATATCCCTATTATCTTTTAATTTTTTTAAGAATTGGACACACTTCAGACACTTGGGAACTCACATGACCATCACTTACCTATTAGTATTACTCCCTCCTCTTTTAGACTTGTAATTTTAGGTATTCTAAAACACAAAATTTTCAATTTGTTTATGAATAGAGCTTTCTAAAATAGATATTAGGAATTTTTCTTCATTTGTTACATTACAAATACATTAATTTTGTATTATATCAAAATAGTAAGGAATCATATTCCACATTCCACATATTAGTACAAATAAAAATATATATTTATTTGTTGTCATATCTCTCCCGTGTCATTTCTTTTTTCTTTTATTTATGATTTTAATAAATAAAAAAAAATTGTGGGCGCGTTTGTGTCTTGTGCCTATATCCAAACTTCTTAGTCATCCGATAGCATTTAGAGTTCTTGTCACCTGCTATCAACCACAATGCCTTAGTTTTGTGTCTCCAACTCGCCACCTTTGCAATAGTAAGTTTCCCTAATCCCCCTCCTTCATTCTCTTCTAAATTTCTCTTATGTTGAAAGACCGCTTGACCCCTCCTTCCTATTTAACTTCTTAATCTCACTAGCATATTTGTTATCTCCTCTTTGAAAAGTTATCATGTATGAGCAAATCTCACCAATTATGAACACCAATTTTGCTAGGTGCTGTGTGGTCTGGCCAGGGGGTTTCGACTTTTTGGAATGTGGGCCTGCACCGTGCTATTCAGGATTGGGAGCAAGGTCAGTTGGTGGAGTTGTTGACTTTTTTATATGAGTTGAGAGTGGGAGAGGACGGACAGGACTCTTTGGTTTGGGAATGTCCTGGGGCTAAGGGGTCTTTTTCCGTTTCTTCTTATTATCGTGTGCTTGCTCATGTGGAAGAGGTTGCTTTTCCTTGGAAGTGTGTCTAGGTTCCGGGTACGCCATCTAAGGTGGCCTTCTTTGTGTGGACGGCTATGTTGGGCCGTGTTTTGACTTTGGATAATTTAATTCGACGTGGCTACATATTAGTTAATTGGTGTTGTTTGTGTTGTGATGCTGCAAAGTCGGTGGATCATTTGCTCATTGTCCGGTATCTTCTCGCCTTTGGATGTCAGTTGTTGCGACTTTTGGTTTGGCTTGGGTGCAGCCGGCGTCGGTTCAAGCAGTCCTGCATAGTTGGGTAGGGGTCGTGTTGGAAGGAGACGTCGGAAGGCGTGGATGCTTGCTTCTCATTGTATTCTATGGTTGGTTTGGTTGGAGCGAAATAGGTGCGTTTTTCAGGGGCTATCTCATTCAGTCCTTTGGTTAGAACGGCGGCTTCTTACGATATTGTATGATTGGGTGACTAGATCGGTTGATCTGGATATTTTTGCTTTTGTCGAATTTGTGGAAGATTTGATTTGTTAGTTCGTTTGTTTGTGAAGCCTCTTTGGCTTCCTTTTTTGTATTATTTGCATCATCTTGATGCTTTTTAATAAAATTTGGTTATTTATCAACAAAAAAAAAAAAAAGGCACCTTACGAGGGTTACAATTCAAAACAAAAAAAAAATTCTATCTACCGAATAAACATAATTTTGTTACTAACTCAGAATAATGCAATTGCAAATGCAAATACCACAAAGAAAATCAAAACCTTCTTAAAAGGCTAGAAGTTTGCATCACTACTGTGAATAGGCTCATGAATTTTTTGGGATATGGGTCAATAATTAGGAATTTAGGACATAAATATTCTAAACAAACACAGTTAACTAGGGATATTGTACTTGTATCATTTAAGTTGAACCCTGTAGATTGGATGGTCCAACTTAAATGCAAGGGAAATCAAATGTGTAATTGTTGCCCAAAGAAAAAAAAAAACAATCTGAGTAAAAAAAAATGCAGAGTAAGAGACATAATTTGAACAAAACAAATTGGTCTATAGTGACACACTATCAATCAACTTAGAAGGAGAAGAGTTACAATTGCTTTCCTCCAATATTCATGGATGTCATGATATAGAATCTAAAATGAAATACTTAAAATCTCACTAGGATTCCCTTGCTAGAAATATTCCATTGGAGTGTTTCATGAAATATCCATCATAGAGGAACTCCCATAAAAATCAATAACTGAAATAAGAAAACTAATTGGGGAAAGCCAGCATTTTGCTTGAAATAACTAATTTTTATCAAACCAGCATTTTATTAACAACAGATTGGGGAAAGCCACCTTTTTGCTTGTAAACAAGTTTAGGGTGCACTAAGTCTCTGAATCAGTAAATCACAGTTAATAAAGACTCAAGTTGCACTCAAGCGCTAAAGTCCTCTACAGGCCAAGTGCAAGGCACAGCATAAATCATGAGCCTAGTTGAATTAAGACACTTGTGTGATAGGAATGTTTATTAAATATACTTCCGACTCAAAGCAACTTAAAATATGTACCACAAATAAGATTGTGCATACTTTGATATACATGTGTATTTTCTACGATAATAAAAAGCCACAATTACATATTAGTAGAGTCAAGCAATAGAGTCTAGTTCAACTAGCCAGCCATAAGCCCATGAATCTAGAATCTGAAATATATATTATCTATCTCAAGACCATGAATATGATATACGACATATCAATCAATGGCCAACGACGAATAACAAGATATAGATAACAATAAAGGTATGATTCAATTATAAAACATGCACCTTTCCAAGCCTGAAACTTGTTAAAAGGTGTGTCCCTAAGAGCTTTAAGTGGGCTTGACTGAAGGTGTCTTGCGCTTTCCCTAAGCCTTTGATGAGCCTAGGGCTTGTTTTGGGGCCAAGGTGTGACATTAACAAATAACAACTGTCCCAGACAAACTAGAAAAAGGAACAGAGTAGAGTCATGAATATCCTCTTCAAATGCAAGAAGCATGAGAAATTTTACCTTCTTTTTTAGTGCTCTAATCTTTTTATCAATATCTGGAACAGGATCTGAAGGAGTTGAACATTGTGTTGAGTTTGAGGGAGGTGCAACCACAGCAGAATTTGCAGATATAGTAAGGTCATTCAACTGTGATACCACTGGCTCAACAGATTCCAATCCCTGACTTGCATCTTCATCCGACGTTTCATTCCTATCCGAGTTCTTACCCTTATCAAGGGCAGCCTGCACCAGTAACATGCTAAATTTATATATAAAAACAATAACAACCCACAAAAGAAAAGTACCAAAAATAAAAGCAAGATTGTTGCTAGCATGTAGGTGCATGAATAAACTTCCTACAACTTATTTGTGAGACAATTATAATCACAGTTAAGTCTGTTACACACAGCCATGCCTTTTAGCTCCAATTGTAAACTTCATGAAACCATAGACAGTAGACCCCAGAATGAATTACACCTCCTATTTCAGACCTTGCCCATGAAATAAACCATGCACCTAAGGTCCAACCAATTAGAAGAGCGTCACTATATTACTTTTCAGAAGTGATGTGTGCTTGTTCCCCACTTCTACACAATTTGTAAACCAAAAAGGGAAGAGATAATATAAAAGTTCTTACATGCAGAGGTAGATAATGCACAGATAAACCCAAAGGGGATAGACACAACTGAGATCTTGTCCTCTCATTATTAGCATGTCAGGATATCCATTTTTCCATCTCTAAAAACAAAGTGGCGAACATTGAGGGCCTGGATGTAAAGGTAAGAAATAAAATGCAAGGCACACAAGAATAGAGTAGGATTGGTGTGATAATTATTCACTCTGGAAAATAGCAGGATCTGGTTTGTGATGAAATTCCCTCTTTAGTGCAAAATCAGCAACATTCATCTACTATCAATATCTCCAACAATAACAAGGGCAATGCAAAGGACTAGAAAACAAACTGAATGAAAATGAAGTCACGAATGTTCGACAGAAGGTTGAGAGCATTTTTTTTTTTAAATTGATAAATGTTCGTCTTCACTCTTCAAAGCTTCTAGCCCGGAACTAGCCTATATATGACTCTCATGAAAGCTTGTATTGTAACATAGAACCAAAATTACAAGTTTTAAGCGTACTATTCTTCATTCTCCTCATTATTCTATTCTTGAGAATTTATTGATAAAATAAAGACTACTGATTTTGATCAATGACGAGAGGAACCCCAACCTAAAACTCAACCCCTAAGGGCAAGATTAAATAATCTGCATTTCTCTTTCAACCTCACTTCCATTGCCTACATGATTTCTCATGCCCACACAAGGCTCACATCATTTACTGTGGCATGTGAAGATCTTAAGAACACCTCATATTCACTGACAGGTTATTGTCTTTGTAGTTGTGATACCAAATGTCTTCTGAAGATTCATCCTATTATTAAGTTTATGCAATACATGCATGCGTTTGCTACAGGAACCTCTCCCAGATGGTGCCACGCTGGCGGCAGACACATTGCCAAATTTAAATTTATCACATTTTCTATTCATTATCATTTCTTTTGCCATTTGATTATATAGTTTGCAAAGCTAAAGAAGAGGAAAGCATGTAAAAAAATCCTAACTTCGACTATTTTGTTGTAATTGAGTTAAAAGAGCCTTCAAAATGCATCCACTATCAACCAACCACTTTCCTTTCTTCCCACTTTAGAGTCTTGAACTATTCACACACCTCCTATTTTAAACTTCTTATCCTGTTCAATTTCCAAATTACTCCAAGCCTGTACCGTGAGGTGTACGTCACTCGGAGTGTTGAAATTGGAATAAATTTACAATTGAAATCATAGATGTGCAAAACTTTTTTTTTATCAGCAACAAAGCATATATGTGCAAAACTAACGCCTGTAGGTGGTGCAGGTCATTATGTATCAATTATTTAATGAATTGAAACTAGAACTGAATATCACACCTTCATCCTCTCTTTTCCTTGTGGTTTCGGTGGAGATACCACACTAGAGGCAACGATTACAATTTTTCAACTGTGGTGCAATAAAGGTAGTGGTATTAGTGACAAAGGGATGGCGGTGCTGCCTGTTTGGTGATATTACTGGTGCCAACAATATGATGATTCATTGGAGGTGATGTTACTAGTAACTAGCAACTTATCAGCAGTAATATTGGCAATAATGAAATGTTAATTAGGATTTTTGTGGACTAGTTCCACATTGTGGAGAACACACATCAAGCGAGGAAACAAATTTAAAGCTATGACACATGATGATGTGTTTAGTAATTTTAAGCGAAACTGAATTTTAAATTCAGATTTTTTATTTTTATTTTTTATAATAAGTTGCAATTCAAATTCTGCGAATGTATTCTGCAAATATCAAGTGACAATGTCTTAGATACCATATGCTTTGACATAACTTTCTTTTAGTTAGGGTTTATAACCTTTTTGTATACATCTGACGTGCACATGTTCTGCCCCTTTTCTGGCAGTTTATGAATGAATACAATTACTTTATTTATCAAAAAAGAGAGGAACAAGTGCATTCTAGTTGATTGTCACTTTGCCTGAAATCTACAGCCTAAAACTATCTGAAAAGACAATCCTGCACAGAGGCAACTACCACAGAAGATTAAAAAGAAATGCCCTTTATTTCATCCAAAGAGTTGATCCTTTCTGATCCTTTCTGCAATCAAACTATCACTTGGGTTAATTCTTTTATGGCATTGCGGGAAACAGGTGAGCATGCCTAATCTTTCTCAACGGTTTTATTATCTCAAAACAAATTTTACAAAGAGCAATGCTACATCTACTTAAAATCTTACTAACAATCTTACTAAAAACATGTTCAACTATGATTAGATGTTTAAATGTCATTATTTTTCAGACAATCAATCGCATTTGGCCTCTTGTATTTTTAGTAAAATTGTTAGTATATGTAGAATTATTCTTTTACAAATTATATCAAAGTATAAAAAAAACATTCTCAAAGCTAAAATCTTTCAAAAACTTAATTTGATTATAAACCCCTCAAAGCCCCCCAAAAAACAGGTTATGGTAAACATTGTAATCAGATTCATTTCATCCCATACAAAAACTCACAAAATTGTAAAGACTTGGCTCATACAAAATCAAGAGAAAGAGTAACCTGTAGCCGCTTCTCCTTCTTCCTTTCGTTCCTCTTAGCAGATTTGGTCTTAGGTTTTGAATCCAAAACCTGATCGTAACCCGGCGGCACATCCTGCAACGATTGCATCTCCTTCTTCCACTGCCATCACCACCATCATCAACATTAACGCACCTATACATACATATATAACATTACTGTATCTCAACATAGACATACACATATACACGTATATACGTACCAGAGCTCCCTTGGATTGGTAAATGGCGACTTCGTCCTGAGGAACATAACCAGCCCTAATTCGAATGGGTTTTCTGAGGGTTCCGTCTGGCCTTCGAGTTGGAGCGAGAATTCTCTCTCCTTGTTTTAGGGTTTTGCTCAGCTCAGCTTCCAACTGCTTCACTTCGTCTTCTCCGCCTCCACCATTACCACTGCTAGCCATTGCCATGTGAAGACGAAGACGAAGACGAAGATGATGATGATGATGATGACGATTGTAGAGAGAGAAAATAGAGCAATTGATCAAGGAACTTGGTTGAATAATGCGGAATCAGCTGAGAAAGAAAGGGTTTTGTAAAGGGTTTTGTGTGAAATCTTTTATGGAATTATTGGAATTGATTGGTTTGAGATGGAGAGAAACGATAGAGAGAGTGTGGGAGTGATTGTTTTGTGGCGAAGGCTGTAATTTCGAAAGAAAACATGGTTTTTATTTGGGTAAATTGCAATGACCTCCCTTGAATTTTGAGATTTAGCATATAGACTACGTTTTGAAAATGTGTTTAACCTCCCCAACCTTCACAATTCGTTTGAAAACTTAGGTCCCGTTGGACAACTCAATCTTTTAATTTAAAAGTCAAAAAATCACTAAAAAAAATTAAAAGTCAATAACCTATATCAAAAAGTCAAAAATTCTTTTTCTCTCTATTTTTCATATTTTTTTTTATAAAAAATCAAAAAATTATCTCAAACATACTAATTTTTTTTACCTTATATTTTAGTCAAAGAGTTACTAAAATAGCATATTTCAAAATAATGACTAATTAAAATGGCTGAATTACCCCCATTTCAAGTCCAAGTGCATATGGTATGAAAAGCAAATCCAAACTCGATAAGATATTATCTGAATCTACTTCAGATTCAAATTAGTAGTGAAAGGTGACTACGAAAATCACATCATGAATTAGTTTTTTCCTTCATTTATTTTTTATATTTTTAATTAAAAAAACATACATAAGAGGATATTATAGATCGTAGAGGTTCAATTGAGATAGTATCTCATTTGTTTCTCAATTGTGTGTGACTTTGTGTCGAATTCTAAGTCTACTTATTCCATTCCACATCAAATTGTTTTGTTTAAAAATTGGATCCAATGTTTACTTTGCTGCAATGAAGTTTTAAATTTTGTCCAAAAATAATAATGTGAAGGGAAAACAAAATTAAAGCAAAAAGATAATTTAAATTTTTATTAAAAATTAAATAAGAAGACAATCTTGTCTGTTCTTAATGTATGTTATGATTATAATTTATTTAAGAATACTAAATTATCTCATTATAACGGTTTTACTTTAATTAATTGGATGGTGACCAAATATTGATAGCGCACCTCCATACATTGATGAAAACAAGGGTCATTACACTACAGAGTTGGAAGCATGTAATGAATTTGGGAGATACATCATTAATTATGGAAAATTAAAATTCTCCAAAAATTGAAATGCTTCCTTTGGCTTGTATTAAAAGGAAGACTACTAACCAATTAACTGCGTCTTGTGAGAAATATGACTCATATAGATTTATGTCTTAGATGTGACCAGTCTAGTGAAGATATGAACCATTTATTTAGAGACTACACTACGTCCAAAGACATTTGGGTCCACATCCAAAGCAACAAGTGGTAGGAAAAAAGAATTGATAAGCCTCTGTTTGATTGGGTTACTTTTAACATGCAAAGCAAGAAGTTTTATTATGGAAAAAAATGGTACCTTGTGTTTATTGTTTTTCTTTGGCAAATCTGGAATGATCGAAGTAGAGTTGTTTTTGATAATTAAACTAACCCAATCCAAACCAGTGTTAAGAACATTAGGGATCATGTCTATAAGATTGATGAGGCTTTTCAATCCCCTCTTTACCCACACCCTCCTCTACCTAGACTAATTCAGTGGTGTTGTCCAATTGCAGGTAAACTTAAGCTGAATGCAGATGGTTGCTCAAAAGGAGACTCAGGTCAGGCTAGCTATGACAGACTCCTATGAAATGAGACAGGGACTTGGTTATGGGATTACTATGGCAAGTTAGGACATTGCTCAAGTTTGAAGGCAGAGATATGGGCAATATACAGAGGACTTATCATTCTTTTTCAAAAAGGCATTAGAGATGTTGAAATTGAATCTGATTCAGAGCAAGCTATCCTCCAAATACAACATGGCCCAAACCAACACTCACCTTACAAATCTCTCATTGAAGATGCAAAGTTCTTACTAGATAGATGCAATTGCTTTCTTGGACATACACTGCTAGAGGAAAACAAAGTAGTTGACAAACTAGCCAATTTGGGAGTGGCTCAAGAAGAACATGTAGTATTCCTTGAAACACCACCAGTTGAAGTTAGTCATTTGGTCATATAAGACATGATTGGAATTAGTGTGATGAGGGATTAGCCTTTGTTTGATGTATTTGTGACTCTGCATCTTTGTTTGCTTTAATTTCCAATGAATCAAAAAAAAAAAAAATTTATGCATTCATTGATTATTTTTCTTGTTGGAATAGGTTTTTGATGAGAATACAATTATTGAGTAATTTTTACAAATATTGTAAGGAACTAAATGACATTTTATAAGATAAATTTATGTAGTACACTATCACTGAAGATACACAATTAAAATATAGAATGGATCACATAAAGTGTAACAATAGGTTGAGATTTATTATGAATATAGACCTCTTCTTAGTCTTCTAGTGTATTTCTTATAAACCATTTTGTGATCTAACACAACATTTGGAGAAAGGTTGTCATTCATCCAAAATATAGTACAAGAGTCGCAATGATTATGAAGGGCACGGGGATGCTTTGTCACGAATTTGTGTGTACTTATAAAAAATAATCACACACGTTGAATCAGGTCCTAAGACTAGAAATTTATGGTTTATGTAATTTTATCATAAAATTTCAAAATATTAAATCACAAATATCTAAAATTTTGTAGTTAGTATTATAGAAGTTTATAACCTTTTTTGTTTTTCTTTCTGTCACTTAATGAAATATTTTTTATTACGCCAATTTATGATGAAATTACGTACGTATTTTGTAATTAATATTATGAAATTTTATAATAAAATTATACATTTTATGGTAGGTTGCATAAAACATAGCATTTTCCCTTAAGATTAATATTTGAAACAAAGAATTCTTGACCATTATTAGGGAATGCCATATTTATTACATCTCAAAAAAATTTGGTAAATTACTCAAATCTCATTTGAAATTTGAAAAAAAAAAAAAAAAAATACAAACACCGACCTCTTTAGTAAGGCTAGTAGTAGATGGTGCACAAACATAAATAAATAAAATTAAATATATATTTCAATAATTTTTCCATCCATATAGCTAACAAATAATTGATAAAAAAAATGACCAAGTACTATGTGAATTAAAACATTAAAAAAATTCAATATAATTATATCAAACATATAAAATTTAATATACTTTCCCCAAACCTCTAAAAAGTGTAAATTACCCTAAAAAATAAGGGTTTCAATTTGTAGTTTCCAAATTCTCCATGCTCTTTGGTGATTTGCAATCTATTTCATCGGGTAATCAACTAATCAACCAAAATATTTTGACATTAACAAATTATTATCTCACAATAGAATGATGATTTGAAGGACAAACAATAATATTGATATTACAAAACCGTCCCATCTACTCAGACAACAAACCCTCACTGCCTGCAATTTACCTCAAAAAATAAAACAAAATTGAGGCAAGGATTACCCCTTCTTTTTCATCAAGCGACGACGCCGTTCAGCCTCTCCCTCTGCGACCAGAACGCAGAACTCCGCCCCAAGCATCTCATGTATGTCAAGATTTAATGAAATGCTCAACCCAACCGTCTCAATGATCACTTCTACAGTAATACTGAAGCCTAAACTAGACAACACGCGGACAGCATTTGCAGTCCTGCATATGTTTTGCCTAGTCTCGAGTGGTGTGTAAGTTTTTTCTTGTTCTTCAAGACTCATTGAATATTTACTGGATTTGGCATTCTGTTGCTCAGATTTACTCGCTCGATCCTCTATCATATCATGTTTGGCTTCAACGTGTTCACCAACCCAGATGAATCCATTGCAGCCAAGTATGAGGTCAATCCCATACTGTTCTAGGTGGTGGAAATGCTGTTTCCGTCTCTTCACTAGGTAAGGGGCGACGGTAAGCAACTGCCCCCTCTCAATCTGCGAATAGAATGTACCATAAAACCAATCAAACAATACGTACTACAGGAAGACGACTATATTAAGATGGTGAGAGTAATGCCAAGTTTGGAGATCCAGAAATTGACAGCATGCTCCCAATAAAATATCACCAATGTTGTGCATCGTTTTTCCAATAACAATATAACAATTTGAGATTAAATGAAGATGAAATAGTATTTGGCATTCTTCAAGCGAAGTTTCACAAAAAATGATATAATACAACTCCATTTGTTGGCAAAAAACATTTTCCTATATTTGGTTACGTCCTTCAAAATAATCTATTAATGGTGGTGGGGTTGGCGGTGGTAATAGCAGCAACAGGGTGGAGGTGGAGGTGAAGGTGGAGGTGGTGGTGGTGGTGGTGGTGGTGGGGTGGTTGGAGTCGTGGGAGTGGCAGCAGCGGCAGCATGGTGGTGGCGATGGGGAGTGGTGGTGGTGGTAGTGTGGTGGCATTGGTAAGACTCTAGTCCAGAAAACCTTTTGCACCATTCAAAAGTGATAAACATTTTTTCCCCAATAAACTTCTTGTTAGCATGGGTTAAGACTTTATTCTCGTCAGAAATTTGCTTTGTTAATGTAAATTACACAGGTGATATTCCACTTTCTCATAACCATAGACACGACCAAAACTAGGTTAAATGTTGAAGATGCAAAAGGCAGAAAAGAACGCTGAATAAATAAAAAAAACTTCAACAAGACACACCTTCCCATACTTCTCACTTCTTGCTTGCAGGTGCAAACTACCATCGTGCTGGAAACCACGAACTTCAGCCTGAAAGAGTTGCAACACAGATTTAGCGTCATTATCATTATTATCTTCTATTTAGAAATAACTACCAAAAACTGAAGAATCAAAACCGCAACCCAATCGTGCAGCCACTAGATGTGCAGCCGCGTGATGACATGATGGTTCATGTTATGTTCATATGGACTCGAATCCTAAAGTGCAACGTTAATTCTTTTAAGGCATAGTAGAACCAATTCTATATAGAGCCAAAGTAGAATGGCTGTAATCATTATAGCTTCTCAAGAAACAAGAGAATGAGCAAACTTACACAAACGACATCGTTCTCTTCAAAAATACTGCGCATGTTGAGTTCATCGACTGCTGTCCGCCGCCTCTAGCAGTTGTAAGAATGAATGTTACAAAGTACAGTAAATCACTTCAAGCAAGAAATGGAGCAAGTAGATCAATCTTTCAAAAAGGAACAGTTACAACAAACACTATGGCATTCAAATGAAAGTGGTTGCATAGGATTACAAAGTTAGTTAATACGCTACTCCCAAACTGCAGTACAAGTTCATGATGTTTTCTCCCCTCTAATATGTTAGTCAAAGTTCCATTCACAGGGCCTATATATAGATGCATAATTTAAGAATAAGGGCACTGTCAGTTTAGCACCAGCCTTGTTCCCCAGTTATGCTAACCTCTGCGCAGCAACTACGAATTTCATCAGTTTAGGATGAGTTGGTGATAATGAACACAAAGGAGTTGGATAACGTGATAATTGAAGATTTTTTATTTTTATACATTTTAGGATTCATAATTTAACTAGGATTTCAGTTTTTGTTTCCTTCATGGATTATTTTAGTTAGCCCGTATATATATCTATATAATAAGGCACAAAGGTTTTTGAAAATATGTTAGAGACAATTATCCTACTAGAACATTTCAATGGTTAGAATTCATTTTGCTTAAAGATGGGCGGTAGAGATGAGACTCTCTCTCCCACTCTACTTTAACTTCCCGCCCACTTAACCCTAAAATTTTGCACCCAAGACTCTAAGGCTTGCAAACATTCCTTTTCAAATTTGCACCATTTTTCCTCTCTCTCTCTCTCTCTCTCTCTCTCTCTCTCTTCAAACTTCTCAAAGATCTCTCTCTCCCTCGGCAACATCTCTACCACCGACAGCAACTCTCCACAGCCGCGCCACTTCCACCGCTATGTCGCCTCCGATCTCCACCGACATCAACTCTTCTCCCTCTCGGATCTTCTCTTAACCCGCCACAGCGCCTCCGTCCACCGTCAAGAGTGTTTGGGTTTGTGTTTTCTAAATCTTAATCCATGTATTAAATGGAATCACACTAAACCCAGAAAAAGTTGAAGCATGGCATACAAAGACACTATATACATCAATTTGGGTTTGTGTTTCTAAGATTTGAGTTTGAATTTGAATTTGTTTTTTCTAAATATTAAAACTGATATGTTTGTGTTGGGTTTGTGTTTGTTTTTGTTGTTTTTGTTTTGTTTTGTTTTGTTTTTTTTTTTTTTTGTGGTGTTCCGTCTATTTTTTTATTGTTCGTATGCAACTTTTAGTTTTGGATCTAAAATGAATTTTGATTTCTGACATGATTTTGATTTATGAAATGGGTTTAATGAGTGTTGATTTTCAAAAACATAGTTTTCTATGATTTTGAAAATCAACCAGAAATTGGTAGTGATCACATTTGCTGGCATTTGATGTTTGGACATTAGCCCACAGCTCTTTGAAAGCTATAGGACATGAGCCTAAGCATAGACCAATGGGTTTTGTGGCCCCACTCAAATTTTGAGAAATTTAGCGACTCTAAATTTCAAGAATTTTACTCTTTGAAAGGTCCATGAATTGAGAATTGGGTAGGGGTTAACATAGGTGTTAGGGACAATAGGAAAAGCCAAATTAAAGCCATGGATAAGGGGAATTGACGTTGGAGTCGTATTCAATTGAGTGTGATTGATTTCCCTTCTGAGAAGTTGGGTTTATGTCATAGACAATATGATATTCCCATATATGCTTTTTTGTTGCTTTCTTTTTTATTACATTGTAAAAGGCTAAATTTTCTCTGAACACTACTGATATATAGTCTTTTGGGTCAGGATGATGGGAATGATTCGAAGTGTATCAAAGTTTCCAACTTACAGGAGGAGATTTAGGCAGATTGTGAAGGCCTTAAATCATTTATTCCATAGAAAATGAGGGTGCCAACAGATCATTTTCTATGAGATCAGTTGCCTCTGTTGAAGTTGTGTAAGACTAACTTCAACTTATTATTTTTTGTTATGTATTCATGAAATTCTTATAGTTTGTGAGGAACCTTTAGTTTGTGATGACAGTAATTGTAAAAAATATTTTGTTTGAAGAATAACTTATGGAAAATTTAAAAAAAAAGAAAAGAACAGAAAGAAAGTTTTCATCCAGTGACTTTGGTGTTTGAAGAATTTGTACAGAAAGCAGTGAAAATGCAAAATTGCTCTTCCTGCAATTTTTTTCTTCTATTTATTGACAGTCCATTATCGTTAGTATGAATTTTATGGGATTAAGTAATGAATTTTATATTTGAAAAAAAAGGAATCTCAATTTACCATCTCATTTAATATAATTTTATTTGTAAAAAATATTATAATTGCAATAGCATTATCATTAGAAAGAGGAATTGGTACAAAACTCCATGGAAAGGAGGTCAAACATGTTACATAGAAGTGGACAAAAAGTTCAATATTATCCTCCAATAACTCAATCTTAAAAAAATTAGAAAAAAATCCTCTATTAACTTGTGAGAGAGAGTGTTTTCAAAAATAATTTGAAATTTTTGATTGTTTTAGTAAAATGTATTATTTTTGACAAAATTATAATAAAATTTTATGTAAATTTAAATTTTAAAGTTTTATTTTAAATTTGTAAAAATTATTTTTGAAATTTGTAAGTGTAAAATTTTATTTTGTAAATTTTGCACTTAAAATTTTTAAGTGTAAATTTTGTAAAGAGCTTGAATTTATTGACTTTGTTCTTGGCTTTAAATAAGGTCCTTTGAAACTTCCTCTACTGATATCTACTATTTGCATTTTGTCTATTTCAGCTTCAGCACCAAAGAAAACAAAATGACTACTCCAACTTTCAAACGCTGTAATGTAACAATCACTGATTTAACATAGAAAACAACAACCCTCCCTAGCTGTTTCCAACCCCACTTCTTTATCCCTTCTTTTCATTGCAATTAGAATTGAAACTTTGTCCTTGTATTTTATTTAATGCCATTCTATATTTACCTCTGTTTCACATGGCTCCATGTATCCCCTTGCGCCCAACAATATCACTTCTTTTTTAATTGAAATCAGGAACTTGGAGTTGATCAATTTAATTTGTTTATATTAATGATGCCACAAGTCTTTAGGGAGGCAGGTTAGTAATTGTAGGAACTATAGAAAGGTACACTTGGTTATTTCGTTTCTAAATAGAAAATTATCAGATACTCTAGAAGTACCATATAATATAGTTTCTTTTTTGCTTTCTACTACACCTTTCTTATAGGTTGAGGCTTTTATTTATTTATTATATCTAATTTCCTCTTAATAAAAAGTTTTTCCTATAATTTATAGGTGGATGAGACTTAAACCCAGGTAAAACTCTATGCTTATTCATTTTCTCAAAATTTTCCCTTCACATACTATTTTTGATTTGATTATAGGTTATAGTCAAACTCTTATGTTTTTGTGTGTTGAGATTATATAGGATATTCTGTAATTTTGCTAGTAGAATGTTTGATAAAATACCTAAAATACAGTCTCTTTTTTATTTCCTTCACTGTAGTTACCAAGTGGAAGCATAAGCTTGACTGCCTTCAGAGTTTTTGTGCTTTGAATTTGGTATGGTAACTCTCTCTATTTTATATCAAATAATACTTTCGTGAGACGTAGTTTGGCTTTGCAATATTTATGGCAAATTATGCCATGGCTTTGACCCATTTTCGTAATAGGATGGTGAAAGAACATGTTGTGGATGACTTTGACCATTTTAATGTGATCTTAATTTTGTTTTCTCCAATTGAACCCATTGCTCCATAAATGTTTTGGTTAGCATATTGGTTTTCCATTGTATATGGAATTTTAATGAGAATGCTGTGAGTGTGGAAAAAGGTCATTGGAGCTATTTCCTTCCCAAATTCGCATTTCATTTTTTATAATTTATTTTTAGCAATGGGGTATCTTTATAAAAATTCCATTCTTAAAGAAAATGATGGTCGGGATAGCTAATAATGTTTTGTTACATATTTTTTGTACTCCTCCAATTGAAAATTAGGTTGTAATGTGTGCCTCTACAGCTTGCTTCTACTCTATGATAAGTTTTTGATCGGTCATGCTAATTTGGGTCTGATGAAAATGAGCAACCTTGGTTGTGGTGATGAAGTTGATGTCATTACTAGGTTGTGAGCTACTTATCAATTACGACAGGTAGCAAAATTGGTGAGTACTCTATTGAATTTGGTAATTCTGTTAAACCCAGTGAAGGTTGACAAGTGCTACCGCTTGAGAAATCCCAATAATCAGTGTTATCAATTTTTTTTTTTTTTTTTTTGTTGGGATTGCCTTCAGGCACGAGTTATACGCTAGGAGAGCTTAGGCATCATTAGCTTTACAGTTATTTTTTCCCTTTTGCTGATGAAGAAACTTATCTTCATTTGTCATTTTCAAGTGTATGGAACTATGCACTTCGTTTTCAAGTGTAAATTTAAAACTTTGTTATGTGTATATGTGAAAGTAATTTGTGAATATACTAATACACTTTCTAAATATTTGTTTTGATAGCTAAAAGAAGTTTCTTTACCCATAAAGCGTCTTTTGACTATGTGTAGTAGTGTAAGCACACGCATTGCACATCAATAAATTTATATTGGTGCAAAGCTGGGAATTTGAGGGCAAATTTTATACTATTTTTGGTTTTATCATTGCCAAATTTTGAAAATGATTGGTCAGGGCAAAAATAAATTTTATTATATCAGTTTAGTCTTATAGTTTATTTAGTTTCAATCTAAATTTTGTTTTTGTTGTGGCAGGGGGTTGGCTGCTGCCCATGAGCTAACCAAATGGATCCAAAGGGGTTGGTTTGATATTTTGCTTATGGTCATGTATTGGAAGTGAAATGAATATGAATGGGTGTAGGTGAAGATTGAAGAAGGTGATGGAGGGTTATCCTAAATCGCATCCAAAGTGGTAAACTCACATGAATTTTATAAAATTTTATATTCCACAGTTATCTTAATAGTATAAATGGATTTTAATGTGTACTATTTGGGCGTTGTTTTTATATATTTTTGAAGGATGACACTTTTGCCAAGTAAATTTTAAATTTTCTACTTTTAATGTGTATTGTGACAAATTTTGACTTTATGTGTACTCCTATTTAAACTTTTATGTTCCTAAATAACTTTTCGAAATATGTCATGTTCCTAAAGTAATTTTGCTGTTTTAATCTTCTTCCTTATTCATGGTAAATACTCTACCATTGTTGGTTGGATATGAATCTATAGGAATTGGATGAGATGAAGAAGCTTTTGAAAGAGTCCAGGGTTGTTCATTGATAGAAGGAAACAAACCAATGGCACCCTTGAACTCTCCAATCAAGGTAATCTCTTTAAACTTCCATGTTATATGATTTATCTTTTATTTTTTATTTTTATAGAGAAAAGATTCAGCCATTTAAGCTGTTTATATGAGAGTGCTTTTAGGCATGAGTGCTATGCTAGCAATTCATATTAAACTTTTTTTTTTCTCTAAATAACATTCCTTTAATCCGCTTGATTTGATTTGATTTTTTTATTTATTTCATATATTGCTGCTAAAACGACTATTGGTCCACTTTAAAGTCGTTTTACTTTAGTTATTTTTTAATGCAACAATTTCAATTTTAAAGTTGTCGTAGTTGATGTAATTAATGACTTTCAAATTAATCATCTATGTAATTATTCTTATTTAAAGTACTTTTTCATTTACATGATTAGTTTAGTCACATTGGGACACTATATGAATGAAATGATTTTGTAAATTCAACCATTTAAACAATTTCAACGAATAGGCTCTTAACAGAATTATAGAATTTATGAGTTAATTTGTTTTACAACTATAAAAGCTGAGTTCAAGTTTTTGTTTACTAAGATTTGTAATATCATATTGTTCAAGCTTTCATTAATCTCATTAGCAAGTCCTTTTATTTTTTTAGAATTCTCTGATTGGTTGTTGAGAATTTCATTGTTCTAGGTTAGTTTAATTGAGTCATTTAGAATCTTTGAAATTTTAAGCAATTTGTTAAGCTTTATATATTCCAAACCTTTGATCTTTAAAGTTTCGTCTTAAGTATTTTGATTTTCATCTAAACACTTCTATTAAATGATTTGGTAATTGTTTTGGAATGTAGGAGAGCTTAGACATCATTAGTTTTATAGTTATTTTTGCCCTTTTGCTAATGAAGAAACTTATTTTCATTTGTCATTTTCATGTGTATGGAACTATGCACTTCATTTTCAAGTGTAAATTTAAAACTTTGTCATGGGTTTATGTGAAAGTAATTTGTGAATATCCTAATACACTTTTTGAATATTTGTTTTGATAGTTAAAAGAAGTTTCTTTACCCATAAAGCATCTTTTGACTATGTGTAGTAGTAGTGTAAGCACATGCATTGCACGTCAATAAATTTATATTAGTGCAAAGCTAAGAGTTTGAGGGCAGAATTTATACTATTTTTGGTTTTATTATTCCCAAATTTTGAAAATGATTGACATTGTATAAAGTTAAAGATTATTTAGAGGCAGATTGACGTTGTGTAAACTTATATACATTTGGTTTGGTTTGGTTTGAGATGTAGACATTTGGAAGTGTCTGCTATTTGGTTTTTGATCAAGAACACCATTTTCATATTGGCATGGGGCTCTCCAAAGGGAGAGCACCATTTTGTTATTCCTCTTATTTTGAAGTTGTATCTATAATAAAGGGGATCCTCTTGCTCAAATGCATATTATCTATTCATTTTGTGTCATGGATAAACAGAATTTTAGGTATATTTGATTGTCAATGTTCCTAGCTTAAGAGAGAATGATAAATGAAAATTATTCAAAAAAACATTATTTACACCGTGCCTTCAGGCAGCACGGGCATACATTAGTTTATTAAGATTGCAGAGCACTTGCTGGTGTGTTTTATTTGATGTCCAGTAATTTTTTATTATTATTGAATGTTAGCAAGTGTACAATAGCTTTGATTTGTATATTTTGTTTAGTGTTAATAATTTTTTTTGGCTTGCTCTTATATTTTCAACATTTTAAATCTTATATGTTTGTTTCTGAATTTGCATTAAGGTTAGGGGAGTTGTTATTTTATTTGAGTTCTGTAGAGCGTGTGATACAAGTAAAATTATTACAAGTTCTCTTAGAAAAATAGTATTTATTTATATTTTTTTCAATATTTTTATCAAAAAATACTACAGACTCCATAAATTTTAACATGATACGTATAAATTATAATTATATTTTGATTACAATATTATTTATACCATGCCTTTAGGTATGGGCATACGCTAGTATATATATATATGCAATGGTTTATTAGACTCGACTTGGATATTGATTAATTGAAATATTGTTGGGAGTGTGTTCCATGTTTATGTTTATCCGTTTATTCCTGTTCTTATCTTCAATCTCTTCTCTGTCTTTCTCTTCTATTCTTCTTCTTTACTGTGCTTACTAGTGCAACATCTTGGTGTTAGGTTTGCCTGGGAAGTCATGAGATTGACTAAAGGCCATAGAATCAAATATAAAATAAAAATAAAAATTCTTGATGAACCCATCAACACATCACCCACTTACAATTCGCGATAGGATATTTGTATGCCCACTTTAAAAACATAATAATTATATGGATAAGACAAGACTTCAGATAGATTGCATGGTATTATCACTAAGTACTATGTTTTGGCTTTGTTGTTGAAAACCCATTTAAAAAAAAAAAAAAAGGAAAATTGATTTTGTTATCAGAAAGCTGAAAAAACAGAAAAATCGTTTGAAAGGGGGAACAGAAACAAATGATTTATGCAGCATAGGGAAATATAAATACCTGGATGCCATCAGGTAAGTTCATTGAAGAAAGCATTAATACTGCATCTTGGCTAAAATTTATCTCCAATCTCCAGCGCTTTGGAGCAACCTAAACATCAACATCAAAAACCATCAATTCACTGATGAGAAGCCTAAACGTCAAATTCAAAAGTCATCAATTCACTGATGGAGCAACCTAGACGTATTGACTGACAGAATGAAAAAGTTGGTTCCATTAACTTTTAGAACTTCACAGTGGAACATATCTTGAAAATTGGTAATGTGACTCAACTTTTTTATTTTTTGGCAGGTAATCCTCAATAAATTTTATTGCAATACAAACAATTAGAACAGTCAAATTAGCCATCAATTTGTCATTTCTTTTTTTTGTTGTTGACAAATTCAATTTGTCAAGCTTTTTAGCATTCTAAAAGAATGCATACAAATAACTTTCATCCGAATCATCTGAGAGAATATAAAGTTGGTCATTTGGGTTTTACCTCGATAACACGTCCTACGATAATGTCTCCAATTTCAGGCTTGTACCTAAAATCATTTGTATTCCAGTATCAAGTTTAAGAACCACCATCCTATCCTATGATTTAAAAATTTTAATCCTGTAGGCATTGCAAATACCTGGCCCTCAAAGTGCGAACATAGATGAGTTTGTTAACTCGTTCAACCACACCACAGAGTGTCGCGACCACTTCACCATCGTTTTCTGCTGTTCCATGTCCCCTTCATCCAACCCATCAAAGACAAGAATAAGTAGACAATTGCAAAATGGAAAATTGAAAAAAGATGAAGAGAAAAGAAAAGATAGAAATAAGGAACGATCAGCAGAGAGAAAGAGAGAGGGGGAGATGAAGAAATAAATAAAAGAATTAAAACATAATACCATTTGAAATTCACAACACAAAGGTTCTTTCAAAAGTTCAAAAGATCCATGTTAAAGATAGATAGGATTTTTTTTATTAATATTCAGTACTTCACAACCAATTCAATTTCCATGCTATGCAAGAACATCAATTGGTTCAAAACAAACCTGATGCAATCTTGAACAAAAATATTTCACAAACAATAGTATGTTTAAAGGAGAAACGATGGGACTATAGACAAAAAAAGGCAACTTTATTGATAGAACTAATGACACAAACTTCAAATTACATTTCTCGTCTCTCTCCCGGGTATAGGCCCATATGGACTCGAAATGCCTAAGGTTAGGCATTTCCAATCATTGACTGAAACCCATATCAAATTTAAATTTGGCTCAAAATCACTCAAAACACTACCCACTCCTTGACCCAAACTTATACCAAATAGAGTTTTACTCGAAATTTTTACCCAAATCCAGCGAGACTCAAATCGAGTCAAATGTTAACTCAAATTTTCAAGGCTATTTTGTGGCTCTCGAATTTAAAACTCCTGCATTAGTGAAACTTTTACTCGAAATTTTACCCAAATCAAGCGAGACTCAAATCGAGTCAAATGTTAACTCAAATTTTCAAGGCTATTTTGTGGCTGTTGAATTTAAAACTCCCGCATTAGTGAAAATTTTACTCAAATTTATCTCTAACTCCCTCCCCAGTACCAGTACACATAGCTTCCATAGGCAACATTACTTGCAGTAATTCATCATAATTTCTTCAGAGACTTTATTCCTGTCTTTACACACCCAAAAAGGGGTCGAATTGAAGGCCAAATTAAAACAAAAAAATCAATTCCTTCACTACAAGGTTCAAGACAAAGCAAGAAAATACAGCCAAAAAAAAAAATGAAAGTCATTTTGTTCACTACAAAATCAATGGTTCTGTGTGTGTGTGTGTGTGTGTGTGTGTGTGAGAGAGACAGAGACAAAGAGAGAGAGGTACTTGAGGACCCCGTCTTCATAGTTGACGGGGATAGTATCGGCAACAGTGACTGAAGCGTTAGAGTTGGCCTTTGAAGACAGATATTCGAGCGTTTCCAGAGCTTTCTGCAATCTAATCTTCTGGGTTTGATTCAATGATAGTTGTAACCCTCTCATCTCTCGATCTCGATCTCGATTGTTCGTTCCAAACACAAATCTCTTCCCACTGAAAAACCCTAACCCCTAATGTGAAGATAATTGTAATTGTTGCAGAAACCCTCCATTAAGGTTTTGTGTGAGCCGAACCCGAATCCGAATCAAACCCGGAACCAACAAATAGGTATAGCCCTTAAATTATAAGTTTTATTCTAAAATAGTCCCTAAACTTCAATTTGTCTCAATCTAGTGGGAGGTTCTATTGACACACACATTCCTCTTTTTACACATCTTTCTGAATTCACACACCAAAATAAAAATAAAATTTACTCAACACACACAATTTTATTTCAGGTATACCCCATACACACACTCCCAATTCACACACCTTCTTCCACACCAGCCAACAACGATCAAACCCTAACCCTAACCCAAGGCAACAACCACCTTGCTGGCGGCGACGCAGCACCGGCAACCCCCCCCTCTCTCTCTCCTTTCAGTCGCGAAAAGGAAGGCGACGACGACTCGCAGACGAACGGCGACGGCGGCTCACAGACGAAAGGGGGTTCGGATGTTGATAGTTGAACCAGTGTGCTTTGTTCGGATGGTGATAGTCGAACCAAATTCATTGGTTCGATGGTTGATTTCCGAACGGAGGCGATTCATTCGACACTGGTAGTCCGAACGGAGGCGATTCCACGATGCCCGACGTGGTAGGGAAGAGAAGCGGGAAGGCAATGGGTTCGCAGATGAAAGGGAGTTGCAGTGGTGAAGGAATAGGTAACGGCGGTGACGGAAGAAAAGAGAGGCGGCGGCCATGGAGAATGGTGGTGCCTGATGGTTAGGGTTAGGGTTAGGTTTTTAGACTGAAAGAGACAGGGGTTGGGGGAGATGAGGAAGGTTATTTTGGTAGTTTCATTTTGGGACTGAAATGTAATAAAAAAAAATTCATTAAGTGTGTGTAAAGAAGGTAAATGGTGTGTGCAAATAGAGGCTCCCCAATCTAGTCCATGAAATTTTCAAATGGCTACAATGGGGTTTTTTTGGGGAGCTGCTCGTAACTATTTATTATTATTATTATTTTATTTTGGAGAATTATGTATGAAGATTTAGCATAATTTCTACTTATAAAGTAGAACTAGCTTATTATTAAAAAGCAGACTTTAATTTTAAACGTTTAAGTGTTTTTGAGAAATTCATATAAAGGAGTATTTATAACCAGTCATAAAAATAAAAATAAAAAGTCAGCTATCACATAAAAGTATGTCTTATTAGTTTGAAAATATTTGTAACTTTCCTAAATGTAAAAAATATTTTTTGCCAAAATTATTTCATTTTTCATTCACTATGAAAAGCATATTTTATTAATATTCATTTTTATTGTATCAAAACATTTTAAGTTCTTGTAACCTCGTACTTTTGAAATGTTGCTGAAAATTAAACGGAGCTGAGCCTTGTTCTCGTGATGGTCAAACCAACATTTTTACTCATTTGCTCATGTTAAAAAATTGAATGACAAGAATTTTAAGACATAGTTTACCAATTTAAGGGTTTTTGAACAAACAAAAAAAAATTCAGAGAAAAGAAATACCGTGCCAAATAAAATGCCGCATATTATGCCTAAAACATTAAATTAATGTTTGTAAACAAGCACACAGATATGCTGTGTTTGCTAGAATCTTGAATTTGTGAAAAAAATTGTTAAAAATAAAAATATAATAAATCAAATAGAAACTCAATTATTTCATCATTACTACACACTCGAAACAAGTACCTTGAAAATAAAATGTGGAACAAATTTAACCAAGTTTGATCTACGCATACACTTCATTTTTTAGATACCTAACTTTTTCCATTCTCTCTGAGTTTTACCTCCCATTTTGTTTTCCTTCTATAAATTCCTGCTGAGAACCACCTGCTGCGCTTCTTTAACATTTACAAAAATCAATATGGTGCATTTACAAAATCAAGAGGCAATCTTTTTTTTTTTTTTTTGGCAATATTTCATTTAAGTATTTTCGTTTGCAACGATCATTCCCCCTTCTCCTCTTCCGAGTCATCATCTTCGAGATTGAAAACATCAGTACTTTCAGCATTCTTCTCCTTTCTCTCGACTTTGACTAAATTGATATCACCATTTGGTGATTCCCTGCATAGGGATTGAGCTTCATCATCATCCGACTCCTCTGTCATTTTGTCGGAATAAGCATAACTGCACCAAAGCCACAGTAAGCAAGAAAAAAATGGTGGCATATGGACAAATGGGAAGAGTAGGTTCCGAAAAACAGACACTCACTCAGGCAAAGAAATAATAACATAATTTATCTCAACTTTTGCCGACTTAGACATGGGCTGGGCTTCCCTCCAGTCCGACTGGAGGGCACTATTGGGCCCGTCGGGGCCCACCACAGGTCCTATTTCGATAATCCGAACCGTTCACTGTATTCGTTTATTTTTTCACTATCCATTTTTTTTTATACAAAACTGATTTGATCATGTAATTATCAACATCCGATCAACGTGATTTTTTATAGGCATATAGTACTCGACGAATTCTACACATTGAACGGTTCAAATTATCAAAACAGGACCCGTGGTGGACCCCAATGGGTCCAACAGTACCCTCCAGTCTGATCACGAATTAAAGGGAAGCCCGCCCCTTTTGGAATAGGCCTGGAGTCTTAACACATTAATCTTCATTCAGCTGGCGCTGTTATGCAAGTTTAAAAAGGTGACCTAGAATTCAGAGACCACCCTAGCTCAGCCCACAAAAGAGGTTATGTCTTCCCAGCCATCACAAGGGAAGATAATTGGGTTTACAAGGTAAAATTCTCAGATGATATACTTTGAGCTGAGTGTCGTGTGGTGAGCAGAAGTTTGATGAGAAGGACTCAATTATCAAACACAATGTGTAGTGAATCTCCTTTAGTACAAGTTGACCAAATTTTTTACTGTGGTCTTTCTTTTCTTCTTTTTTTATTCTTTTGAAAAAGTCCCCCAAATGAATAGAAGGGACCGTCCTTATCCACCAGTGAGATGCACGTGAGCACCTGCCGGTCATCTATGAACTGCTTGGATTAACCAACCAAATCTAGCTTAAGTTATTATGTAAAACAGACACAAAAGGCCCAATAATGGTTGGATGATGGTAAAATGTCATAACAAACCCTAGTGTGTGCTTAAAAAGCACGGAATTCTTCATATGTCTATTTAAATTCGAGACATACCGTTGAGAGCTCTGTGATGGGGCCCAGAGATAGCAGATAACACATAGCAATAAATATGCAAGAATATCCCAAAAAGCAGTGATCATCCAAGCACTCTGCCACCTCTCATTGAATGGATCTGTTGCTTTGAAGTAGACCTTTAGAGGGAAACATATAATCATCCAATAGTCAGAATGTAAATCCAGAATGAGGATAAAATATAATCTTCAAGCAACTTGGTTTTAACATTTTTTATGTCTTATTTCATCAGAAATTGAAAATTTCATGCAAAACACATTCATTTCAAGGGAAAATGTATAAATGCTGATCAGTGGAATTTTCCATTTCTCACTAATAGTGATAGAGGGAATTTAAGCACAGAACCTTGCATGGTCGTACAAATCAGTAACTTCTTATTATTTTTCTCCTTTTTGCAATAAGATTAATAATTATGTAACAAACATGTTCGAAGAGCTTTCAAAACTCCATCTTCATATGATAGATAGATTTGAGTCTCATCTCATTCATTAGAATGACACTTCCAAGGATGATAAGTAGTCAGATAATATACTACTTTTTCTTATGAAAGAAACTATAGTGGGCAAGGGGTCATGAATATATGTCAAGGAAAGTGAAAGACTAAGGAAGATAAGTGTATGGAAGTACAAAGCTTAACTAAAAGGACTTGAGAAATGTATGAGACTGGCCTTTAAGCCTGTGATGGATGGGCAAAACAGTTTGTCAAGATTTGGCATATAAAGTGGGTGAGGTGTGTAAATTTTTCCAACACTTGCTATGAAAAATGAAAATGCTCTCCATAAGGAAGAAATTCTGCACCTTCGTGATAAAGTGCACAAAGGGCTGGTGAGGCAGAAACAAATATATCCACTGCCCATGTCAAACTTACTTTATTATTCATGAGACAATGAGGAACACTTTAATCATAACATAATAATTAAGCACTCAAGTAATCTTCTCCATGTAGTTGGTGAGACTGGCCTTTAAGCCTGTGATGGATGGGCAAAAAAGTTTGTCAAGATTTGGCATAAAGTGGGTGAGGTGTGTAAATTTTTCCAACACTTGCTATGAAAAATGAAAATGCTCTCCACGAGGAAGAAATTCTGCACCTCCGTGATAAAGTGCACAAAGAGCTGGTGAGGCAGAAACAAACATATCCACTGCCCATGTCAAACTAATTTTATTATTCACGAGGCACTGAGGAACACTTTAATCATAACATAATAATTACGCACTCAAGTAATCTTCTCCACGTAGTTGGGATTTTTGCTTTTGTCCATTTATGAAAATGAAAATGAATTCTAATAAACAAAATTAGACCAATGTTATTGCACATCAAAATTAGAAGTAGAGTCTACTCATTAGAAGCATACCTCATATCCTATCCAAGCAACTGAAGCAATCACTGTTGCTGCTAATGCATTTGAGAACTTTCTATAAATATCCAACTTGACAGAACTCCTCTTTGCCTGGATAGAGAGAAAAATATCATTATACAAACTCTATGAGAATGAAAATAGTAATAATGGATGGAAAATAATTACTAGTCTTATGCAACTAAGCGAAATGACACTAAAAAACAGACTTGAATTGGTAGTGATGGAAAAGGCAGTACCTGTAGCTGCTCTAGTGTCCTTGAAAGAGAAGTGAAAATCCACAATATTAAAAATGCATCCAATAATGCATCAGGAAGGACTAGAAAGACCCTTGCTCTTCCTGCTACGTCATTTATAGTTCCCACATATTCAGTAATATTCAGCAATTCAGATGCCAAGAAATAAGTTACACCAAGAAGCAGCACCTTTGTGGTAAGACCACCAAGAGTAGGACGCACCACACCATAGCCCATTGAAACACAGAGTATCAGAAGGCGTGAAACAGTTCTCCTTATGGCTCCAACTGTTACAACCCAAGTTGTAATTCCAACTGGCCGTATTCCTGTATTATTGAAGTGTGCATACTCAAAGTACCAGAGAGTCATCTCAAGAAATCCAAGACCAATAACAACAGCAATGCAATGCTGAAGTTGCAATATGTCCTTCCAAAATCTCATGTACTGAGAGAACCAAATGAGGCTAAGCACTGCATATGCGAGAGACATGATCACATAAAACTTCATTAAGGGAGCCATTCTACCAGGTAAGTATCCATCAGGATTCTTCCACAATGTCTTGCCACTCATTGTCAGTCCCTTGAGTTTTGGATCACATGATATAAAGAACAAGTTGTACATCCCAGTCTTTTTTATGTAAACCACTTTATTATCCATTTGTGTGGATAGGTAGTTTCTTTTGAACTGTACATTTAAGATGATAGGCCACTTCTTACTGGTTTTAGAATGTATTCTAATGACTTCACCTTGCTTACAACCTTCCAGCTTAGCAAGATCAGGGGTGCAGCAGATAGACCTCTGCCCACCATAAGCTGAACCACCAATATTATCTCGATCAGCGGCCTCAAATATTATAACTTGTATCAAGCCTGTACCGTGTTCCATTTTTGAGCGCTGATCCGCAGCTTCTTTACTCCTCCAGAATGTGATATTCTCAAATCTAATTTAGTTTTAATTGTCAGAGGGCAAAATTCAAACAGGAATAAAATGTTACTGACAAGTAAAACAAATTTTATAAGGATAAAAAAAAAAGGCCAAGAGAGTACCACCCAAATGCAAAAAGGAAAAAAAACACCACATGATTCCACAGAATCCACAAAATTCAAGCAGAAATAAAATCTGTCACTGAGTGGAGCTCCCAAGATAAAACTAATAATTAATGGCACATACATCCCTAGCAAAATATATATGCAGCAAAGTTCATATCATCACACCTAATTTAGATCATCCAACATGTTGAACCAAATCCACATTATAAGAAGCCCCATTTCAGCATGACTCATTTATCCAGTCCCATTTGAGATGGTTACAAGAAGATATCCAATAGCTCCAAATCCCCATCATGAGAAGCCCCTCTTCAACTTGCTATCACACAAATGGCAACAACAAAACACTAGAAAACTAGAAACTGAATTATTAGCATATGTTCCACAATAAATATGGAACTGTAGTAATTGCAACCTCAAGAAAGAAAAGATACGGATTTCAATACTGGCTCTATTCAATAAATTCATGTCACATGTCTCAGGGGCTTTACTCCCCTTGTTGGCGGGTAAAATAAGGAGCCATAAATAATTTTTATTTGTTAGTTATCATACAGTCACAAAAATATTGGTTTCAGTTCAACCTTTATAGCAGCATTGGCTTGCAAAATGATTAGTTTCCCAGCCCATGCAATGCTTTGGATTGCAAGGTCATGCAGATACCTAAAGATAAAAACCATCAAACCAAAAACCACAAAATTCACAACTTAATTGGTCAATTGCTACAATACGGGATTTCTCACTTTTAGAATGGACAAATACGAACATAAAGATAAAATCTGTTGAAACATAACCCACAAACTACCATCTCCAGTTCAATAATTCTCCATGAGTTTAAATGTCTAACGCTTATATTTGAGTCAAGTACAGTGGAAGCAATATGTACATGGAAGACAAGTTAATAAAACAACCAGATATGAAATTAAACCAGCTCATATTCAGCTTTGCTTCTAACCTGACTTAGGGCATCTCCAACCCTGGCTCAATCCTATGTCAAACTTGAATTTGGGTAAAAATCACTCAAACCACCCTCTACTCCTCGATCCAAACTTATAACAAATTGACTTTTACTCAAATTAAGGGAGACTAAAATGTTTACAGGAGACTAAAATGCTTACTCAAAACTTTTAAGACTATTTTGTGGGTCTCAAATTTACCACTTTCATATTACTGAAACTTTTACTCAAACTTATGATTAAATCTAGGCTGGTCCATTGGAGTAATTCATATCAAATGCAGATTTTACTCAAATTTGAGTAAAATTGTGTAAGGGCTGCAGATGGCATTACATTAGCATTTAGCACCGAAACTTCATCAGCAACAGAAACAATACATTGTTAAAGTAAGGAAATCAATTCCACTTTTGGCTCTCTTGTGAAGAAAATGTGTTGAAACGCAAACCAAAAAACATAAAATTTCCATCACTCACGAATACTACACAACTATCAGGTTCAGTTTACAGTTAGCTCCGAAATTTCAGAATCAAAACTGTATATTACTTCAATATTCAAAATCTTCATTTTCTTCCTCCTTTTCTCCAAGTTCCGCAACAAATAAACAAAATTCACGAAATTCAATCTTGCGGCAGCAGATCTGACTCAATATCACCAATCGTAGCTCAATTTCACATCCGGTTCTCTTGCCAAGAAAATGCGTTGAAAATCGAACCAAAACCAGAAAATTCCCACCACTCACGAATACTACACAACTATCAGATTCAGTTTACAGTTAGCTTCGGAATTTCAGAATCAAAACCGTACATTACTTCAATGTTCAAAATCTTCATTTTCTTCAAGTTTCCCGGCTAACAAACATGAATTTACGAAATTCAATCGAGCGCCGTAATGCGGCGGCAGATCTGGCTCAGTGTTACCAATCATAGCACAAATATAGCGTAGATACATATATATATATACACATATACATATGAAATAGAGAGACAATATACCTGATATAAGATCGGCCGTCGTGGATCGCATTGCCGGCGAGAGGAGTGGCGGAGCGAGAGGCGACGATGCCTTCGCTGCCGCCGGAGAGAAGGTAGGCACTGCCGACTTCTCTGAATGCATCTCCGTGATAGGCGTGGATTGATGCGTCTGCTGATCCGATGGCTGATAATAGGAGAGCGAAAATGATGCAGTAGGGGATGAAATCCATGCCGACAACCCAACAATTCCAGAGAGAGAGAGAGAGAGAGAGAGAGGAGGGATCGGCGAATTTGATGGAAGTGTTGGTGAGAAAGAGCAGTCGTGAAAGAGGAGTGTGTGAGAGAGCAAGCAATGCCACCAGACGGTGACCAGATTTGGAAGAGCAATGCTAGACAAAAGTTTTGCTAATAAAAATGTTTATTGTAAAATCAATAAAAGATTGAGAGATTTATTAGAATTTTTTTTTTTTAAGTATTTGTATCTTAAATAAGGCTTATTATTTGAGCATTTAATTTATCAAATCATAATTTTCATTTTTAATGTATTTTATAGATATTTTTACTCTTATAAATATTTTTTGAACGATTACCAATTTAGTGATATAAATATTTATATTTTACAATGTGAATATTCACATTAACAGTATGAATATTCACATTACATAATATTCACAATGTAAATGTAAATATTATTAGAGTTATTTTGATAACTATATCACTCATAATACTTATTAGAATATAAAAAAAATAACGTAGATTAAATTGAATATAAGTAGTTAAAGAGGGATTTATGAAAAAGTGCCCTAAAAGATTAAGAGAGAAACAATTTTTATAGAATGAAGTAGGGCTGTACAAAATATTACTCGATTTATTAAAATTGCATCGATTCATATTAATTTGTATTACTCTATTTGTTAATTGCAGTTTAAATTTTAAATTTTATAATTTATTTTTAAAATCGCTTTACTTTGGTATAGTTAAAACAGATATATTTTTTAACATATAATAAAATGTCAAAGTAAAAATAAATGCTATAGGGATTTAAGATGTAAAATTTATTACAGATTAGTAATTATATATATGAAAAATATTATGTAAAATTAGTTTGTTTTATATACATAAAAAATATTATGTAAAATTTGTTTGTATTATATATATGGAAAATATTATGCAAATTAGTATTATATATTTTGTAAAGGCTTAATAATTGGTTAATCTGTCAATCTGTCAAAAACCGCTCAAACCGCAATTTGTTAATCCGCCATTTGGTTTATAATTTTTTTCAAACCGTTCGAACTGCACCACACACGTCCCTAATCACAAAGGAGGAAAATAAATCTCCATACAAGAAAGATTATTAAATGACCAAACTAAAAATTAAGAAAATCAAACCAAAAAAATCAAATTCGAATTGCTACAGAACTTATCCAAAACTCAATTGTTTCATAGCCTTCAATTTGAAATATGAAAATCTCACCTCTGTTGGTCAAGATAAAATATTGAGATTGAGGTGTTCACCTAGAATAAAACAAACATGTTATCCAGTATCAGCCTTTAGACTGTGTAAGGATTTGAAGCCATATATTAAATTTTTGAGTTTGAGGAGAATAAGTAAAACAGTGATAGCCAAACTTATGAGATCTTAAATTATTGAGATAAACTTCCTTTCTTATTGCATATCTGTTCGCTTGTCCATACTTTTTTTTTGAGTGCTTTAGTCTGAGCACATACAAATAATCTAAACCATCTATTTTGTAAGCCTCATGATAATGGTTGTTCATGCAACAAAATTAATTTATCAAAAAATTATAAATATAAAACAAATCGTATTTTGTTTTATAAAATATATGCTTTGAGTTTATAATCATATTTATTATTCATTTTATAAAACAAAAAATGATTTTTATTTTTTTTTTGTGTTTATAAATGTCTGATTAAATTATTTTTTTGCATGCATCACTTTTATTGCAAAGCTTACGAGGTAGACGATTTAAATTATTAATGTGGGTATTAACTGAAACTCATAAAATGAGTAAGGTCAGAGTTAGCTTGGGCCCAAAGCCGTAGCTTGGGCTCCCACTCTCCATACGCAGTTGGCAAGTGGGTTTTTGGATTTTTTTTTTTTGGAAAATTACCATGTAGTCCTATGTAGGGGAACTATTTCCCTTCTAATCCCAATTTATTTTTAATAGATTAATAGGTCCACAGTTTTTTAAATTTTATACCTAGAGGTCCCGTTTTTTATTTTCGTATTTTTAAATGACTGTATTACCCTTTTGTTTTGAGATCTATATATACGTGAAAAATCAAATTTTTGCTCCGTTTAAAAAAAGGAAATCAAATCTTCGTCTCTGCGATCTCGATTTCTCTTCGTTGTGGCGATCTCATTGTGCTGTGTGGTCGATCTCATTGTGCTGTGAGGTGGATCTGGTTGTGCGATCTGAATCTCTGTGTACAAGCGATATCTGCGTACGTTGTCTCTCTCTCTCTCTCTCTCTCTCTCTCTCTCTCTCTCTGTGTATCTGGTGATAGATATATGTATGTGTATGTATGTATCTGTCGATACATAGATATACATATATATGTATATATATATGTCTGTGTGTGTATGTGGTTTGTATTTGTTGATACATATATGTATGTATATATAGATAAGCAAATTTGCGTGATATGTGGTTTGTGTTTGGCAAATTTTGTTTGTTTGATTTTGATTTTGTTGATTTTGTTTGTCATATAGTGTAATGTGTTTTGAAGTTGTATTTTGGAATTGTGAATTCTGGTGTTTTGATACTGATATGTTGTAAGTGTATAATTTTGCAGTTTGGAATTGTGAATTGTGCACTGTTGGTATTGATATGTTGTAACTGTATAATTTTGCAGTTTGGAATCTGTGAACAATTGTTTGTTGGTTTGTGATTTTGTAGTATGGAGGGGTGTTTCATGTTAATGTGCAAATACAGTAATTGTTGTGCTGCTATTAAGATTAGTGAGGGATGTAGTTATGATGAAGTTGTTGAGAAAATATGTGCGAAGTTCAAGGAGTTGAGTGTTGGTAACTTTTGTTTGTTTTTCTCTGTTCCTGGATATTCTAATTGTATTGTTGAATGTGATGATGATTTGGGGAATATGCTGTCAATGGTAGGTGGTAGTGGTTGTCATGTTGTTGATGTTATCGTGGGGGATAAGAGAGTTGTGGAGGTTGATGATGGTAATTCTTGTAGGATTGATTCTGTAACTTGTGAGAGTTCTTTTGTGAATGATTGTGATGATGTTGGTGGTTTGTTGCGTAGTTTTTATCCAGAACCAGAGAGAGTTTTGTTGTCTGCTAGTTGGAAGGGGATTATACATAGTGTTGGTCAAGAATTTGAAGGTGGAGTGCTGGCGTTTCGCATTGCATTGGCTAAGTATGCAGTTGAGTGTGGTTTTGCAGTGAATTATTTGAAGAACGATGCAACAAGAGTAACCGCTGAATGTATGATGAAGTCGTCTACTGGTTGTAAATGGTTTGTGCATGGAAGGGTATTGATGGATTCCGGTATTTTTTTTATAATGAAGTTGGATAATGTGCATACTTGTGGGGTTGTTGCTCGTAGATCTTGTAGCAAAATGGTTGGTTCTAGACTTGTGTCTGATATTGTGCAAAATGATATTAGTGATAATCCGTTGACTCGTCCTATTGAAGTTAAAAAAAAGTTGAAGAAGCAATATGGTATAGATGTTTCTTATCGGGTTGCATGGTTAGGAGTTGATAAGGCAAGAGGTGGGTTGTTTAGTGATTTTGCAACTTCTTTTGACCAGCTTCGATGGTACCTTGAGACGGCTATGAGAACGAATCCGGGAAGTGTGTTTGAATTAAATGTGAATGAAAGTAGTGGGTGTTTTCGGAGGTTGTTTGTGGCATTTCATGGATGTTTGTATGGCTTTCAATTTTGTCGTCCGTTGTTGTTTGTTGATGGTACATTTTTGAAGGGGCGTTACAAGGGGCATTTGCTTGCAGCAACATCAAAGGATGGTAATCAAGGTATGTATTTATTTGCAGTTAGTATAGGTTTGGTTTGTCAGTGTGTTATTGTGTTGTGAGTCTGCTAATTTTTGCAGTTTCATGTGATTTTGTTTGCAGGTCTGTTTCCTTTGGCTTTTGCGATTGTTGACGCTGAAAATCAAGATAATTGGATGTGATTCTTAAGTCAGTTGTTAAAGGCTGTTGGTTCAGGCCGGAGATTGACTTTTGTGTCGGACCGTCAACATGGATTGCTAGACGCTCTTTCAGTGGTTTTCCCCAATGCACATCATGCTTATTGCTTGAATCATTTGAAGAGAAATTTGATTGACAAATTGGTGGGACTTCGTACTAACTATAAGCTGTGTTTGATGAAAATATTAGTTAAATGTGCTTATGCGCCAATGGTTGCTTCTTTCCAACATTATATAGAGAAATTGAGGCGTATTGCTGGGAATGGTAGAGTTGATAGTATGTTGGATGGTTTGCAAAATGATAAGTGGGCCAATGCATTTTTTAGAGGGAAACGATATGGTGAGATGTCATCTAATGCTGCTGAGTCTTACAATAATTGGATTGGTGGGGCCCGTGAGTTGCCTATTACTTGTATGGTTGATATGATTAGGGTTCAAATCATGACTCAATTGTCGGATAGAAGAGCTGAATCTAGAAGATGGACTACGAAATTGTGTCCAGTTATGGAAAAGAAGTTGGTGGACTCTTTGGAGCTAGCTAAGTCTTGGGATGTGATTATTGCTAGTGATACTGTGCTTGAGGTTCATTCTTCTATTTCTTTTTATGTTGATATTGGTAGACAGACTTGTTCTTGCCATGAATGGCAATTAAATGGTTTTCCTTGTTGTCATGCTGTGCATGCTTTGCGTAGTAGTGGTAGAGATGTGTATGGTTTCATTGATCATTTTTTTCATGTAGATTGTTTTAGAGAGTCATACAAGGAATCTGTTTATCCAGTGCCTTCAAGTGAGAGATTTGACTTTAATGGTGCCAGTAGTTCGGTTATCAAACCTCCTATAACGAAGAAGCAACCCGGGCGGAACAAGAAGAAGAAGATACCTTCTAGGGGTGAGAATGTGAGGCAAATCAAGTGTGGGAGGTGCTTGAAATATGGGAATCACAATAAGAAGACGTGCAAGGCTGCTATTTGAGGCCACAATCTATTCTTTTGGATTTGTATTTGAATTTGAGGAATTATGATAATAAAAAATGTGATACTTGGTATTATGGAAGTAATGAATAAAGTTGGTTGAATTGTTTTTTGTTTGTTGATGTGTTCTTTACTTATTGAAGTTGTTTTGTAACAGTCTGGTTTTGTTTTTTATTTTTATGGAATGCAGAGAAGGTTGTTGAAAATTTCTTATTGAAACAGTATAATATGGAAATGCAGTTCATATTTCATAGCGACAAAACTGTATAATTTTGCAGTTTTAAGAATTATTAGAAACAACATGATGAAACCGCATAATTTGACAGTTTTAAAAATTATTAGAAATAAGCTGATGAAACTGCAAAATTTTGCAGTTTGAAGAATTATTAGAAACAACCTTTTCTGTATGAAAATATATGCAACCAGAAACAAATAGACAAACAATCAGAAGAACAACCACAATAATATTAACAAGAATAAGAGCAACAACAACATCAATCATTTTCACCATAACCATAATAACCAAAAAAAGATCATTCCCAAAAGTATATAAAGTACTTGTCACATGTTAAAAAAAAAAAAAAAAAAAAAAAAAAGGTACAAAGATATGTTCCCTTGAATATTTGTATTGTCAAGAAGTTTGTTCATTGTTTCTATGGTTTGGTATGTTTTGTCAACATTTGGTAGTGCTCGAGTTTCCAGGATCGGTTCTCATCATTGAGGAATTGATTGATGATTTGTGCTCGAAATTTGACCCACTCAGTTGGACGAAGTTTTTTCTGCACAGGTTGCCAGTTGACATATTGGTTGATAACATTGCAGACGGCGATTGCACAATCATTCCTGCAGTGTTTGAGATGAAGTTAATTAGTTAGGTGAAACTGCAAAATTTAGCATATTTGAAGATTAGTTTATGGATTTTGTATCTTACGAGTGTGGGGTTTGTTGTGGGCATTCCTCAATTGATGCAATTTCTGTCTCGCACTCTTGAGATGATAACATGTTTCCCTGTTTGCTGAGTAATGCTTTATTCCATCTCAGTTGATGTTGTTGCTACAAAATAGTTAGTGGGTGTTTTTGTTAGTTATAGTGATGAGTTGAGATGTTTGTAAAGGAATGGAACTAAGTATAAAATTTTATTTTAACTTACAATTTGCTTTGCAATTTCAAAATGCTTGTTGTGGCAATCTTTTGCAGGTCTCAAAGAGTCATAGTGTCTCCATATTCCATCAGCATTGTCAAAGACCACAATTGTCCAATGGTTGTCGTGGTTGATTGGGAAATGGATATATCTGTTTTTCATTGCTTCTGGAAAATGGCTGTCCATCAGTTTTTCTCTCAGTGCTTGATCTTGGTTTTGTAGTGGAGTCTGTAAGTTATATATATGTTTGAAATATGTCATAAAACTATGTAGTAATACATGTTGAGAAAGTAGAAAATTTTGCAGTTGTAAGGTATGTTAAGTTTTGCTTACATTGATGAGTGTTGAGAAAACGTAAGATCTTCCTGCATATGGATTGCTTGCAAAGAGTAGATCGTTTTTCTCAAATTCTTCAATGGTTGGTTGGAGTGCCAATTGCTTTTCTGAGAAGGCATCAATGACCTGAAACATGTTAGATATGAGAATGTGTTAGGTTTGTGGAATAGGTTATTGAATATGTAGAGAAACTATAAAATTGTGCAGTTGGAGACCTACATTCCCATGTAAGGGTTCCCTGTTGGTCAATCTGCATATATCTGAAAAGTATATGCAGTTTTCATCTTCACTGCCAGACCAGACACAAGCACTTGATTGTGTATTGTTGATGAGTTGAATTTGGTCTTGGTCTTTTTTGGATAGGCTATGCCAAACCTTGTTTGTTTTGCGACATGAAATGGCGAATGGCTTGTTTGGGATTGATTCTTCCTGGAAATCATCATCACTTTCCAATACTTGAAGTTTTGTCTTCTCTTGATTGGCAAGGTCTTTTGGGTTTGTTTCAGCAGCAACTGTTTTGTCTTGGCCAATATGTTCTTGCATCTTTTCTTTCTGCTGTTGTTTTGCTTCATGAGCACCCTCTTTTTTGTCGTCATTCTTCTTCTCTTTTTCTTCATCGGTACCCTGTGTTGGTTTGGGTACATCAGCAGCAGTTTGTGTCTTGTTTCTTGCATCTTCTTTGGGTTTGGTCATTGGTTGGTATTCAAAATCTGGGTCATGTGCTTGTTTTCTTGATTTTTGTTTGATTCTCTTGACCATGGATCTTTGTTGGGGACTGCCAGTTTTTTTGGTGGACATTTCCTTCAATTGATCTTCTTTTTTACGCAATTCAGCCATGAATTTTTGTTCAATTTCTTGCATTTGTGCTCTCATGGCTGATATGAGCTTGTCCTTGTCGTCCTCTTTGGTTGGTGTTTGTGGTTGGTCATGACCTATAAAAATGTTGGATTGTGTTTCGGTTAGTTTAATGAAATTTTGCAGTATGCTTTAGTATTAGACAATAGTTTACCTTGTGCATGAAATATGTCAGATTTCTCTTGCAGTTCTTCTTGTTGGTTTGTCAGTTCTTGTTCATTGACTTCTTCTTGTTGGTCTTCTTCTTCATCAAGGTCTTCTTGTTGATCACCTTTTGTTTGTTGTCTTTCTTCTGCTTTATCATTGTCTTGTTGTTCATCAGGTTCTTCTTCTTTTTTTTCTTCTTCTTGTTGTTCTTGTTCTTGTTCTTCTTCTTCTTCTTCTTCTTCTTCAGTTTCAGTTTCTTCTTCTTCTTCAGTTTCTTCTTCATCAGTCACTTGATTTTTTTCATCATCACTCTTTTTTTCTTGTTCATCACTTTCTGGTTCTTCTTGTGGTTTTTGCTTTTTTTTTTTTTTTGTTCTTCTTGTTCTAATTCTGATTCTGAATGATGTTCTTCTTCGAGAAAGTCATCCTCATCACTGTCTAGAAGTCTTCTTTTTTTTGTTGCTTTTGTTTTCTTTTTTTGCTTGTTGTCCTTTTTGTGGTCATGTTTCTTTGCTGAAGAGTGTGTTGATGTGCTTTGATTGATATGCAATAACTGTATTTCTTGTTCAGTTGGGGTTAAAGCACTTTGGTCAACCTGCATTGGAAACAATGTGGCATATATCAGTAATACTGTAAATTTGGTTAGTTTCATAAGATGAGTTGTACTGTGAGTAATGTGGGTTAAGTGTCGAAATATATTTTTTGAAACTGAAAAATGTTACAGTTTCATAACATGAGTGATGTTACATAAGTGTGTGCTTTGAAACTGAAAATTTTCACAGTTTCATAATATGATTTGTACTACAATGAATGTGAAAGGAGTGTTGAATAGATTTGTGCTATGATAGTATAGAAGAGTTTGAATACCTTTTCAAAGTAAGCAAGGCTGATGTGTTTCCACTTGGAGTACATTTTGCCAAGGTTCCATTTCATGAACCTTGGGGAAGCCTTCTTTGTTGGATGGTCGGAGGAGTTTGCTGTGCTCACAGTACCAGTACTGTAAAAAAAAAAAAAAAAAATTGAAATATGTTAGATAGTTAGAAATAGGTGGATGTCTGATATTTTTGTGGGAAGTAGTTGAGTAATGTGTTTACCAAGAGTAACATGACGCATCCAGTGACATGCCTTGGGTTGTTGTTTGCATTTGTCATTGAATTCATCAGTGTGTCTTTTATTGCCTCAACCCAATTGTACTTTTTGATGTGGTTGAGATTGTCAACATAGTTGAGGAAACTCCAACTGAGTGTATGGCCTGTTGTGGGCATGAGAGAAGTTTCAAGCACAAGTAAAGGGTGATTACCCTTGCAAGATCTTGACGATCATTGGTTGATTTTTCTTTTTTTGTTTGTTGAAACATTTTGGTCAAAGACTTGCCATCCAATCTCTTGACTAATTTGCATCTTCGTTTGTAAAATGGAAGCTCAAAATCCTTTAGTCTTGCATAGGATTTGGTGGTGATGCTGTCTTCTCCACAGTCGATACCAAAAATGAGCTTGACATCACTGCTTCTGAGTTTCATTTCCTTTTTGCCAAGTACAAATGATCTTTTTCTTTTGTTGTAGAGTGTTGTCATTTCTGCTACAATGGAATTGTAGCATCTGCACCAAGAGGCCCTCAGTTGTGTTAAGGAGAGAGCATTTATAAGGGGCCAAAAAGGGGTTTTTTGCAGCTCTGTCTGTTGGGCTTTTGTGAATTTGACCCCCTTCAACAGTTTGATTACTGTTCCAATGTTGGAACGATAATTAAATTGTTGGACTCTCTTTGGAGGGGACTGCTGCTTTTTTTTCTTTTGATGCCTTGGTTTTTGTTTTGGGAGTTGATTGGCTTTCTTGGAGCTTTCTTTTTTGGTTGGAGGAGCTTCTTGTTTTTTTTTTGGCTTTCTTTTGTTTGTTTTTGTTGTGGTTGGAGGTGTGGTTGGTGTTTGTTGTGTGGGTGGGGTTTGTGGTGTAGTTCTTGGGCTTTTTCTTGTAGGTGGTGTGGTCTGTTAGGGTCTGGTTGTTTTTGGGTGTGGTGGTTTGGTTTTTTGTGGATGGGGAGATGGTGGTGGCATTTTAGTGGATACAGGAGATGGACTTTCAAAAGGGGAGATGGTTAAATCCCTGATTGGATTTGTGGGCATATGGGTTTGTTTCTTCCAATATCTTCCAACAGCTATTTCTGAAAAAATGAAAGCGACAGCAGGGTATGAGTAATATAGTGACAAAACTGTATAATTTTGAAGTTTTATATGCAGTTTAATATGAAGTTACATGTATTTTGTTGGTAACAGTTACGGAACTGTATAATTTGACAGTTTGATTTGCACTTTATAATAAGTTAGTTATTTGTTTTGAGTAGTGGTTAAACTGTGTAATTTTGCAGTTTCATTTGCAGTTTGAATAAATTTAGATATGTTACTTGTATAGTGATGAAATGAAACACTATGATGTTGCAGTTTTTATAAGGAAACAGTATGAACAATAAGAACAGCCGATTGTATTTTGTAAAAAGCAACAATAACAAAAAGAAGATTAAAAATTCAAAAATAAGAATAATAGAAGCCAATATTGAACAACAAGAATAAGAATAAAGTGTTGAATGTATAAAAAACAAGGCAGGATTTAGGCCTTGTTGGGAAGTTGGCTATTTTAATAAGCTATTTTAGTTTTTGGCTATTTTAGAAGGCTAAAATTTTTGTGTTTGGGAAGATTGTTGGATTTTTTTTAGTTGGATGTGATGTTTGTGAGAGAAAAAAGTAAAATGATTATGGGTTTGATGTGACATTTTGTCTTCTTAGCTATTTTAGCCTATTTTGTATTTTTGTGAATTTTAGCCTAAAATAGGCTAAAATAGCCCTTGCCAAACAAGGCCTTATGTGTTAAAACAGTGTTTAGAATGTTGAAAAACAAGGGACTAGAATGTTTGAAAACAGGGGATTATATAAAAGAGGGGTTTATACATTTGGAAGTATGTAAAATGTGTATATACGAAATATGAAAGAATGATGTACAAATGTGAATGAAAAATAATGAATAGGTGAAGAGAGATGTTACTTTTTTTCCCCATTTTTGTGAATCGGAAGTCAGGAACTATGAAATCTCTTCAGAGTGGTGATGGTTCTTCGTGTTGTTGAGAGTCGCCGATTGGAGAATATGAACGGCTTGGTGTTGTGTTGAAGATGAACGGTTTGGTTTTGTGGTTAGGGTAGAGTTTCAGAGGGAATGGAGTCGAACGGAGGAGAGATGGAGGATTGAGAATGCGATTTCGAACGGCGGAGATGTAACAGTGTACTGATCAGACTGAGATGATTGTGGGTGATGAAGATGAACGGTTACATTTTCTGGTTAGGGTTAGGGTTTCAGAGGGGATGGAGTTGAACGGAAGAGAGATGGAGGATTGAGGAGTCGATTTCGAGCGGCGGAGACGTGACAGTATACTGATCAGACTGAGATGATCGGGACGTGGGTGATGGTTGCGCGCGTGTAAATTAGATGATATATTGTGGGTATTTTCGTCTTATTGTTAATTTGAGGACTTAATAGAGTATTAAATTTGTTTTGGGTCTAAACGGGGTATGATATGTTAGGCTTGGACCTTTGGGTTAGTTCCCCCCTTTTTTTTTTATAGCTAAAATTTATAGAAATAAAAAAATAAACTAAAATAGATAATAAGATAAAATGTCGCATTAAATCCATAATTATTTCATTTTTTTTTAACAAACATCACATCAAATTATAAAAAAATCCAACTATCTTCTAAAATATAAAAAATTTAGCTTACTAAAATAGTCAAAAGCTAAAATAGACTACAAAAATAGTTAAAATTTTCCAAACAAGGCCATAAATTAATTAAAAAAAAATGCCCCAATTTTTTTAAACTATTATGCTAATTCAAAAAAAAAAAAACATTTGAATTTAAATGGCCCAACAAAGTTTAGTGAAAATTTAAAACTAATAAATGGTTGATGTGGCGAATTATTCAAAACTATTAGATAATTGCTTTTACCCAACAAAATTTTAAAATTGATTGGTATGGCGTATTATTTGAAATTAAAGGTGGTAATTTATCAAATGCATAAACTGTTTATAGAATACGATTAATTATATCAATTACAATTGTTTAGGATTTTTTTTTTTTTTTTAAATTAGAGTTGATTAAATTTTACTTTCTATCAACTATGTCACAAATAAAATTGAATAAATTAATAATTTTATCCATTGAAAACCATTTGATAAGTTAAATTATACAAATTTGATTAGTAATTTTATAATTAAAAATTGAGAAAAGAGTGATATTTAAATAATATTTTGTTATAGTTTATTTACTTTTAATTAATTTATTACTTGAGTTTAGGTTATTTTGATAATTTTTTTTATTGTTACTTTATTATATATGGAAGTAACCTCTTTGTAAATTCTATCTAAGAAAATAGATACATAATATTTTGATTACATTTTAAAAAAAAGAAATATATGAAAGGCCTCCCATATGGTGTTCGTTTTTTGACACTTACTAATCAATCTTATTAATTAGACTTATTTACCTACAGGTCATACCTGATAAATTTATCACTATAAAAATAAGAGACTGATAAATTTATTATTATAAATTTATTCATAAAAATAAGAGATTATAAATTTATCAATAGAACTTAATATGTAATAAGTTTCAAAAGTAAGATTTATTTGTAATTTCCCTCCTTCATTTTTTGCGCCAAAAATGTGAGAACCAACCATGGGTAAGGATGGACATGGGAAGATGAAATGAAAATATAGATGGGAGTTCATCCCTAAATTTGAGTTATTTTGGTTAAAAGTTAATTTTTATTTATTTATTTATTTAAAAAACATACAAAAATATAAAGGTATATATGACTACAAAATATCAAAAAGTCAGTAAATTGGCTTTTAATTCACATGCCAAAAGAGGAAGGTTATTTGAAATTAACTTAAAACTTAAAAAAAAAAAAAACTTGAATCAATTTTAAAATTGTTAAAAATTTTAAAATTAAAATGTTAGATTCGTTCGAGTTATCACTCTAGTTTTGATCACAGAGGGAAGTTCACGCGCCTGTAAAGCGCGTTAGAATAGTTGGCGTGTCAGTTGATAAGAAAATAGCAGTGATCTATAGCAATAGTCCTCTGTTATTTGTTTTGTAAGCGAAATCGAGATCGTTGATTGAATTAGCGAGATCGTTGATTGAATTAGAGATTTGAACTATGCTATAATGCTACAAGCAATAAACGAAATCTAAACCGTTGGTTTATGAGTAATGATTCATCCCCCTTTTCCCCCACCCCCTTTGACCCCCTCTCTCTTTTATTGGTCACATTTTTTTTTTCTTTTTCTTTTTTTTCCTGCTCCTCCAATCACCACCCGCCACGTGACAAAGGGAGTGAGGGGGTGACCCCCACAAGGAGAACCCAAGCATTATTAATTGGGTTGAGATTTCAATGTACGCTACAAGCAATCCAATTCCACATGTTTGATTCCATAAAATCGAATTGGAAGTAGCTGGTCGGATTGGCCGGTGCTGTAAAGCTCGAGAAGTTCATCATGGATTTTGTTTTGATAATCTGAACCGTTCAATGTATAGAACTTGTCGAGTATTATATACCTGTAAAAAATCATGTTAATCAGATATTGATAGCTATCTCATCAGATCAATTTTTTTGTTAACCATTAATTTGTTAACCGTCCATGTTTTTTTATTATATAAAACTCATTTGATCACATAGTTATCAATATTCAATCAACGTAATTTTTTATAAGTATATAATATTCGACGAGTTCTACACATTAATGGTTCATATTAACAAAACGGGACCCATGATGTCTAGTCCGAGCTCGAACTGGAGGTTAGCTGCTCCTAATCGAATTTACTTATGAGAAAATTGATTGTATTTTATTTTTATTTTTTATGTTTTTTTACTTTTAGTGGATTTTTAAAAATATTTTACCTATTTTTTTAATTTTATAGATACACTTACTTTAAATACGTTTAAAAAATATAATATTTGTGAAAATATTTTAAAAAATTCACCAAATACAAAAAATATTAAAAAATTAAAACATTTAATATATTTTCGTATTTTATTGTATTTAATGAATTTTTAAAAAAAGTTTGTACAAAATTTTTAAATATATTAAGATTAAGTGGATCTAAAAAAAATGATTAAAACAATTAAAAAAGATTAAAAATACAAAAATATGAATTGAAAATTTAGAAAAATGTTTTTGAAAACTCAAAACTTGACAGGTAAGTGTTTCTTTAAAAATTAATTACCAAATTATGAAAAAAATTATAATTTTATTATTTAATATTTATAAAATTTATCACTAATTTAAAATATTTTTTCAAACATCCACTTCAATGAAAATTTTCCAATTAAGAATGGAATGCCTACTATCGTCTCAATTTTTTTGGATTTAGATTGTTGCGGTTTGCCATATGTCAATTTTTTTTACTTATAAAGTATAATTAACAAAATATACTTTTGAGAAATATAAAATATTATTTTAAATAATAATTTTTTATATAATTTTATCTTTTTTGATAAAATAATAAAAAAAATAAAAAATACTTTTAAATTTAGAAATTATTTAAAATGATTTAAATAAGTATACTTTTAAATTTTTTTATTAAAAATATTCAGAAAAATAAAAAATTAATATGACTCAAATAAATATATTTATCTAAATAAATACACTTGTTTAATTTAGCCACCACCCAGTTGGGTCCTTTCCTCATCTACTCTTACACACTAACTCCCACCAGCAAATGTTTGGCTCCACTGCCACTTTCTCTTCTAGTCATATATGATACATTTACGCTATCTATTGTATATTTTTACTCTCCAGTTATCTTCTTCCTCAAGCACTACACTAACTTCACCATCAGAGGGTCCTTGAGAAGGACACCCACCAATGAATTCTCAAGGATTTGTTTGAATGTCTCACGAAGAAGGAACTCATTTCAGCAACTTTGAAGCCAGTCCATATCAATCTTATCCAAACCACAGGTCGTCTATTTACTGACATCATATAGAGAGAGAGAGAGAGAGAGAGAGAGAGAGTGCATCATTCTTGATGATAAAAGAAACAATTTTTTTTTTTTTTTGTTTTGTTTTGTTTGTTTGTTTTTATTATTTTGAAAGTGACATTTATGCAAACTTGTTTGAAAGACTGCTTCATTTGGTTCATGACCCCTTCATCCTTTTTATGGATGCTAGTATCATAATAATCTACATGCTCAAAATTTTATCATGCTCAAAATTTTATTTAAAATTATTAATATGTAATTTGGATTCATTTTATATGTAAATCTCAAAATACACTAATTAAATCTTAATCACACGTCTCTATTCTGAGAGGTTGTTTATATTTTTTGTCTTTTTGAACTAAAAAGTTAAAGGAAAAAATATGGATGTTTGAATTAACTTTTTGACTTTTTTATGAAAAAATATATATTAAAAATTTGTATAAATTAGTGTGTAGAGGAAAATTAGGATTGGGAATTGTGCAGTCGTACTTTTTGACTTTTGGTGAATAGTGATAACTTTTTAATTTTTTGAATAACTTTTTAACTTTTTTTTAACTTACTAAATTTAACAATAAATTTATGAACAATTTTTTTAAATAAGTAGAATTTCCAGTTGTATCATTTCAACAATCCTGACAATAATGATATATGTAAAAAATGCCAAAAAGTGGAGTCAAACTTAGGGGGATTTGTTTTAGATTTACTTGGACTGCACATGCATATGCACGGGTATTTTTGAGATATCTCTTCTAATTAAGACATTGGACGTCACTTTTTTGAGAGTTTGCTGCACACTCTTCATTTAGAAATGATGAAAAGTAAAAGTAAAGGGTATTTTTAATGATGGAAATTTTTTCGGTGCGTAATGTAAAATTTTGTAAGTTTTTATAAATTTACCTAAGTAATTTCACAAAAATATGTAAGTTGAATACAAAATCGCATAAATCTTAAATTTTCACAAATTAATGTAAATTTTTATTCAATTTACGTAATTTTATAATAACATTACATACGGTATGCATTGTAAATCGGTGCATTTCCCTTCAATCAATGTCCAAAGTCGGGGGAAGATTGGGGAAGCCAACTGACCAGCAAGGTTGCGGTAACCTTACGAAAATATAAAAAATATATATATAATTCATTCTGATCGATATTAATGATGTTATAATTATTATATTATTTTAATTATATTTTGTATATTATATTTCTATAATTAACAATAAGACTAGATAAATTATATAAGTAACGACATACAAAATCATATAATAAATGTAATAAAACGATGATCGTAATAGGGATGGGTGGGCATTTGGCAGCATTGGTTGGATAGGGAGGGTAGTGAAAAGGAAGAGGGATATTAAGACCAAGCCACTCATGTGATGTGTTGCGTCTTGTTGAGGTGGTTTGGTTATTATTATTATGAGAGAGAAAAAGACAAAGGGAAGGCTCTAAAGTCCCGCTAAAAACTAATAATTAAAAAATTAAAATTAAAAATATTGACATCTTAACTTTTAAATAATTAGTTTTTTTTTTTATAATTATTTATGCTTAACAAATTATAAGTAAAAACTATTTTAATGCTGTGTTTGGTTGAGGGATTTGAGAAGGGATTTGGAAAGGGAAATGAAAAAGGTAGGTGAAATGTGAAAAAAATATACCTACATTTCACATAGTTTCACACACCTTTTCCCTTTCCCTTTCCAAATCCCTCCCTAAATCCCCTAACCAAACACAGCGTAAATAATCTCTGACACATACTCCTAAATTAAAAAGTAGAAGAAGCTATAATCACCTATTTTAAATTGTAACGAGTACTACAAAATCCGGGAGGAAAAGGTGTTGGTTGTGTCCCTTTTAAAAACCCTGCTTAGTGCTTACACCAAAACACACAACAAAATACAGTTCAGATTGTGACAGTTCTCTCTCTCTTAATGTTATGTTTAGTTGAGAGATTTGAAGAGAGATTTGAAAAAGGAAAAGAAAAAGACATATTTTATTTACATTTCATTTACCTTTTCCATTTTTTTTTTCAAATTCCTCTCCAAATCCCCCAACCAAACACAGCATAAAGGGATAACTTAAAGAGAGCAGTGCAGATACGGTCAAGTCTGTGAGTCCTTTAAGAAGTAAGCAGTGAAAGTGAAAGCACTATAAACCAGGGTGGAGAGAGTGGGTATGGTATGGGGGTCCTTGATGCTGGCTACCATAATCAGTCCGCCACGCGTGTGCTTGCAGACATGAAAACGACCTCGCTAACCTCCCCCAAACTTAACTATACAAAATTTTACAATAAATAATTTATAACTTGTGTTTTAGAAACACAATTTATCAAATTATATCATGTACGTCCAAAAGACAAATAAAGACTAAAAACTCCTACCTCTTCCCTTTTCTTTTCTTTTTGCAGCTAGCGCGTTTACTCTAAATATACCAACCAGAAACAGCTTTCTTACCTCTGATTTAACTCCTTTTTTTTTCTTTTTTGAAAACCTTTAATTTAATACATTTTCTTCACAGCTGGGAATAAAATCATTATCCCAGGTAAAACAAAATTTGGCCTTGTTGGGTATTAACACCTCCACAACTATTAGTAGTAAATGAATCATGAGCGCATTAATTTTGGAGGGATGGAGTTCAGCAATAACCTCAATCAACTACAGGCAGGGGAGAAAAAAGAAATTTTATTACCTAACTAGAGAGAGCCCCCATCATTTTTAAACATCTAGAATTTTTACATACACAAGCAGCACCTGGACGGGGTAGTGGCGGCCATCCTACTATAATCTGTAGCTCATTCAATACCCCATCTCATCCACTATAGATTTAGTAGTAGTATATGGAAAAATTAAAAAAAAAATAACAAAAGACTAAACAAAGGATATAACTAAGGTTTACATTCAAAGTAGTGGCAACCATTAAAAAAACTAGAGTCTAGTCGCTCAGATTTCACAGGTGCACCTGATGATGATGCACAACTTCCATTCTGAAGGCAGAGGCTGTTGGCCAACAAAGAGTCACAAACCAACCCAACATCAACTTCATCAAAATTCAGTGTGCCTCTGAGTTTCCGGTTACTGTCAACACAGATGATAATGATTATGAGACATCAGATCAGATAGGTTTTGCGCTTAGGACTGTGATTAGATTATAGATTTGGATAGGGATTTGAAAATGAAAAAGAAAAAAGTAAGACAAATTTGAATGAAACATAAACTAATTTTTTTTTGCCATTTCCCTTTTTCTTTTCTATATCCCTATCCAAATTCACGATCCAAACATAGTTTAAAAGAAATTCTTACACCTAAATATACATATATACCCGTTCAAACGGTTGTTGATGGCAGTCAGGTCTTTAGAAGGGCTTTGGTACGCATGAGTGCTCTCTCCGACACAAGCATAGTAGCTTTTAGAGCCATTTGAAATTGAAGCATCCATCTGTATGCATAATTATCAAACATGAATAAATAACCATCTAACAGTGGACAAATGTTCCCAAAAGGCACAAAAATTGCTAATGGGTGTGTAAGTTAACACACATTATTTTTCAAAAGATGAAATAGAACCACTCAAAAGTGAAACTTCAGTTACACGTCTTGCATGAGGACTGAAGCACTTAATTCACTTGGTGTGGTTCCAAGGTGATCAAAGGCTATTTTAAACACATTTAAGTTCAACATTAAATCAAGGCAGGGTATGGATTAGGAGGGCATGGCCTAGATTTGTGTATATATGCCCCTGAATCTTCAAATTATCATTATGGGAGTGTGTCCATTTTATTAGCTTCAGTTGCATACTCTAATGCCTTTAATAATTTAGGCAGAGATAGTTTGAGAGAGAACCACAAACAATTTGCCTTAGGATCCTGTCAACTACCACACATCCCAAACCACATCTTGTTGATTACCCAACAATGCCCCCCACAAAAATGTATTCAAGATATACTTCCTGTGCCATGAATCATTTGCTTACGAGGGCCTTCTTAATAAAATTCAAAATACAAATTGTTGTTGTGTCCCCAGGATTATCAGTTAATAAAACATTTTCTTCTCCCCTCAGCATGAGTTAACAATATAATGTCATGAACTAAAATTATGAAAAGATGTCGCAAACATATTACAAAAAATTACAAGCAAAAGTAACTGAATTCTTTGAATATCTAAATGGAAAACCTTTATGTGGATCCTAAAATAGAAACCAAAATGATTTACAAAATTGTAAATACATACTGACAAGGAATCAATGAACATGTGACAAATTAATTAAACAGTTAAAGAGAGCAATGAATTTAAAGGGTATGGGCAAATCAAGTACTAAATTAACCCCATGAAAGAAGAAATGATTTTAAAAAGTGATTATAAGACTCTAATATGTAAAAAGTCATGATTGAAAGAATGGTTACAAATTTTGTTAAGCTTTTTGTGTCCAAGTTCAACGAAATCAAAGGTCAAAGGAAATAGAATGCAAAGTTTGATTACATATGAATAAAATTCAAAAAATAAACAACTACCTTCGATGACCGCAACGGAGAAACATATACATTATGTATTGCAGATACTTTTTTTGGAGACATATCAGGAAGACTTGGAAATGGTGATATCTTAGGTGATCCAGGACATTGACCTACTTGTAAAAGCAAGATATCAATAAAACAAAATCAAATAAAAAAGCAACTAACAAGGGGAAAAAAAAACAATAAACAGAGCATACCATCAATGCCATTGTTAGTTTCTGAATTTCGGTTTTTTTGAGCTGTTCCAACGCGGGCAAGCTCATCCAGTAGTGGCTTTACAACAGGAATAAATATTTTGTTGTAAAATGGAATTATATCAACATACTCCTGCCCGGTTTTCTGTTTTCAGAATAATTTAAAGGATTTGAATAACCAAGGGGAAAATAGAGTAAAAAGAGGACTACGAGAAACTAGAATGACAAACACATACCCCATGACGGCGTGCTGATGACCAATCAACAAACACACTACGAAAAACTTGAGATTTACACTGTGGTTGCTTTCTATAATTGAAAATAATTTCTTTAAAAGTCAGGCTCAGTTGAGAAATCTGTGGCCAAAACATAAAAAATTAGGATTAAAAAGTGTGATTAATCAATAGCCTAAATACTCTCAAATCTTTCTAGTGCAAACCTTTGCAACTCCATAGAAACAACAGAGGATAATCTGGTCAATATGACGATTAAAGAACAGGGTCGTCCTTTGACTGAGGATTTGTTGAAAAAGACTAAAAATAATCTCTCTGATCTCCTGGGATAGCTGTAGCCTTTCAACCATGCCGTTGATTCTGAAAGCACCTAACTTTACAATCTAAGTTGCACAAGAAGTTGCATTATGTTAGTGTAGAATGGGGACAATAATAGAATGGCAATGGCCAATGTAAGGCAACAAACCATATTCTATGTCAGGGAAGGTGATATGATCAAAGAAAGTGAGACCATAATAGCAAAGCATGATTTGCAGAAGAGGCCATCTACCACACAAATACCTACTACGATAATTGTAAAAGCAGCATGCAATAAAACAGATTCACATAAATTGAATATTGGCACATTCACTTTTAACTGAAACCTAAATCTTCCAAGTCAAGAGTCAAGACCTGGAAAATAGCTGTAAACAGTTTGATCTAGACATGTCAACATCATCAGCCATCGGTAGGAAATTTCTGGGGGAGATTGCTCAAAATGACACAGTCAAATCAAATATCCCGACAAATGAGAAGCATCACCCAAACCCAATCCCTAAAACCCAAGAAGGAAGAGGAGGTAATACCTTGCTAAAGAATACATTAATTGCAGTTTCTGCACATGTTTCCCCTCCAGCTCCAGGATTTGGTATTGTTGGACTGCAAATGAATATCCAATTGCAGAATTCCTAGTTAGAGGAGAACGAGGGTAGTTCAATGGTGTAAAAAAATTAGACTTGCTACTCCCTACCTCCTGGAGTTATTACAAACAGTACCTGGCAAAAGCGGACTGCAAAGCAGGTGGCGGTAGCTTTGATTTGGGGGTATTGAAGGTCAAAAGGCGATCCTTCACTGGCGATGTAAATGAATTCCTCTCAACCAACACACTTCTGTATTCAGTGCACAATCTTTTTGGTGACTGAATATCTCCATTCTGACCTGGTAAATATTAGTTTAACAGCCATCTTAGTCAAAGAAAAAAAACATAAAAAAGATAAAAGTTAATTCGGGTTCTTCACATCTTATGACAAACATGTCTGTTGTCATAATTTTTATGCAATTAAGTGATGGATAAAGATTATAACAATTTTCAAAAGATGAAACAAGTTATTATTACCTAATGAAATTTCGTTCTTCTGTAAAGACGGAACACGTGGCAAGCTTCCACAAGTGATGTTCATATGCATGGCAATTGCATCCAAAGACGGCATTGGTTCTGCCAACAAACAAAGACGGTTTGTTTCTGCAGAAAGGGCTGGTCTTGCAACTGTCAAAGAATTGTACATTGCGGAGCCCTTTTCCCACACCATGCTCTCTAAAAGTCGCTCTTCCAGTGAGTTCAGATGTCGCTTCAATTCTCTGGGAAGAGATTCCTCATGTCTAATGAAACTCCCAATCATCTTACTAAGATCAAAAGCTGTAATCCCAGTTCTCTCCAACACAGCAGGAAATAACATCGTTGCTGTCTTATGTGTGGCAAGAACTAGTTCAGCTGAACAGGCAAGCATACATCTATGGAACCGCTCATTGGTCAATAATGAGGTCAAATTGTTTGCATGCAGGATCTGGGCCTCAGCTGTACACATTGCTTGCAAAACCCTATAATATAACTTGAGAGCTTCCAATCTTCGTTGTTCAGCCCATATGCTGTCCATCAGGCTTGTACATTGCAGGCCTCCTGTGATGCATTCCTCTCCTAGACCACTGCTTGGAAATATAGCCTCTAATATTATGTTAGCCCGACGGATCACATCAGTAGTCACATCGCTATCACACGATGAAAGGAACCACTCCAGCTCTGGTGAGGGTTTTGGTGGAAGTGGAGAAATGATTGTTCGAAGCCACTTTGCAGTTGTCATTGCTGTGGTTACAGGAGTAGCTGCCATCTTTGAGTTGCTACCACAAGGAATAGCTTTTGCATGAGATGCAGACGGAGAGCAATAGGGAGCCAGTGGGCTAGTGATTGTCCTCGCTGGAGATGCTATTGAATCAATTTTCCTCTACATGAAGCAGAAAAAAAAAATTGACTAAAAAATTTAAACAACTACATCTATATGAGTTAAAGAATGTGTATCTATCACGGCAAACATACCTTGGCTCCACTGATAGTCATAGCACCTCCAGACAAGCTACCTGAACCAAGCAAGCTATCTTCCTCATTAACAAACACCCTCTCATCCAGTTCACCCTTGTTACGAGTTGCATCAGCATAATCCTTTTCTAGAATATTTAAACTCGAGGACAGAGATGTGTCCTCCAATAGATCTTCAAAATAAATCAAACCATCTGCACTAGGAAATACAAATTTTCACTAAGGAAACATGAACCAAAAGTATGATTGATTTAACTAGTAAAACATATCTGTATATAAAATATAAATATATATAGAGAGAGAGAGAGAGAGAAAGAGAACTTTCAACTTAACCTGTGGCAATGTTCTCCAGATTTTCACTTCTGCATTCTGATGCAGAACGTCGATTTTTCTTCAAAATATCTTCTATTAAATCATTGGCCTTCTCCATTGTCTTCCTCAACTCATCTTCTGAGGTCTCATAAATGTTGCAAAGTGATGCAAGCAGGTCTACACCTTTGCTGCCTTTCATAACTGTAAATGAATCAGTAGATTACCTTGAGATAACTGCCATGAGAGAGAGAGAGAGAGAGAGAGAGAGAGAGAGAATTGGGGGGGGGGGGGGTGATCCAAAGATTGAAGATGTTTACCAAACCGTGGAGAATCTTGAAGATTGAAATTTCTTACACGAACAGGAATGTGAATAATTAAGATAGCCTGTCAAAGATTTCATCCGTTAGCAGAGCATAATCTCTTTTGCATTACAACTTAGTCTCATGAAAAGAAAAAGACAAGACTAACATGATAAAATAAAAGTCTATGTGACAATTCTTTCATGCATTTTGTGGGGATCTTTGATTGTTTCCTCTTGTTATCATAACAATCTTTCTATTTTTTACATTAAAATATATTATGCTTATTGAATACCAAAACAACCATAATAGAATCAATAACTATTAGAGTTGAATAATATAGGAAGGAATGTGACTGACCAAGATAGCAACCAAACCATTAGTGCAAGTCACAAGGTCCTTAAAACGGCTGAATGCGTGGGTACGAAGTGCTAGAAACAGCAACCATCCAAACCGATGGTAGTCTGACACATAACCTGAAGCAATGGCAGCAGTTGACTGCTCACCAACTTTTGCATCACTTGTCAAGAAAAATTCCAGGAATGCACGTTTGTAATACCTTGTATCATCATAAAACTCAAGACTATTAATGTAAAATTTTAAGCAATTAGAAAAAGGAAGGGATTCTACTAAATGCAGATTTTGCTTTTCTGTTTTTGATGAACAACAACGCAGATGAAAGTGTGTCCACGTCAAGACTACATCCATGAACATTCCTCTTGTGGGGTGATACGTGATTCAATTCAACCCAACATACTGCTAAATGCTGCTCTAAAACACAATACATCACATTTCGTTAGGTATGCAATGAAAACAACATGGAACAAGTCAATTTCTAAAGATCCATAACCTAAAATATTTCTAGAATCCATCTAAATGGACTCTTAAACAAATATTCCATATTTTAATATAAGAATCGTGGTTATACAATTGAACTGGAAAAGCTAAATGAACCGAAGGACAGACACTGGCACTAGAATGTCTAGTTCCTCTTGGATGTAATGAGAGGGGAAAAACTCATCCTTCAGTTTTTCACTCATCGAACTTGTAAACAAAACTTAAAACCAACATCCTTTTCTTTCTTTTTTTTTGGAATTAAAAACCAACTTTTTAAACCCAGAAATCCTACTTTAATTAGCCCAATCCCTCCATTGAAGAAATAATCTTAACCACCCAAACCATATAACAGGCACAATTAGTGCTCTTGAGTTACAATCCACGAACTTTAAAAATCCTTATTCCATCCATCCATCCCTAAAACATGACCTTACCAAGACATAATGTACACTTAACTCTTTCCCTTACCTTCTGGCCTTTAATTTAACACACACACACAAAATACTGCTCTCCAGCATAGCAAGACAAGTTATGGGCATTCAGTAACCTGTCACTTCGAAAACATAGCCAGTTCACCCCTTATCAATACATATTTCCCATAACCTTTTTTCAATCTTTTAAATTCTTTAAAAGACAAGCTATTCACATCCTTAGTCCACATAAACCATTCATAGGCAGCATTAGTTTGAGTGTACTAGCTTTTTCTACATCAGTTTAGCATCAAAGCTCATACAAAAGACTATTTTCATACATTTGTCATACATCACAAAGCCACCATTAACTTTTCACATGCATTTATTTCTTTGTTTTTTTTATTTCTTTTTGTCGTTTCTTCATTGCAAGACCAACAGAGGCAGTAGTGAAAAGATGCGATACAGTGACAAAGACAATAGATGAAAGTGTTAGGGGAAATGGTAAACCTAAATTGACGTGAGTTAATGTAATAAATAGAGACATGAATCTTCTTAATTTGACTAACCAAATGGTTGTTGATAGAGTTGAGTGGAGAAAAAAGATTAATGTAGCCGATCCCATTTGATGAGACTTAAGGCTTTGTTTGGTTTGGTTTGGTTTGTCGTTTCTTCATTGCCAATCTGCCAACTTAGGTTGTGTTTGGTTCAAAGATTTAGGAAGAGATTTGAAAAGGGAAAGAGCAAAGGTGTGTGAAACGTAAGTGAAATATAGTTATATTTTGTTCGCATATCACCTACCTTTTCCCTTTCCTTCTCCAAATCCTTGAACCAAACATAGCATTAATGTTCTTCACTTTGGCTAAACTCATTTCTTCAAAAAGTTCCGTAACTGCCCAACATGCTATTGGAGTATAATTATCCTTGTAAGCTTCTTATAACATGGTCAGCATTATAATGAATAGCTTTTCCAATGAAAACCAACTTGCAAAGCATCTAATGTCCATCAGCCCAACTTGCAAAGCATCTAATGTCAGTTAGCCTTCCAACTTCGGACATGATTGTCCAAACAGGATACCACTCAACGTAATTCTACTAAACAAACAGTGCCACTAGCAAATTGTAGGAGGAGGACCAACAAGCACTGTGGCTCCCACTAACACCACTTGTGCCACTAGATTTGGCAAATGTCACAAAAATGCCATGCCTCCTACCAAAAGAAAAAATGACTTGGCATGGTTTTCATTAGCACAAGGCATCAGGTTGTAGGCTCATCCCATCATCCATATAATTCAGAACAATGAAAATGAAAAGCAATATGATGCACAATTTGCCACAAGTAAGGAAATTAGCTAATAGCAAATTATTGTACCTTGAAATAATTAGGCAATCATACATCAAGTCATTAAAACATTGTAATGGAGTAGTAAAAAAAATACTGACTTGCTTAAGTGGCTCAAATGCACAAAATTAGCCTGCAACTCCGTTGCCTGATAGGGGGGGAACATAAACCAAGAATCATAACATGAGAAGAAGTTGAAAGAAAAAAGAACACACATTATCATAACCATCTAAAACCTCGAGCTTAACTCTTGTAGTATAAGTACCTCGAGTCTTTTCTCCCAATCTGTACCATATTGGTTACTTAAAATTGGACTCGCCTTGACAATAAACAGAAATCCACAATACTGTAAAAAGCAGGGGGGAAAAAAGCTCAAGCAGAATTGCAGCAGAAAATTACCAAAAGCTGAAAATGAGGGGGGATTCAGAAAAACGTACTTGAGCTTTGCAACTCTCAATATCTGGCATAACGTGAATCCATCTCCACCAGTCCCCTGACTGGAATCATCGGCATTGGTCTCACTTAATCTTTTCACAGAATACAAAACGAATGCAAACCAATAGCGTTCTGCTTCTTCCGGCTGATAGAACAAAGCAGTTTAGGTATTAATTTATTACAGTTTCTGCGAAACAAGATTACACATACAACTGACAGCAATAAAAAAATTTTAAAAAAAAGAGGCAAAAACCAATTTGGTATATGTAGGGGGGAGGAGATTCACCGTTCCAGTTCCGATAGCAGAAATAGTTGTAGACAGAAGGTGTTTGCTTTCACTAAACAGCTTCATGGCTTCTGTGTAAGTATTTTCATTCAATGACAATCCAGTCTGTGATCAGATCACAACGCCCAAATAAAACACACAACATTCGTTACAGATGGGGAAATTTGAGAATCAACACACAAAAATCTTTATAAAGAAAAATTACTAGTAAATGAAAGTGAAAAGTAGAGGAAAGAAAATAGAAGAAGAATTATGAGGAAGAAGAAGAAGAAAGAACCTTGCAAAAATAAGCAAATCGAGCATCAAGGGAAGGTCCTCCTCGTCCATGGTTGGAAAGAGAAGCATCTGCTGTAGGGATGGAAGGCTTCGGCGGATGGTCTTCCATGTCCAAAGCAGGTGGACTCATACACTGAAAACTAAATCCCCAAGCCAATAACCCCTTACTTTTTCGATGTAGACCTGGATTTATTCAACAAAAATGTAAAAAAGGATTTTTAGGGTTCAAGAATCAAGACAGATCTCTGACGATGATTTGATTTCCCAGATCCACCAAACAAAACCCTAACTTTCCACAAGAAACCGACCCACAAATAACAGAAGGAAATCGGCTAAGCAGGATCACAATCGGAGCGAGAGAGGGTTTGAACTTCACATACAACAATCTCCTCCTTCCTTATCTTTCTCTCAGTTTCTCTCCTGTATCCATTTCATTTCCTTCTTTTCTTTTCTTTTCTTTTCTTTTGCGCCTTCTTTTTTTTTCTCTCTCTCTCTCACTTTGTACGATATGGGGGGAAATCCCCGTCCCTCCCTGTGGTCGCGCGGGAAAACACCAACATAACATAACATGAGCCATGGCATGGGTATATAGCCATCATACATACATGCGTTTTCCAATCCTAACTTGACACGTCAAGGGGTTTAGGTTTATTTACAGCCAAGTCTCCGCCGTTACGAGATTCTCTCTCTTTATTAAAAAAAATAAAATAAAATCTAGCGTTATGGTTACGGATCAGCCATGGACTCGCGGGAAACTGGAACTTGGGCGGTGTTTAGTTGTGCTTTTGAAATGTGATTCTACATGTTAGTTTCAGCTCTATGTTTGGTAAGAGTTTTGGAATTAATTTTTCAAAATTCTGCCAAAAACTCTGTCCATTCTGAGCATTTTTTGTATTTTTTTTGGCCAGGGGAAGACCACCCGGTCGTCCTTGGGGACATCCACCCGGATGTCCTCTGCTGTACAGATTTTTTTTTTTTTTTTTGCAATTAATTTATATAATTAGAAAAAATATTTTCTGAATTTTTTTTAATTTTTAATGTGCTTTAAAATAATTTTGAGTTGTATGTTTAGTTATGAGTTGTAAATTTTTGTATCACATATCAAATATCACATCAACAATTCCCCACTCAAATCAACCTCTTTTCCAAAATTATTTTCAAAACTCTTTACCAAACAAATTTTCTACACTCAAATCATAGTTCTACAACACACAAACTCAAAATACAACTCATACTTTCAAATCACATTTACAAAACACAACCAAACGCAACCTTGGATTTTTTTTAAATATTTTGCCTATTTTTTTAATTTTAAATATATACACTTTAAATACGTTTAAAAAATATAATATTTATAAAAAATTTTAAAAAAATTCATCAAATACAAAAAATATCAAAAAAAATATCAAAAATTTAATACATTTTCATATTTTATTGTATTTGATGAATTTTTTAAAAAATTTATACAAAATTTTTAAATATATTAAGATCAAGTGGATCTAAAATATATATATATTATTTATAAGTCCTATTAAGAAGACTTATACTATGTTAAATCCTAAGAAATTTTTTATTAAGTTTGAAGTCGTATTTAAATTAAAAAGTATTCCATTAAGTCATATCTATTGTGTTTTAATTAAATTAGTTTACTATTATACCCTTGATACAGGTTGCAATGTTTTAACCGTTTTCTTTCCATATTGTTTGGTGCCGTGAAATGCGCCATGATCGCGGAGTCTGTTAGGTTTTCAATTGGTGAGTGTTGCTCTGGTTTGATTGTTTCATCTTGCCGCTTTCGAGTCAGATTGTTTGAGGGAAGGAGATCAAGTTGTCTACTTCAATTGGTGAGTGTTGATCTGGTTTTTTTCCGAATGCTTTGTTTTTAATGTCCTTATATATCGTATGGATTTCGTAATCTGTCATAGCAATCCATTGGTAGACTTTGTTATGGTAATCTTGCATCAACTTCCGTGGTAATGATATTGTGTTATAATGTTCACATACATGTCACATTACGTTTCGTAATAGTATTTTACGATAGCTTATTAGATTAGAAATTGAGAATGTGAGAATGCTGCTGCGTTCTGCGAAATGGTACAGCCTTACATTGACGCAATTCCGTAGACTCGAATGCTGTTATGTGGTGATGGTCTGTGTTACATTCGTTTGTATTTAGTTTGTGTTTTGCAGTTGTGCTACTTTTTCAAAACATATATGTCACGTTACGAATCGCAAAATTAGTGGGCTTCATTTTTTTCCTTCTCAATGTCATATTTGCTTGTCTGTGGATACTATTGGAAAATATGTGAATGTAGCTCACATACACATGGAGAAGTACTTGGTTTTTATATTGTGTTGTATGATTCTTGTATTTACTGTGGACATATGTATCACATTTCGTTTCGTAATCTGTCATAGCAATCCATTGGTAGACTTTGTTATGGTAATCTTGCATCAACTTCCGTGGTAATGATATTGCGTTATAATGTTCACATACATGTCACATTACGTTTCGTAATAGTATTTTTTGATAGCTTATTAGATTAGAAATTGAGAATGTGAGAATGTTGCTGCGTTCTGCGAAATGGTACAGCCTTACATTAGCGCAATTCTGTAGACTCGAAGGCTATTATGTGGTGATGGTCTATGTTATATTCGTTTATGTTTTGCAGTTGTGCTACTTTTTCAAAACATATGCGTCACGTTACGAATCGCAAAATTATTGGACTTCATTTTTTTCCTTCTCAATGTCATATTTGTTTGTCTGTGGATACTATTGGAATGTATGTGAATATAACTCACATACTGTAGACACCCCATTTTTGACCGACCTTAAGACTCAGACGTCACCGATTGAGCGCTTGGTGATGTTGCATATGGTGCTCGTTCTGAGGTTGCGGAGTCACGACTGCGACCTTTGCCTCCGGACTTCCGGACTCTTTTGTGTTTTGCCTCGATTTGCGAACCGGGCCTCGTTTTCTCCGTTTTCTCTTCCCGAGGGGAGGGAGAGGTCTCGTAGATCATCTCTCAGTGGCCGTAGGCTACGTTTCGTGGTCTTAGGCCATTTTTCCCGTTTGGAGCCCGGTTCCCGATTTTCGGAGTCGTCGGCCGTGTGCCTCGGTTCGGGACCGCTTAACCACCTCCATTTACTCCCGTTTTTGGCGTACATCTTATTTCCTCCCTTTTGAGGGACACTGTGGCTCGAGAGACCAACTTCGTGGTCGAATGCCACTTTCAGTGCCTAACAGTCAGTTTTCGGGGCCCCCAGACCGCGCGTTTTGACCCCCGAACCTTCGTTTTACATCGGTTTGAGTCCATTTTTGGCAGAGACCTCATTTTCATTGTTAGGAAGGTTGTAGAAGGGTGGGAGACCAGCAATTGTTCTGAAGACCAGATTTATTCCTTCATCGCTCTTTATCGCCCGTTTTCTTCACTAGAAAGCTGACTTTTTCCATTCCCGGGCCACTTTTTCTGACTTTCCTCCACACCATTGTGTTGTACACACCTGGGAGGCCACCAATATGGGTTGGCCAGCCATTAATTCTCCCTGACCCTTTTAAACCCCTCTAAAAAGCTAGCTTTTCTCTCTCTTGGTTCACTTTTCCAGTTTTTCTCCACATAGCTGTGTTGTACACACATGGGAGGCCACCTTTTTGGGGTGGCCGGCCACTAACTAAGCTTGACCCTTTTGACCCTGGCCGGCCGGCCAGGGGAGGTGACCGGCCGACCACCTGAACCTCCTGAACCTGGCCGGCCAGATTTCTCTCTCCTGGTTCCTTACAGTTGTACCCTCTGTTTTGACCCAAACCCCTACCCGGGGATCTGCCATTTTGGGGGGGAAATTTGAATTTGATTTTCCCCTCATTTCCCTTAGTTTCTCATCTATAAAGCCAGCCCACCCAGCTCCATTTTAAAGGGTTACAAAAATTGTTTAGAGCCTTTACATACAATTCTCCCTCTCTGTAACAACCCTTGTACTGATCACTGATAAACTACTGAATTAGCTACTGGTTACTGATAAATGGAACTGATAATGACTGATGATTGAACTGATTAAAGTACTGAACTGACTGACCGAAAACTGAAATTGAATTGATCGAATATATTCATTCAATTGCATATTGCATCTGTTTGATTGATGGATTATCTGTTTGAATTCATATGTTTAACCTGCTAATTGAAGGCCTTATCGGCGGCCGAATTAGGAACCGTTTAGTGTTTCATGATCAGTAGAATATTTGTGATTTAATGGTGTATTTATCTGAAAATCGATTAGGAATGATTAAATTAGATTTAAACGAGTTAATTGCCAAGTCTAGTTTAATTACCAAATTGCCATGTGAGTGGCCCATTTGTTTATTATTATTGGAGGGCCTTATTACACTTAACAAACAATTGATCAGCCATTTTCCTACACACCTAGCCGACCAAACATGAGGATAGAGAGAGAGGAAGTTCATCTTGTGGGATTAACTTGAAGAATTTGTAGGAATTGCTAGAGGATTGCATAATTGAGCTTGTCATCATATAATTCAAGATCTAAGGTAGAATTCCATCTCCTTATTTTAGTGTTTGAGCTTAATCTTGCATGGTTCATGCCCAATTAGAGAGCTAGGCCATGATTTAGTGCAAATGGGTTGGATTATGCTTGAATTGTTGCATGCATGCTTGAATTGGTGCATCTTGGAAGTTGAATTCATGGTGGATTGTACATGCATGTCCATGTTTATATTATAGCCCATGTTTTCAAAATGTTTTCCAACTATTGAGCTCTTTAGAGCAAGGATTGAAGCTTGAATTTGGTTTAAAACTCATGCATTGCATGTTTTGAAAGTGTTCTTGAAAATGGGTTTGAATTTGTATTTAATTGACTCACCTTTGGGGCTTGAATTCATAAATTGGCTTTTGAAACTTACATTGTTTTAGGATGTATTTTCCAGAATTTGGGCCCAAGAGGTCGAGTATTGAGTTGGGAATGCTTGGTTTGAGCTTGGAAGGCAAATCTGGAAATTCCAGATTTGGCTTCTTCGCTCGAGCGAAGGATTCCTCGCTCGAGCGACCAAGGTTTCCTTAGAGCCACGCTCGAGCGAAGGATTGGTGGCTCGAGCGTAAAAAACGAGCATCCAGTACTTTTACTGTTTCTGCAGACCGCTCGAGCGAAGGATTTCTCGCTCGAGCGAAGCCTTTGATTTTGGAAGCTCGCTCGAGCGAAGGAAGGCTCGCTCGAGCGAGGCTCCTATTTTCAGCAACTTTTGAAAAATGCCTTCCAAGTGTATTTTTGCATCCTCATCTCATCCTAGGCATTCTTAGGCCTAGTTTAAGGCATCTTAATGAGGATTTAGATATAGAAACACACCGAGGAAATTTAGGGATTTAATTATTATCCTTCCCGATTGTGAACTTAGTGTGTGTTCTCTATTTGTTAACTGTTTAGGGTTGGCTTCGGGGACGCGCTCTAGCTGCTATTAGCCCAATCTCTGTGAGTAACGTTTGTGTAAAGATATGTTCAAAATGGTTATATTTTGAATACTGAACAGAACTGTTTACTGAACTGATATTGTTTATTGAACGAATGTATGTCCTGTATTGTGAACTGTACTGTGGCATCCTTAGCACTTATTGCTTACTGTTATTGTTACAGAGCTCTGTCGGTTTCCTTGTGGAACCATACTGTTTATTGATTGATGGCCATCATTACTGTTGGGTCTGTTGAGGCCCGGTCCTTTTGGACCTACTGTTTATAGGCTAATGGATGTACCACATATGATTGATTGACTGACATACTGAAAGACTGAAATGCTGTTTAATGAACTGTTTTCATTACTGTAAGGACATTCATTCATAACCTCTTTACGCATTATGTTATTCACTGGGCTTTAGCTCACTGTTTATATATATATGTAGGTTCTCAGCAGCCAGACCGGAGCTAGGAGCGTGGGTTAGTCCCCAGTTTTGTCAAGCCAGCCTATGTGCCTCACTGCGAGGTTCCGAGACGCCATGCTATGGCTCGGGGTGTTTTTGTGTTCCCCACCTGTCTCTTGACTGTTTTGTATTATTGTATAAACTGTTTACTGTTTGACCGTACTGTTATCGAGGGATTAAGTCCCCGTACTGAATGTTGTAATGATTGTATAGACTGTACTGTTCTGAACTGTATGAATGCATGAAAAATGTTTTTAGCATACAGATTGTCACAGCTCAATGGACACTAGTTATTTACTGTATTGGCTTCCGCCAGGCCCTGTACTCTGTTTTACTGTATAACTGTTCAGCAGGCCTTCGGTAATCTCGGATTACTGGCCAGTTACGGTGCTAAACCCATAGGGCCGGGTTTGGGTCGTGACAGAGTGGTATCAGAGCGATACTTAACCACGAGTTATACCGCACACACGTGTCCAAATGAGCTATAGGGTGTCCTAGAAAAGTGATTAGGGCATCTCATGAACTTGAAAAGTGTGTACTTATGACTGACTGATCATATGCTAGATGTTAAACTGTTTAATTATACAACTACTAATGTGATAAACTGTTAACGTATACAACTACTTATGACTGGAACTGTTATAACTGTTTATAGTGAAATGGATAACGCAAATGAAACTGAATCATCATCCTCTGAGGCCAGAATGGCCAGACTTGAACAAATGATGGGACTGGTAATTGAAAGACTAGATCAACAACAGAACCAGCAACCCCCACCTCCTCCTCCTCCGGTACAACCGGAACAGAATGTATAGAATGTGAACGTTAATGAGGTGGACATTATTGCACTGACTCATAAATTCAGCAAGATGAAACCGCCGTCCTTTCAGGGAGGCTTAGAACCGCTAAAGGCTGAAGCTTGGGTTTTGGAGACTGAAAAATTGTTTGAAGTTTTTCCGTGCTCAGAAGCACATAAGGTATTGTTAGCCACCTTTACATTGCAGGAAGAAGCTAGAAGGTGGTGGATGTTGATCCGTGACACCAACACTGTGGTGACTTGGGCTCAGTTCAAGGAGTCCTTCTTTGAAAAATATTTTCCTCAATGTGTCAGGGATAGAAAGGTAACTGGATTTGAACAACTGAAACAGGGCACAACATCTGTTGCCGAATATGAGAAGAGGTTCACCGAGCTTGCTAGATATGCACCGCATATGGTGGACACTGATTACAAAAAGGCCAGGAAGTTTGAAGGCGGCCTGAATGTTCCTATCCTTGATAGAGTTAATATGTTGAAACTGCCAACTTATGTGGGTGTTCTTGATCGAGCCTTGATGGCTGAATCAAATATTGAAGCACTGAAACAAACCGAACCACCAACAACTGAATGGCGCAGTAAAAGACAGGGTTTCAAATTCAAGAAAGGCAAACATAACTCTGCAAACAAGAAACAGAACACGGGGTCAACAACTAGCCCCAGCCAAGGGAGTAGGTTTACCCCACCCTGCTCCGTATGTGGCAATAAGCACAAAGGGGTTTGCTACCAGATTTCAGGAGCTTGTTTCAGATGTGGCAAGGTGGGCCACAGAATTAAAGACTGTCCCTCTGCCCGCAAGCCAGTAGTAAAGCTGCACCAAGCGCAACAGCATCAAATGTAGCACCAAAGCCTAACCCCAAAGCTACCGGGAAAGAGCCTATGAGGCAGGGCCGAGTATTTGCCCTAGTACCGGGAGACGTTCAGAATACTGAGACCGTTGTGTCAGGTATCCTCCCTATTTGTACTCAAAATGCATACGTATTGATTGATTCGGGGTCTACACATTCTTATGTGTCGCATGCTTTCTCACGAAAATTGAATAGACCCTTAGAACCTATGAATTACTTGCTAGCTGTATCATCACCTGTTGGGGGATCCATGACATGTGCATATATGTATCCTGCTTGTGAGATTATTGTTGGGGACATGCATCTGTTTATTGATTTACTACCGTTGAACATAGATCATTTTGATGTAATATTGGGGATGGATTGGTTACAAAAATATCATGCTACTATAGATTGTGTAACAAAACAAGTAGTTTTCCGTCCACCTGGGTTGCCTGAATTTGTATTTAATGGGAGTGGAGTAGTACCTCCTCCGTATTTGATTTCTTCTGTGAAAGCTGTTAAACTGATTAGAAAGGGGTGTAAAGGATATCTGTGTTCCGTACTGACTGTATCTACTGATGATTGTGTTAAAACTGATGTGAATTGTATTCCTATAGTCAGAGAATTCCCAGATGTATTTCCAGATGATTTGCCAGGGGATTTGATTGATAGGGAAGTTGAATTTACTGTTGATGTGATTCCGGGTACACAGCCAATGTCTAAAGCTCCCTACAGAATGGCTCCAACTGAACTGAAAGAATTGAAAATACAATTGCAGGAACTGTTAGACAAGAAGTTTATCAGACCCAGTACTTCACCGTGGGGTGCACCTGTTTTGTTTGTAAAGAAGAAAGATGGCTCACTGAGACTGTGCATTGATTACCGTGAATTGAACAAGGTAACTGTAAAGAACAAATATCCATTACCGCGTATTGATGATTTGTTTGATCAGTTACAGGGTGCACAAGTGTTTTCCAAGATCGACCTCAGATCAGGGTATCACCAACTGAAAGTTAAACCAGAAGACATTGATAAAACTGCTTTTAGAACGAGGTATGGCCACTATGAATTTTTAGTTATGCCGTTTGGAGTTACCAATGCCCCAGCTGCATTTATGGACCTTATGAACAGAATTTTTAAACCATACCTTGATGATTTCATTGTGGTATTTATTGATGACATATTGATTTATTCTAAGACTGTAGAGGAACATGAACATCATCTGAGACTTGCCCTGCAAACCTTAAGAGAACAGAAACTGTATGCTAAACTGTCTAAATGTGAATTTTGGTTAGATCATGTTATGTTTTTGGGGCATGTTGTTAGCAAAGATGGAATTTCTGTTGATCCGCAGAAAATTGAAGCTGTAGTGAACTGGCCTAGACCAACAAATGTGACTGAAGTCCGAAGCTTTTTGGGATTGGCTGGATATTACAGAAGATTTGTCAAAGATTTCTCCAAAATTGCCCTACCATTGACTCAGTTAACTCAGAAGGGGACATCATTTGACTGGACAGACCAAAGAGAATCAGCATTCCAGGAGTTGAAAACTAGACTCGTGACTGCACCAATTCTTACCTTGCCTACAGGTACGGATGGTTATACTATTTTTAGTGATGCTTCTCATAAGGGTTTGGGATGTGTTTTAATGCAGAATGAGAGAGTTATTGCTTATGCTTCCCGACAGTTGAGACCACATGAAAAGAATTACCCAACCCATGACCTGGAACTTGCTACAGTGGTGTTTGCACTGAAAATTTGGCGTCACTATTTGTATGGAGCAACATGTGAAGTGTATACTGACCACAAGAGTCTGAAATACTTTTTCACTCAGAAAGAACTGAATATGAGACAGCGGAGATGGCTAGAACTGATTAAAGATTATGACCTACAGATTCTGTACCATCCGGGAAAAGCCAACACCGTTGCCGATGCATTGAGCCGAAAGTCAATTGCCAACTTAGCTTATTTGCTCACCGGGCAGAAAGAATTGCTTCATGATCTGGAAAAGTTTGAAATTGAAATTGTTTTGAGAGAACAAGGTGGAACAATAGCTGCCATTACTGCTCAACCAGCATTGATAGAAGAAATTAAAGAAAAACAGCAACTGGATGATTACTTGAAGAAAATCATTGAAGAAAGAGATTCTAAACTGGATGATTATTTTTGCATGGTATTTTAGTCTTATTTGTGAGCTGTTTTGGACTTGGTCATAAACTGTAAAATGTCTTATTTTGAGCCTCTCTTCAACTTCGTTGAAAGGCTCTCCTCTGTTTGAGGCCAGCTGCTATCCCTTGTCTCTTATCCCTCTTTTAGGCCATTTTCTTGCATGTTGTTTTAGCCCCACTTGTGTTTATTTTTGAGACTTGATATAAACTGTAAAGTGCCTTGTTTTGAGCCCCTATTCAACTTTGTTGAAGGGCTCTTTACTATTTGGAGCCAGATGATGTCCCTTGTCTCTAATCTCTCTTTTAGGGCCTTTTTTTGCATGATAGATTGGCTCTATTTGTGTTCACTTTTGAGATTTGTTATAAACTGGAAAAAGTCTTGTTTTAAGGCCCTCTTGATGTTTGATTAAGGGCATTCTTTTGTTTAAGGTCATATGTTTCCTTCTATGCTTGATTGCCTCTTATTTTAAGCCTTACAACTAAGCCCTTGTTGCATGATTTATTTGGCCTTCTAGCCACTGAAATTCAGTGGATTTTTAGTGGCTAATACACTGTTTTGAGCCTCAAAATCAGAGGGGGGTGACCCCCTCTCATCTTGCCTTGTTGGTGGCCTTTTAGGCCTTCCAAAGAGACACTGTCTTGCATGCTTTGAAGTCACTTTCCAGGGTCAATTTGGTGAGTTTTAGGACTACCATATTTGATTTTCAGAGTTTTTTATGCCATGCTAAGTGTCCACCTTGTATGTCCTTAAGAATCCTTTGCATAGCCCTCTAAAGGAGTTAATCATTTTTGCATGTGTTGGCTTCATTTCAGTGGTTATTTGGGCATATTTTGGCATGTTTTGTTCACTGATTTTTGCTGGTTTGGTGAGATTCCATATGCTTAATATACTTGCCATGTAAACCATGTTTGCTAGTCAAAATTGCATGTTATTTTAGTCCATCTTGCTAGCACTTTTTGGCCACACTTTGAACTGGAAATATGCATATTTTGGGACTTCCTTAGCTCTGTCTTTAGACTTCATGACCAAATAATGCATGCTTTGTATAGCTATAAGCCATTCCATGTGCCTAGTTTTGAGTTTCAAGGTTCATCTCATGCATCGGGTGCCATTTTTCCATGTTTTGGGACCATTTAGCATCATATTTCAGTGCTGAAATTTGCATGCTTGTATGCCATATTCCATGCCTTGACATGCTTTGGTAGAGTGGCATTTGATGCCTTAGGTTCGGTCCTCGGTTTGCATGCATGTGCGCATGTATTTCTAGCGTCTCATTTTCATCTTATGGCCGCTGATGTGAGTGTGGCTGAGGTCCACTCATGTTGGTGTAAGCCCATTATGCATTGTGTATGCCATTTCAATTCATAGCATTGCGTATGCTAGGTTGTATGTTAGAGCATTGTGTATGCCTTGTTACATCGTGCATTGTGTATGCCATTTCATAGCATCGCGTATGCTGGGTTACATGTTAGGATTGCATTCATGCATGTCATGCATATTGCATTGTGTTTGTGATAGGAGTTAGCCCGAGCACGGGAAACGAGGTACGTTTCGTACTCCGAGTGACGGAACGTGTCTCAATTCCCGGTCACTGACACTCCGGATTATCCATGATGGAGTCTCGGTCCTGTTGTGTTTATATGTGCATTCATTTCATATTGAGTTGTGCAATTCAACTCCTCGGTCATCATGCATTGAGATGCGTGATTGATGGCACGAGGATCGAGGTATGCATACATATGCGAAAATACATTGCCATGCCCCTTTCTTGCTCTCTGTTGCAGCAGATCAAGGATCAACAGCTTTTTAAAGCATTGCACAGCATTCCGAGAACAATTGCAAACAGAGGCAAACCGAGGCATCGCAAGGAATTTTCCGACGTAGGCAACCTGAACATGCATCATTCATCATTCGGAACAGAACTGAGGCGGTCCATGAATTTGCGTGCAATTTACTGCTTTCCTAGATTAATTTGTTAATTAATTAGGGTTTTGTACTTATTTGGACTGTATTATTTATTTGGGACTATATTATTTATTCGGACCCTCCGAGCGAGGGTAATGTTGTAATAAGTGTGCATGTGTGTGATGTATGTCTTCCAATCCCACGTCTTTCTCCCTTTTATTTATCAGCTTATGATGGTTAGATTAGGGCATGTTTCAATTAGCATACAGTATGATAACATGTTTGCATTCATTCATCTGTTTTGCATGCACCGGGCTCGGCGCATCATACTCACTGCATTGTATTTCAATTCCGAGTTGAATACTTGTTAGCTGTAGCATTTCATATGCCATGTTTAGAATAGTCGAGCCTGCTATAGTTGCATTTTGCATGTGTTGCATTAGGCATTTCTGTATAGTTAGGATCATGCATGGATTTCTAACATAGTTTCTGTTTTGGCTTGGAGTACTCGGTAAGTTTTATGCTTTAGCATCCTTGCATGCGTGTGAGTGACTGCCATGATAGCATACTTACCATGAGGCTATGTGCTTATATGATATACCTGTCTGAGTGCCTGTGGGTGAAGGTTGGGTTATTTGGATTGGAATAATTCATTCACTATGAGTTTTAAGCCCACTAGATAGTGGCAAAATCATGTTTTTCTAAGCCCACTTGAGGGTGGCAAAATCTGCATTTTAAGCCTACTTGCGAGTAGCAAACCATTTTCAAAACAAACATGAAATGTGTTGTTCCAATTCAGGCGATCCAGTCTATACTTGTATGCTGTGCGCATCACATAGTAATCCTAGGCTAATAACCGGAATAAGAATGCATAATGTTTTCAAAACTAGATATCATGGTTAGTAGAGGCCGATCTTTGATCGAGCGAACGGGGGTGCTCATGAAGTGACCTTCCCCAATCGTATCCAAGTTCCCGAGCCGAGACAACTTTGGTGATGTCGGACACGTGGCCTTAGGCACGAGTCAGGGTTTCCTAAATTTCTCAAAATAAAATATTTAGGTGGCGACTCTGTATCTGGCAAAGTAGTCCATGTTTGGCACTTCTTTCAAAAATCTGTTTTCTCAAAACGATTTGCCGGATTTGGACTCTTTGGTTCAGATTAAGAACCGTGACAATTTGAGTCCTGAACTGTAGTGAGCCCAAAACGAACGGAACGGGACTCACCCTCCCGGGGACGTTCGGGGACGTCTACAGTTTCTGGCGACTCTGCTGGGGATTTAGAGAACTTGACTCGAACTCATGATATCTTATTTTGACTACACTTATGTATTTCTTTGCATTGCATTTGTATTGGTGCGCCTAGGACACCGTGTTTGCCATCTACTATTCCTGAGCGATTTGCCAGAGGCTGCGTGCCATAAAGCTTACCGGTTACGGGCTCTGCCAATATAGGAACACAAACCCCGGTTTTACCGGGGCACCCTTTTGACCATTCAACCTAGTGCATATTCGGATCCGTAGTGACCATTCCAAACTAGGACAGGTTGCTTACCCGATATAGGTTGTTTGAAACCGCTGCGTGCGTAGTGAAACCCTAGCACCTGACAAAATAGGACAGGGAAACCCTACCCCAACATAGGGGTGTTTTGGCTCTCACTTATCTGCTATGTGCTTTTAGAGTGCGTCTCTATAGGGAAATGCATGTATCAATTTATAAGTTTGGGCATCAAGCCTGCGGGCATCAGTCAGTGTTCGAGAATCAGTTATTTGCGGGTACCAGATTTAGTTTTCGGGGACAGTGATTCAGGGATAATGATCAGTGTTTGAGGACAGTGTGTCTTCAGCTTATCGATCGTGTGTTGTTATGCCCAGCTGTGTGTTGTGTATTTATTTTAAGCTGTTATACTGTTCATTTATCTGGTTATTTATTTCCTTATTGCTTTATTTATCTTTTTGCTAGGACAGTTTTAGCACAATTGCTTCCAACCCAGCAGATATTCCCCAAGCACTTTGGACAAGAGGTCGTCGGCTCAATCGATCTGAGGATCTAGTTGACGGACAGCCAATGTTTCATTCTCCACCCCCGGTTGTCAGACGGAGGCCGAGAAAACGTAGTGTGTCTGAACAGAGGTTACCAGAACAGTGGTCTACCCCAGCAGTGAACAGTCGGGCTGAGGTTTCAGTTTCTGCCATAGAGATACACATACCAGTCAGTCAGCAAGATCAGCAGAATATGGCCGGGATGGAAGACATGATGCGACAGCTTCAAGAGAGCATGAAGCAAATGCAGGAGGACGCTGTTCGCCAAGCAGAGTTCTCTAAACAGCAGGCTACAATCATGGCCCAGCAGGCCGAGCTCATCACTAGACTCCAGCAGCAAGCCGGAGCATCAGCCTCATATCCAGTCCCTCCCCCACCAGGGGTCCCGCTACCTGAACAAACACCGACTGTCCAGAATGTCCTGCCAAACATCCAAAACACATTGCCAAATGTCCAGAACATCCAGGAGGACACAGACCTTCCAACGGGGCCAGCTCCGCCCCCACTTCTGCCTCAACTGTCCAAGGCACATACACCTATCAACCACCCAGACTCTCCCTTCGAGTTCGAAATAGACCCAACAGTATTGAAATTGAGCAAGCTCGAGAAGCTGTTTAAAAAATCCCAAGGGGTAAAGGCTATTCCGAATATCGAGGACGGATATACCGATGTGGCCGTGACATTGCCGGATAGGTTTAAAATGCCGCAAATCGATCGCTTCGACGGGTCTGGGGATCCCATGGTCCACCTCCGGCTATTCTCAGATATACTGCGGCCAATGGGCCTAACTAGACCCCAGAAGCTTTCGCTATTCGGCCGGACCCTGTCGGGTGTGGCCGTTATCTGGTATGCGAAGTTGGAGGATGATGTCAAGCGGAGTTGGGATGAAAAGGCTGAGGCTTTTGTTGCGTAATATTCTTACAACACCCAAATTGAGATTACAACTCGTGATCTCGAAACAACAAGGCAGGAGCCTAAAGAGAGCTTCTCAGATTTTGTGACCCGGTGGAGGGCGAAGGCCTCGATGATGACTTTAAGGCCCACCGATAAGGACCAGATCAGGATGATTGTGTGCAATCTTCAGCCGAAACTGATGCAAAAAATGATTGTGCTCCCCTTCCCCACCTTTTCGGATCTGCACAAGATGGGAGTACAAATTGAAGATGCAATGAAACAGGGTCTGATTGACCAAGACAGGGAGCAACCCCGGAGAACCTTTAACCGCAATAACAATGCAAGCCCGAGTAGCGCTGCAACTGCAAGAACTTCGAAGGTAAACATGGTCACCACCATCCCCCCTTCCTCTCCAAGGCCCATGGCAGCCACGCCCTTCTCCGGTGCATCCAGAAACAATACACAGACCACCAAATACCAACCCAGAGGCCAAAGAACCTTCACCCCATTGTACATGCCCCTGTCCAAGGCTCTAGGGGTCTTAATCAGAAAAGGGCATCTAAAACCCCTGGAACCGAGGCCGTTACCAAATCCACTACCCCCCACTCACAACCCAGCCAAATACTGCGCATATCACCAGCAACACGGTCATGACACCGCCCAATGCTTCAGATTGCGTCATGAGATTCAGGATCTCGTTGACAAACAGGTGGTTTTGCCACCAGAAAGACCCAATGTTACAACTAACCCACTCCCTACACACAACCAAGCTCCACCTCCTAAAAGAATCAACTTCATCAAAACTAGGGTCGCGTCTTACGAACCTAGTATCTATATCACCCCATCCCACCTACCTAAGCCGGAGGTGTTCCTTCCTGACTTCACTGATTCTTTGTGCATGTTGGACATCTCCACGACCCAACCAGAGCCGACGGTGGTGACCATCGAAGATGGGACAGGGCAGACTTTAGGGGAGAGTGGAATTGTTGAGTCTGGGATTGAGCAGTATGGGAGTTTCGCTGAGGAAGCCTATGATCCGAGTGAGTACATCCTGTCAGCGGGCCAGCCTGAGCCAAGTATAGAATTGCCAGAGAAAGCGGAACTGTGTGTGATCCGAGGGGATAGATTTGAGCAGGGGATAGATTTGAGCAGGGGACGGATGATTTGACGGCCGTGGAAAAGGGCTTTGCCAACCTATAGTTTTTCGATGACCAAGAATCAGGGGGCGCGGCAGTCAACTGGTTTGATTATGAGGAATCGGCAGAGGCCACTGGATGGCTGGATGATCAACCGGATGTGATGGAAGAGTTCCAACTAGAACAGGGCCCGGTAGGGGCGAAGGTATCAGTTGTGGCCGGAAGGGCCGAAAGTCAGAGTACATTGCCGGAGAGCGCCGGTACGAAGAATTTCACTCAGAACAGGAGCATTGTGAATGCAGAGAAAGTTGAACAACAAACTGCGCTAACGCAGGTGGAACAAGAAAAGATTTGGGATTCTGAGAGAATCCGGAAAGCCAAAGCCCATGAAGGGATTGAAAGTGCCATGGGCATGAGGGCAGAAGATGCTGCGAGCATATGGGCTAAAAGTACTGCAAGTACAATCATGCCGGAGCCAGACAGGTGTCTTTTGAATGCCAACGGAATGTGGTGGGAAGATGATGATTTATGTCTTGCTCGCACAGATGAAGATTGGGGGAGCAATCAACCAGACGACACCTGGTATCTCGATGAGGTTGATCACATGACAAGAAGCGGGCGGTATTTCAAGCCCCCACAGCTGGACCAGCCAGAGGCGTCGGGGAAGGATAAGGAAGCTGAGAGACAAAAGGAGAAGCAAATCGAAGAAGAAGCTGTGCTGAAGCAGTTAAAAAAGATACAAGCAGACATCTCCATCTGGGTATTGCTTATGGCGTCACGAGTGCACAGGCAGGCTGTCCTATCTGCTATGGACAAGGCTAAACTCTCTATAGATACCACACCAGAGCAGCTAGTTGGATTGGTCTTTCCGGGAGGAGGTTCTCCGACATTAACCTTTTCGGACAAAGAACTGCCGTTTGAGGGCGCAAATCATAACAAACCCCTCTACATCTCTATGGAATGTAGAGACAAGTGGGTGCCAGTGGTTCTTGTCGACACGAGATCCGCCATTAATGTGTGCCCGTCAAGGATGACATATGCAATCGGGTTAAAGCCCGCGGACTTCGTGCCAACTACTCAAGTGATCAGAGCCTATGATAACACCAGCAGGGAGGTGATGGGGACTGTCAAAATTCAGACCCAGGTTGGTCCAGGACAACACAACATTGAATTCCATGTCATGGACGTTCCTGCAACTTTTAATCTACTCTTGGGGCGGCCGTGGTTGCACCAAGTGAGGGCAGTCTCTTCCACTTTGCATCAGATGTTAAAGTACCCTCACGGAAAGGGGGTGACCATTGTTTTCGGGAATTCGTCAATCCATCCACCGCCAGAAGTGTCTACACCAGTCCTAGAGATCGAGCACAGCACGGAGGATGTGTTCTTATCAGGGTTTATTCTGGCTGAGGCTCGAGTTGTGCAGAATATCATGGCTGTTAATGAGGGAGTGTACGTCAGTGCTCAGTCCGTATACCTCATGAACAAGCTTCAACACATCCCTGGGATGGGATTGGGAAAGAGTGGCCGGAAGGGCGTCGCAGCATCGGCTAAAGTGCCACACAACCCCCATACCTTTGGCTTGGGTTATCAGCCCACCAAAGAAGATTGGATAAGGAATGGGAAGGAAATGGCTGGGAGAGCCAGAGCAAAGCAGGCTGGAAAGCCTTTTGAGCTGATGCATAGGCCCATTCAGGATACCCTAAACGGACGCTTCGTCCGGGAAGGGGAGGACTTTCCTTTTTGTGGCTTTCCAGAGCCGTGGCTGAACGCAGAGAGGAAGCGCGTACCAGGTTTTGAGATCTTCTTTGATCTGCAGTTATCTGGGGAAGATGTTGCCGAAGAGCAGACGGACCCATTGGCTGAGGCTGAGCAGAGCAAGAGAGTGCAGTCTGAGGACACCGAACTTGAGATGGGGGTAGCACTAGCATGTCTACTTTCAGATCCTCCGATCGACCAGAAGTGCTTGGGGGATAACTTCTCGGTTTCCATGATTGGGAATGAAACAGCTGCGGGCTTACCAGCAACTATTTTGGATGCATCTATCGCACCCTCTCTCATCTGGCAATATGAAGAGGGATTTTTATCCAGCAGCACCGGGTCAGGTAGTGAGCCGGAATCTGATTCCACCGAGTCTTGTGAGTCGGAATCAGGTTCTAGCTCGACTGAGTCTGAGTCTGGTAATCCTAGGGATGATAACCCGGATGCCACAGTCTTGTCCAGGTCGTCTTTTTCTTTCTCTTTTGAGTCTATTGTAACCGAGGAATCGGACGACTTGGATGTGCTTAATGAGAATCAAGTAGCTGTGGTTTCTGAGTACTTTTCTGTGCCCTTGATTTATTGCATTAACTCAGACTTTCAAAATTTTGATGAAAACGACGAGGACGAAATTCCTCCGGTTTTGCAATGCTTAATCGAACAAGAGCAGGACAGATTTGTTAAACCGTTAGTTGATGAAATCACTACTGTGAATGTTGGTACTGAGGAGGACCCGCGGCTGGTCCAGATCGGGTCCACGTTGTCTTCGGAGGAACATGACCGCTTAGTCGCTTTATTAAAAGATTTCAAAGATGTTTTCGCGTGGTCCTACGAAGACATGCCTGGAATCGATCCTGAGATTGTACAGCATCAGATCCCTCTTGACCCCGAGGCCCGATCCGTTAAGCAGAAACTCAGGAGGATCCGCCCGGATTGGGCTCTCAAGATTAAGGAAGAGGTCACCAAGCAAATCGACGCAGGCTTCCTGCTGGTATCCGAATACCCGACTTCGTTGGCCAACATCGTTCCGGTGCCAAAGAAGGATGGCAGGATCCGAGTATGCGTAGATTTCAGGGATTTGAACAGAGCTAGTCTGAAGGACGACTTTCACTTACCGCATATTGATGAGTTAGTAGACTTCACAGCAAGGCATGCTTTGCTTTCATTCGTGGATGGCTTCTCCGGCTACAATCAGATAGTAATGGCACCTGAAGATCGGGAAAAGACTGCATTCACAACCCCGTGGGGGACATACTGCTATAGAGTCATGCCGTTTGGGCTGAAGAATGCTGGAGCTACTTATCAATAGGCCGCGACCACAATATTGCATGACATGATCCACAAAGAGGTTGAGGTGTACGTGGACGACATGATTGTCAAGTCCAAAGAAAGAGAGGGCCACTACACCGCCTTGCAAAAGTTCTTTCAAAGGATCAGAGAGTTTCGGTTGCGGCTGAATCCTCAGAAGTGTACATTTGGTGTTACAGCAGGAAAAATGCTGGGGTTTCTGATTACACAGAGAGGCATCGAAGTCAACCCTTCCAAAATCAAGGCCATCTTAGAAATGTCACTGCCAAGGACTAAAAAGGAGGTGCGAGGCTTTCTGGGTAAAGTGCAATTCATAAGACGGTTTATCTCAAAATTAACCTTAACTTGTGAACCACTTTTTGGTCTCCTGAAGAAATGCAAGAAATTCCAATGGGACGGCCGATGCCAAGCTGCTTTTGAATAGATCAAAGAATACTTACAGAACCCGCCCGTGTTGTCACCGCTAGAACCGGGGAAACCGTTGATATTGTACCTTTCAGTGACTGAGACCACAATAGGCTGTATGCTCGCACAAGAATCTGAAGACAAAGTGGAGAGAGCCATCTACTATCTGAGCAAGAAGATGCTAGAGTATGAAACTCGCTACACACCGTTGGAGAAGGCTTGCTTAGCTTTGGTATGGGTTACCAGGAAGCTACGGCATTACCTGTTAGCTCACTCTGTAATGTTGGTTTCACGACTTGATCCCATCAAATATCTTTTCGAGAAACCAGCACTTACGGGTAGGCTAGCTCGTTGGTTGCTGTTGCTCTCCGAATTCGATTTGAAATATGTGACACGCAAGTCAGTCAAGGGAAGAGTAGTAGCAGAATTCTTAGCCGATCATCTAGTGGAAGGGGGTGAAGCAGTTGAGTACTTATTCCCAGATGAGGCCATTTTGCATATCGACGACGAATTTTGGACGATTTACTTTGACGGAGCGTCAAACCAGTATGGGTATGGGATAGGAGTGTTACTGATAGCACCTGACAAGTCCCGTATCCCTCTAGCCTTCAAACTCCGGTTCAAAGTCTCGGACAATGAAGCAGAATATGAGGCATGCATTGCCGGTCTAGAAGCAGCCCTGGAACTAGGGGCAAGACGGTTGGACGTCATCGGGGACTCGAACCTTGTTGTGTCTCAAGCAAAAGGAGACTGGAAAGTCAAAGAAGAAAAGATGATGATGTATCACCAGACCTTGGACTTGCTAATTCCTCGGTTTGAGAAGCTAAACTTTGCTCATCTACTAAGAGAGAACAACAGGTTAGTAGATTCTTTAGCAACTCTATCTTCCATGATAGACATCCCGTTCGGAGTCCGGATGCGTCCAGTCATCATTGACCAGAAATTTGTGCCAGCCTACGAGTCGATTGCTGCTATAAATGAGGTTCAGGATGAAAACCCCTGGTATTACGACATTTGGAATTTCTTGGAGAAGGAAGTGTACCCGCCAGGGGTAAATGCCAAGGATAAAAGGGCAATCAGAAGAATGGCCGTTCAGTTCATCATCTGTGGGGGTAAGCTGTATAAGAGAGGTCATCTAGGAATGCATAAGCTGTGTGTCGATGCCGAAGAATCAAAGCGTCTAATGGAGGCCATCCATGGAGGGGAATGCGGTGCGCATATGAATGGAGTAATGCTAGCACGGAAGATCCTCAGACAGGGTTACTACTGGTCCACCATGGAGGAGGATTGTATCGGTTTTGTCCGGCGATGCCACAAGTGTCAAATTCATGCAAATCGCATGAACATTCCGCCGTCGAGGCTATATAATATGACTTCACCATGGCCATTTTCAGTCTGGGGAATTGATGTGATCGGGGCTGTCACTCCGAAGGGGTCTAATGGGCATGAGTTCATCCTGGTCGTGATAGATTATTTCACGAAGTGGGTCGAGGCCCAATCCTATGCGGTGTTGAAGGCTTCACATGTTGCGAAGTTTATCAGGAACAACATCATCTGTCGCTATGGAGTCACAAACGAGATAATTTCAGATAACGGTTTCCACTTCAAGAAGGAAGTGATTGACTTGTTGGAAAAATACAACGTGGCTTTTCATAAGTCATCTACCTACCGACCGCAAACCAATGGGACGGTTGAGACCGCCAACAAGAATATCAAACACATATTGCAGAAGATGGTGGAAACCTATCGGGACTGGCCAGATAAGCTGCCGTTTGCTCTGTGGAGCTACCGGACTTCAATCAGAACTTCTACTGGGGCGACTTCGTATTCATTGGTTTATGGGATGGAGGCCGTTCTACCCATCGAAATTGAGGTTCTGTCTTTACGAGTATTGGCCGAGTGTCAAATAGCTAAAGCAGATTGGCAGCAGAGCAGGTTTGAGGAACTCAAGCTCTTTGATGAAAGAAGACTGAAAGCACTGTACCATGTTCAAGGTTATCAGCGCAAAATTGCCCGGGCTTTCAACAAGAAAGTTAAGTCCAGGAATCTAAAGGAAGGAGATTTGGTGCTCAAGGACAACTGAGCTCCCATCCACGACCCAAGGGGCAAGTTCAGACCCAATTGGACTGGTCCCTACATCATTAAGTCTATCTGGTCAGGTGAAGCCGTGGTTCTGATGGATCTGGATGGTTTAGAGTTCTCACAACTGATCAATATGGACAAGTTGAAGAAATATTACCCTTGAGAGGCTCGCTAGGCCGAAAACCCGAAAGGGCGACCTAGGCAAAACTCAGAGCACAAAAAAATTTGAAATTATAAAAACTGAGTTCGCAAGGTTGAAAACCCGCAAAGGGCGGCCTTGGCAAAAGTTAGAGCGTAAAAGGAGAGTGAAAATACCCGAGCGAACCTGAGCTTGAACTACGTAAGCCTTGATTCCCATCTTTGGGATACGTAGGCAACTTCATCCTGAAGTTCAGCCATAAACATTTTCCCCGATCAACTTTGTCCATTTGATCATCTCGGCCATCTTTGTCCATTCAGCGTTCAAAGAATTCAGTTAAGATCTCCGGTGCAGTGCTTCTCAGACTAGGGGCAACTTTCCGTTGCTGTGCAGTGCCGCGGTACTATGCAAACTAGGGGCAACTTTCCAGTTGCAGGGGTCCGGGGTTGTGCATCTCAGTGACAGATCTCAGGCGTGTCCAGTTCTGATCCATATCGAAAATGGTTTTGAAAAGTTTTAATAAAAGTTGACTTTATTCAAATTAATCTTTTTACAACTAAGACCATTTTTGGACCAAAGCGGAAAATTTTCAGTACCCACAACCTTCAATTTCATTGATTTCAAAACAGAGTTCTCCTGCTCTTACATACAAATTGAAGTTGCTTTTTATTACATTCATAAAGAAAACTTGAAAGTACTGGTAAAGCAATAAATCAGGGGCATAGATAAGTCAGGTATCCCTGCGCCCCCTTCCAGAGCTAGTCGAAGCCTCTGATGCCAAGCTGGGCCCAATCTGTGCCTCTTCATTGAGCTAATCCAAGCACTCGTCAGACAAAGTGCAACTGAAAATGGGAGCGGGGGCCAGGAGCTCTCTAGTCCTCCATGCTGTGGCATACCGGGCAAGCTGTGCGCCTCGAATCGGGAATGTGGCAGGATACTCTATCCCCTCTGGCGGGCAAGTCTGATCATGACCGAACTGACGTAGGAATCGGAATGGAAAGTAGAACACACAGTGGGTCAGACCAATCAACTGGATCCCGGTCTACCGGGACATGCTATAGCTCATTGCCGGGAGATTGAGCCAAGGACAGCGCCAAGCAATGCGATCTGTAGACAAATTGCACATCCAGTCAAACCACCACCCTTCGTCAGGGGCATCGACTAGGCGTTGTCGAAAGAAGTAGCCGCGAGCTGAGTAGACTGGGCAAGAGTCCACAACCTGTAGTTTGTCCATCAACCATACTTGGGGAGGGATGAAAAATGAGAGAATAAAGAATAGAGAGATGTACGATGAGAGAAAAGTAAGAAAAGGGTTTTGTGAGAAAAACTGAGCCCGAGGGCCGAGTGACGTGAGCAATATATATGTGAGGTTGGGTGGGAAACATTACCTGCAGCAGTAGTGGACTCCCCGCAAATCTGGTCGTCTCCCGGCGATAGAAAGCATCCAAGCCCATCAGTGTATCGGCCAATGTCATGGCAATGCAGCTCTTTCCTTCTTTCAAGCCATGAACAACTTCAATCAGATGAATACTAGATCCACTAAAGCCTGGGGCAAACAAAAAGTGAGATAGCATACGCAAGCAAAGGGCGTGTTGCTGAAAACCTTGCCAATAATGGTTGCCGCGGTCACCGGCATCAGAAAAGCGATGAATCAAGCCGAGGATGTCCAGTTCCCCGTTGCAAATCAGAGACCGAGCATTGTGCATGGTAAGCCCACACATCCGCCCTAAAGCTTGGGCGTGGCCGAAGCGAAACTGAGGCAAAATTTCTTCATAGCGTTCAGATTCCATCAAAACTTAAAAATCTTCGAAAGTTGGACATACCTCTTGCTCGTCGAAGCTAAAAACATGTGTCACCGGGTTCCAAAACCACGCCGCGGCATGAAGGAAGGGAAGGTGCAGCGGAGTACGGCTCAGCGTGAAGAGTGCATTCAAGCCGAAACCCTGGAAGTTCAACTTTTCCGAGCCATCTAGAGAAGCGATCCAAGTTGTGAGATTTTCGACGAGAAACGCCTCCATTTTGGTGCAAAACTGAGATGAAATGAATCAACCCCGAGGCTAGGACTTTTAAAGAGGATAAGACACTGTTCGGGGGACACGTGTCAAAAAAGTGGTGGTTGCTGAGCTAGGTGGCCGGCCGGCCACCTTTTCTGGTAGGCCGGCCACCCCTTTCCCCTCCAATGCAAAAAGCTGGCCAGCCAGGCCCCAAAGGTGGCCGGCCATGCTGCAATGTGTGCCTCTGGTCCTGTTTTACCCTCTGGAAGGAAGTTCCTAGCATTTCCCTACATCGGGAGCGTCAAAGGCCTCCATTTCCCTCTGATTCGGATGCGTTCCGTCACCCAGATCGTCCGAAATACACTTTGTTTATAGAGTTGTTGTTTAGTTTTGCGTATCGAGTTGTTGCTTTGTTTGTCGAGCTATTTTGTTTATCAAGTCTTGTTTATCATAGTTGTCGAGTTTTGTATTTTGAGTTGTTACTCTTTGTTTAAATCAACATTGTTGTGTCTTGCTTATCGAGTTGTAAACTTGCTAAGATTTTGTTATTTCTTGGTGAGTTAAGTTGTTTAGTTTGTTGTGTCGGTTCACTACCTGACCTGGTAAATACACAATGCACATTTCCATTCAATCTCATTTTGGTGCAAAATGATGCGATGCGATGCTGAGAACATAAAATACAACACTTTTTCAAAAGCTGTTTCATTCCAACATGCTTCCTTTGTTACAACACTTTTTTACAACGAAGGTACAAGTTTTGAAGAAAATAAACCTGTCTAACAATGTACAATGTGCTACAACTACTAGTAAAAAGGTAAATAAAGCAGGAAACAAATGCATCGATGCTCTCAGGAGTAGGAATAAGAGGCCCTCTTCGTCCTCTTCTACGGAACAGCCTCTGCACCATCATCACCATCATCGTCTGAGTCGGAGCTGCCATCCTCGGGATCCTCCTCGGCCTCACCTCCACTCTCGGAACTAGGATCGGAGCCACCCTCTCTGTCAGCAGATGTCTCTGACTGGGGATCTGCAGCCTCCTCCTCCTCCTCGCTGGGCTCTTCCTCTATGATATGCGCCCTGCGTCCGCCTCGTCCGCGAGACGACTCCCCTCTCCCAGCTCCTCGAGAAGGCCTAGATGGCCCAGCTTCTCGAAAAGGCCTGGATGGCCCGGCTTGTGACTGAGCATACACCGGAGGCATCTGAAAATGAAGAATGTAGTTTGAGTACATCAGCCAAAACATGTATATCAGATACAGATGCAAGCAAACTACACAGAGTGGATGTATGTAGGTATAGTGCATGAATGTGGTGCGTGTCAGATGTGCTCTATACAGGCAGCCTATCAATGCAGTAAAGATGTTCAGGATCAACATGTCATCAGAAGTATGATAAATGCAAAGGGTACCTGGACACCCATAATGGACAACTGCGCCTCTCTCCGCAGGACCATGCCCTCAAGTGAGGCTACCATCTCGAGCACCTCATCCATGTACTCCCTGGGTGGCTGCAGATACAAGCTCAAGTCATCAATGAATAAACAACTGCCAAAGTATCTGTGTGACAAACGGAAAACAGTGGAACATACCGGTGGTGAGTCAGGGTCACTGACATATCGGTGGCTAGGCATCGGAGGCTCTATCGGAATCGGAATCGGGGAGGTAGTCCCGTATTGCCATCCCATCAACTCAGTCGGCATATCTGGCCATCCAGGATGATGATGAGTCGGAGGAATCGGGGGAACCAATCCACCCCCACCTCTAGATGTGCCAGCCCTGTTGGTGGAAGGGACATCTGCAGTCCGAGCCCTACTCGATGAGGGCATACCAGCAGACCTCCTCGTCGGAGTACGGACTCCCATCAATGGAGGCATCAAGTATGTGTGACGATAAGTGGCGTAATCCCCCTCCTCGAGATGAAGAAATGCATCAGTACCCAAGCTGGCGTCGATAACACCCTAGAGAGGGAGCCTATCAGCAGTCCGCATATCGATTGGGGGTGCTGAGGGAAGGTCCTGAGTAGTGTAGCCCCATACCTGACGCAAAAAGCGATCCCCCAAAAATCAGGCCCTACCAACTGGCCCCTCGAACAGGATCCTATATCGGGAGGCACCCCATGCTCCGACAAACTGGAACCGGAGGTCTCCACCTAAAGGCGCCCAGGGCTGCCATGTGATCTGCGGATAACCAATGCATAAGCTGATCAGAAATTGCGAATGTGCAAGATAAATCAGAGATTGGAAACAAAAAGAACTGAGAGTTCTGAAATACCTCTGACGACCGCACTGTATCGAAGTACTGCCGCAGGTAGAGGAAAGACTCCCGAGGTCTCGGCCGGTACTGGCCCTCGAATACAAGTGAATATGGGTCGTGAGGGGCACCTCCACCTCAAGCTCTGGGGCTAGCGTCGGAAAGTACGCGTAAACCCATAGCTGTGGAAAACAGAGCAATAGCCATCAGAATACAGAATGCTGAGTGCAGGATGTAAATACAAGATGCTGAGAGCAAAGTGCAAGATACATAATGTAAAGTGCGCCGTGTGTGCAATGTACAAGTAATGAGAAGCAAAAATGTAAATCAAGAGGACAGAAGGTACCTCCCAGGCCCTCTAATAGCCGCCAACCATGTTCCCCCCGTCCGTGGGAGGTCGCGCTCATATAGCAATAAAGAGTAGCCAGGCTGGCGCCACCCCAGTCATATCTGCTGACCTGTGATAGGTCTACTAGAGCACTCAGCAAGTAGAGCTCGACAGTGTTCCCCCTATCGGCGAACAGAGTGGTGCCGAAGAGGAACATCAGGAATCCGCGAGTATACTGCGCCACCTCTTCGGAAGTCTCAGGCTCCATCTCCACCCTCCTGAAATGGGAAGAGAACCAGGTGTATCGGACTCTGCCCGAAGATCTGTCAACAGGCGGGCGAGCCCCTAATAAATATATCCAGGCGGCCTCCCACTCGCCCATGTCCTCGTCGTATGGGATGGCCCAACCTCCCACATCAAGGCCCGTCAGTACGGCGAAGTCAAACGGGGTCATGGTCATGTCCCCGGTGGCAGAGAAATGAAAGGAGTTTGTGGTGTCCCACCATCTCTCTACCAAAGCACCCATCAGTATCCTACTGGTAGGACAGCGAGATATCCCGGTACAGAAGGGCCCAAACCCTGCCACGTCAACCAGATCCCGGACAGCCTCCGGGAGCTCGGCATACCACTCTCTCGCCGCAATGGAGCCATACCCTCGTGTAGTACGAGAAGTCACCTGCATTCAGGACGAACACATGTTTTCAGTTTCAAGAATGAAATGAATAAGCTGCGTGCAAATGAAATAAATAAGCTGCGTGCAAAATCAAATTAGATACAGAATCTGGGCTGTGTGTTCAGAAAGTTCGAATGTATGGGCTGTGTGTTCAGAAAATTCAAATGAATGAGCCGTGTGTTCAGAATTCAAGTATTTGAGTTGTGTGTTCAGATTTCAAAGTTCGGGCTGCGTGTTCAACTCTAAATCAGTGTGTGCTGCGTGTTCACCTTCAATTTGGGCTGTGTGTTCAAATTTCAAGGTATGGGCTGTGTGTTCATCTCAAAGTTTGGGCTGCGTGTTCAACTCTCAATCAGTGTGTGCTATGTGTTCACCTCGACAACGAGCTGTGTGTTCGACATCAAATAATGGGCTGTGTGTTCATCTCAAAGTTTGGGCTGTGTGTTCATTTCAAAGTTTGGGCTGCGTGTTCAACTCTCAATCAGTGTGTGTTGCGTGTTCACCTTCGATTTGGGCTGTATGTTTATCTCAAAGTATTGGGCTGTGTGTTCAATTCTCAACAAGCGTGTGCTGTGTGTTCACAACCAATATACGGGCCGTGTGTTCAGAAAGTTAGAGTGTTTGAATCGTGTGTTCAAGATGCAAACGGAATACGGTGCTATGGACTAAACATTCAGAAAACAAGCTGTGTGCTTGAAAGGGCAGATAAACATAGCAAAAGCACGAAATGCACGGAGAATACAGAATACATTGCAGAAAATGTAAGAGTGAAGTAAATACCTCTCGTGCCTCATGAGAGAGGTGAGACTTTGGCTCTCGCAGTAGTAGATCTGCAGGCGCTCGCTCATCAAAGTCAGTGAAGTGGTAGAAAACCGCTTGAGGAAGGACGTGCTCCTGAGGATGATACCTCTCGGGATCAAACGGCCGAACTCTCGGGGGTAAAGCCATAATATCTGGGTCACCTCCGGCACCTGGAGGACCTCCGCCATGAGGGAAATGACCAGCCATCTCGAAAGATCTGCAAAAAGGAGCAAAAAGAGCCAAAATTGGAAAAAGTCAACAACAGTCAAATCTCGGGAAATGAAAAAGTCAACAAAAGTCAACTCCTGAGAAAATCTTCCAAATGTTGAGACAAACTTACCTCAAGTGGTGAAAATGACAAAAGAAGCACCGAAATCAAAATTTAATCGGTTCAAAGTGACGAAAACTGAAAGATTTCGCGAAAACAACTTGCGTGGAGCGTTGGAAAACGCGTATAGAGCACAGATCTGAGAGAGAAAGTGGTCTAGGAAGGAAGAGGAGGAGATTTCGGAGCTGATGTTATGAGAACAAGTGCTTTGGATAAGCACATTTAAAGAAAAGAGAGTAAAAGGACCAAACTGCCCCGGATCTGGGTTAGGTGGCCAGTCGGCCACCTTTTCTGGCAGGCCGGCCATCACACTCCCTCACCCCTGGCCGGCAGCCTCCCCCTTGAGCCATACCTGGCCGGTGGTGTTCCCAACATGGTCTCCAAGGCCTCTGCAAATTTTGGTGATGATTGGAGTCCCCGGCACCCGAGAAAGTACAAGGAAAGTGCACTTTTCGTCGCGAAATCCCTCCGCGGGAACTTCACTTCAACTTTCAATGTGTATTTCATCATTACTCGCCGAGAGCAAGACGTATCCTTTTTGAATATGTTGTGACCCCTCCGGGAGGTAAACCGGAGGCCGCGATCGAGCCACCTTCGTCAAAAATTGCATTGCTTTGCTCGTTGTTTCATTTCAAAATGTGCATTCGAGTTTACACTTATCCTGCATCATTATGCACGTCACTTGTTGTAATAACCCTCACCACTGTTTACCGAATAACCACGGATTACCGTTGAACTGAACTGATTATGACTGATGATTGAACTGGATAAAATACTGAATTGACTGACTGGAAACTGGAACTGAATTGATTGAATATATATATGTTAGTTTGCATTTTATCTATTTGATTGTTTAATTATCTGTTCATGGTTATATGCTTAAACTGCTAATTGAAGGCCTTATCGGCTGCCGAACCGGAAATCGTTTAGGGTTTCATGATCATCGTAATTTATGTGATTTTATGGTATATTTATCTGAAAAGTGATTTGGTTTGATTAAATTAGATAAAATATTGATCAAATGCATAGTTGGCCTTATTTACCAAACTAGCCCTTAGTGGGCCACTACCTAATACCTATTGAGCCTTGTACACATTACAACAAAACATTTTCCTCAGCCTTTTTGAGCTCACCACCAGTTTTTAGAGAGAGAGGAAGTAAGGGAATTGATTTCATCTTGTGTATTGGCTTGTTCTTGAGGAATCGCTTGAAGACTTGTAGTTTTGGGAGGTTAATTGCATAATTGAGCTCCCTCACTTCTAATTCTACACCTAAGGTAGATCATCCATCCTCTTGATTGTGTCTTTGAGCTAGTTTTGCATAATTCATGCTTCATTGTAGAGCTAAGGCATGATTTGGTTCTAAATGTTGAATTATAGCTTAATTCATGCATGCATGGTTGAAATGTTGAATTTTGAGTTGAGTTCATGGCAAATTGTACATGCATGTTCATCATTAGGCTTAAGTCCATGTTTTCAACTTGTTTTTGGAACAATTGGCTCATTAGAGCATCAAATTGAAGCTTTGAAATGGTTTGAAATCATGCATGTCATGTTTGAGGATTGTTCTTGAAAAATGGTTTGAATTAAACACCCTTGGGCTTTGATTTCTTAAATTGAGCTTTGAATCATGTTATTCTATGTGTTTACAAGTGTTTTTCCAGAAATTAGCCCAAGAGGATCGAAAATTATGCTTTTAAACTTGATTTTGAGTTTGGGACTCAAATCTGGAATTTCCAGATTTTGGGCTTACACTCGAGCGAGGAAGTCTACGCTCGAGCGTACACTCTGTGATCGTGCCTTCCGCTCGAGCGAGGGAAGTTACGCTCGAGCGTGAAATGCGAGCATCCAGTACTTTGCATGAGTTTGCAGTCCGCTCGAGCGAGGAAACTCACGCTCGAGCGAGGACTTGTGTCTTACGCTCGAGCGAGGGTCGAGCGTCCATCGAGCGCAAAATCGAAACATCCAGCATTTTTACTGTAGCACACAGTCCGCTCGAGCGACGGAGTCCACGCTCGAGCGGAGACCCTTTGTCTGCATGTCCGCTCGAGCGTAGAAAGCCACGCTCGAGCGAGACCCCTGTTTTCTGAAAATTTTGTTAAGTGTTCAAAAGTACATCTTTGCATCCTCTTTCCATCCTAGGCATTCCTAGGGCATATTTAAGGCATATTTAAGAGGATATAGATGTAGAACACACCAGGGCAAATTTAGGGATTAAGTGTTATCTTTGCCAACTATGAAACTTAGTGTGGGTTCAATCTGTTAACTGTATAGGGTTGGCATTCCAAGAGGACGCTCTAGCCTACAGTAGCCCAGAACTCTGTGAGTAACAATTGTGTAAAGATATGTTCAAAATGATTATTTTCTGAATACTGAATTGAACTGTTTACTGAACTGATATTGTTATTGAATGAATGCATGTCCTATATTCTGAACTGTATTGTGGCATCCTTAGCAACTACTGTTTACTGTTACTGTTACCGTTTGAGAAATCTCTGCCATCGACGGTCTGTGAACGGATGGCCCCACCGACGGTCTATGAACGGGTGGATTTATCTAATCGATTCGGTTCCCATGTTGGAACCACTACTGTTTACTGATTGATGGCCATCATCATTACTGTTCGGTCTTTAAGACCTACTGTTTACTGCACTGTCATGCTAATGGATGTACTACATATGACCGTTTACTGTACTGAGCAGCTAATATACTGATTGAAATGAACTGTTTTCATACTGTAAGGTCATTCATTTTAAACCTGTTTACGCATTATGTTATTTACTGGGCTTTAGCTCACTGCTCATATATATATGTAGGTGTACAGGCACCAGACCGCAGCTAGGAGCGTCGGGGTAAACTCCAGTTTTGTCAAGCCAACCACTGTGCCTCACTGCGAGGTTCCGAGCCTGCCAAGCTTTGGCTTAGGGGTGTTTTTATTTCCCCGTCTGTCTTGGACTGCTTTTGTAATATCGTATAGTCTGCTACTGTACTGCTTAATAGGGATTAAGTCCCTGTACTGTATATTTGTAAGTAAAGTGCATATTGTTCTGTACGGAGTATATGTATGTATATGAAAATCTTTTTGGCATACAGACTGTCACAGCTCATTGGACATTGTTTATTTACTGTACTGGCTTCCGCCAGGCCCTGTACTCTGTTTTACTGTATTACTGTTAAGCAGGCCTTCGGTAATCTCGGATTACTGGCCGGTTACGGTACTAAACCCATAGGGCCGGGTTTGGGTCGTGACACTTGTATTCTCATATATGCACGTAACTCGCGTTGTTATCCACGTTTCCTTGATACTGTCATGCCTCCATGCTTAAACTCGCGTTGTCACGTACGTTACTTCTCGCATTGCGATGCACTCACCCATCAACACCGCATTTGTCTGCGCTCGATATCACACTGAACATATGTTGCTAACTATGTTGTGCTTGTTGAGTTTCTTCCTTCTTTTCAGGCACGATATTGTATGTACGGTTCATTTGAGGCTGGTGCGACCAGACGAGCCGCACAGGTATTGTATCCCCTCCGTGTGAGACGTGGCGAGAATTCAATGATTCTCCGCATTCTTCAACTACATGAAATGTAGTTTTGCTTTGCATTCTTGCTTAAAACTGTTGCATCTATTTGTGAATACTTGCTTCATTACAGCTTGCTGCATTTACATGATCACGAGGTATCTTCGGCTTTGTGCATATCATTTTGCATTTTGCCCCCCGCCTGCGGGCACATTTCTCTGTTATCTAGTATGTTTGTCTAAGTCTTCGGCCTCGTCAAAAATGGGTCGTCTCTGGGCTTTGACATTCACTCCCGTCACTTATGACTTTCGAGTTCTGTCAAAGAGGGGCAACTGTAGACACCCCATTTTTGACCGACCTTAAGACTCAGACGTCACTGATTGAGCGCTTGGTGATGTTGCATATGGTGCTCGTTCTGAGGTTGCGGAGTCACGACTGCGACCCTTGCCTCCGGACTTCCGGACTCTTTTGTGCTTTGCCTCGGTTTGTGAACCGGGCCCCGTTTTCTTCGTTTTCTCTTCCTGAGGAGAAGGAGAGGTCTCGTAGATCATCTCTCAGTGGCCGTAGGCTACGTTTCGTGGTCGTAGGCCATTTTTTCCCGTTTGGAGCCCGGTTCCCGATTTTCGGAGCCGTCGGCTGTGTGCCTCAGTTCGGGACCGCTTAACCACCTCTGTTTGCTCCGGTTTTTGGCATACATCTTATTTCTTCCCTTTTGAGGGACACTGTGGCTCGAGAGACCAACTTCGTGGTCGAATGCTACTTCCGGTGCCTAACAGTCAGTTTTCGGGGCCTCCGACCGCGCGTTTTGACCCCCGAACCTTCGTTTTACATCGGTTTGAGTCCATTTTTGGCAGAGACCTCATTTTCATTGTTAGGAAGGTTGTAGAAGGGTGGGAGGCCAGCAATTGTTCTAAAGACCAGATTTATTCCTTCATCGTTCTTTATCGCCCGTTTTCTTCACTAGAAAGCTGACTTTTCCCATTCCCAGGCCACTTTTTCTGACTTTCCTCCACACCATTGTGTTGTACACACCTGGGAGGCCACCAATATGGGTTGGCCGGCCATTAATTCTCCCTGACCCTTTTAAACCCCTCTAAAAAGCTAGCTTTTCTCTCTCCTGGTTCACTTTTTCCAGTTTTTCTCCACATAGTTGTGTTGTACACACATGGGAGGCCACCTTTTTGGGATGGCCGGCCACTAACTAAGCTTGAACCTTTTGACCCTGGCCGGCCGGCCAGGGGAGGTGGCCGGCCGACCACCTGAACCTGGCCGGCCAGATTTCTCTCTCCTGGTTCCTTACAGCTGTACCCTCTGTTTTGACCCAGATCCTTACCCGGGGATTTGCCCTTTTGGGGGGGAAATTTGAATTTGGTTTTCCCCCCTTTCCCTTAGCCTCTCCTCTATAAAGCCAGCCCGCCCAGCTCCATTTTAAAGGGTTACAAAAATTGTTTAGAGCCTTTACATACAATCCTCCCTCTCTCTCTCATCCAAGCTCCAAAACCCTAAGATTCTTGCACCCTTTACACACCACCTCCAAGCCTACAACCTCCACACTCCATTCCAGCAACTTGAGGTTGTTTTTCAGAGGTTAGGAGCACCTTTCCTTGGTCCAAAAGCTGCTGAAGACTTGTGCTACAAGGGTGAGTCTCTTTTCCCTCTTTTTTTGCTCTATTTTGCATGCTATCTTAGCTTTTGTTGCTTGCATTTTTGAGCTCCGACCTTAACTATAAATAGTTATATTTTGAGCTTCTCTTCATGTTTGATCAAGGACTTTTTACTGTTTGAGGTATTATCCTCACCCTTTGTGTTTAATCTCTCTTTTAGGCCTATTTTTGCATGGTATTTTAGTCTTATTTGTGAGCTATTTTGGACTTGGTCATAAACTGTAAAATGTCTTGTTTTGAGCCCCTCTTCAACTTCGTTGAAGGGCTCTCCTCTGTTTGAGGCCAGATGCTGTCCCTTGTCTCTTATCCCTCTTTTAGGCCTTTTTCTTGCATGTTGTTTTAGCCCCACTTGTGTTTATTTTCGAGACTTGATATAAACTGTAAAGTGCCTTTTTTTTAAGCCCCTCTTCAACTTTGTTGAAGGGATCTTTGCTATTTGGGGCCAGCTGCTGTCCCTTGTCTCTAATCTCTCTTTTAGGGCCTTTTTTTGCATGATAGATTGGCCCTATTTGTGTTCACTTTTGAGATTTGTTATAAACTGGAAAAAGTCTTGTTTTAAGGCCCTCTTGATGTTTGATTAAGGGAATTCTTTTTTTTAAAGTCATATGTTTCCTTCTATGCTTGATTGCCTCTTATTTTGAGCCTTACAACTAAGCCCTTGTTGCATGCTTTGTTTGGCCTTCTAGCCACTGAAATCTAGTGGATTTTCAGTGGCTAATACACTATTTTGAGCCTCAAAATCAGAGGGGGGTGACCCCCTCTCACCTTGCCTTGTTTGGTGGCCTTTTAGGCCTTCCAAAGAGACCCTATCTTGCATGCTTTGAAGTCACTTTCCAGTGTCAATTTGGTGAGTTTTAGGACTACCATATTTGATTTTCAAAGTTTTTTATGCCATGCTAAGTGTCCACCTTGTATGTGCTTAAGAACCCCTTGCATAGCCCTCTAAAGGAGTTCATCATTTTTGCATGTGTTGGCTTCATTTCAGTGGTTATTTGGGCATATTTTGCATGTTTCGTTCACTGATTTTTGCTGGTTTGGTGAGATTCCATATGCTTAATATACTTGCCATGTAAACCATGTTTGCTAGTCAAAATTGCATGTTATTTTAGTCCATCTTGCTAGCACTTTTTGACCACACTTTGAACTGGAAATGTGCATATTTTGGGACTGCCTTGGCTCTATCTTTAGACTTCATGATCAAATAATGCATGCTTTGTATAGCTATAAGCCATTCCATGTGCCTAATTTTGAGTTTCGGGGTTCATCTCATGCATCGGGTGCCATTTTTCCATGTTTCGGGACCATTTAGCATCATATTTTAGTGCTGAAATTTGCATGCTTGTATGCCATATTCCATGCCTTGCCATGCTTTGGTAGAGTGGCATTTGATGCCTTAGGTTCAGTCCTCAGTTTGCGTGCATGTGCGCACGCATTTCGAGCATCTCATTTTCATCTTATGGCCGCTGATGTAAGTGTGGCTGAGGTCCACTCATGTTGGTGTAAGCCCATTATGCATTGTGTATGCCATTTCAATTCATAGCATTGCGTATGCTAGGTTGTATGTTAGAGCATTGTGTATGCCTTGTTACATCGTGCATTGTGTATGCCATTTCATAGCATCGCGTATGCTGGGTTACATGTTAGGATTGCATTCATGCATGTCATGCATATTGCATTGTGTTTGGGATAGGAGTTAGCCCGAGCACAGGAAACGAGGTACGTTTCGTACTCCAAGTGACGGAACGTGTCTCAATTCCCGGTCACCGACACTCCGGATTATCCATGATGGAGTCTCGGTCCTATTGTGTTTATATGTGCATTCATTTTATATTGAGTCGTGCAATTCAACTCCTCGGCCATCATGCATCGAGATGCGTGATTGATGGCACGAGGATCGAGGTATGCATACATATGCGAAAATACATTGCCATGCCCCTTTCTTGCTCTCTGTTGCAGCAGATCAAGGATCAATAGCTTTCTAAAGCATTGCACAGTATTCCGAGAACAATTGCAAACAGAGGCAAACCGAGGCATCGCAAGGAATTTTCCGACGTAGACAACCTGAACATGCATCATTCATCATTCGAAACAGAGCTGAGGCGGTCCATGAATTTGTGTGCAATTTACTGCTTTCCTATATTAATTTGTTAATTAATTAGGGTTTTGTACTTATTTGGACTGTATTATTTATTTGGGACTGTATTATTTATTCGGACCCTCCAAGCGAGGGCAATGTTGTAATAAGTGTGCGTGTATGTGATGTATGTCTTCCAACCCCACGTCTTTCTCCCTTTTATTTACCAGCTTATGATGGTTAGATTAGGGCATGTTTCAATTAGCATACAGTATGATAGCATGTTTGCATTCATTCATCTGTTTTGCATGCACTGGGCTCAGCGCATCATACTCACTGCATTGTATTTCAATTCCGAGTTGAATACTTGTTAGTTGTAGCATTTCATATGCCATGTTTAGAATAGCCGAGCCTGCTATAGTTGCATTTTGCATGTGTTGCATTAGGTATTTCTGTATAGTTAGGATCATGCATGGATTTCTAACATAGTTTCTGTTTTGGCTTGGAGTACTCGGTAAGTTTTATGCTTTAGCATCCTTGCATGCGTGTGAGTGACTGCCATGATAGCATGCTTACCTTGAGGCTATGTGCTTATATGATATACCTGTCTGAGTGTCTGTGGGTGAAGGTTGGTTATTTGGATTGGAACAATTCATTCACTGTGAGTTTTAAGCCCACTAGATAGTGGCAAAATCATGTTTTTCTAAGCCCACCTGAGGGTGGCAAAATCTGCATTTTAAGCCTACTTACGAGTAGCAAACCATTTTCAAAACAAACATGAAATGTGTTGTTCCAATTCAGGCGATCCAGTCTATACTTGTATACTGTGCGCATCACATAGTAATCCTAGGCTAATAACCAGAATAAGAACGCATAATGTTTTCAAAACTAGATATCATGGTTAGTAGAGGCCGATCTTTGATCGGGCGAGCGAGGGTGCTCATGAAGTGACCTTCCCCAATCGTACCCAAGTTCCCGAGCCGAGGCAACTTTGGTGATGACGGACACGTGGCCTTAGGCACGAGTCATGGTTTCCTAAATTTCCCAAAATAAAATATTTAGGTGGCGACTCTGTATCTGGCAAAGCAGTCTATGTTTGGTACTTCTTTCAAAAATCTGTTTTCTCAAAACGATTTGCCGGATTTGGACTCTTTGCTTCAGATTAAGAACCGCGACAATTTGAGTCCTGAACTGTAGTGAGCCCAAAACGAACGGAATGGGACTCACCCTCTCGGGGACGTCTACACATACACATGGAGAAGTACTTGGTTTTTGTATTGTGTTGTCTAATTCTTGTATTTACTGTGGACTTATGTGTCACATTTCGTTTCGCAAAGTCTTTGGTTTCTATTTTTTACAATTGAATATGACAATTGTATCGGTTGATTGAATTTATTGGAATGTATACTAATGTTAATCTAACTTCTCTTTGTATGTTATTTAATTTGGGTTGTCATTGTTCATATATAAAATTGAATGTGATTGATTGTGATTGAATGTGGGTTGGGCCACGTTGTGATTGTTTTGTGATTGTTTTTTGTAGAATGTATGCCACGGTTAATGTTTCATTCATTTTGTTGTGCAGGATATGGACATCATGCTTTTTTGCACCTTCGGCTCATCCACGGTTGCTGTCAGGGGTGTTAATGGATTAACATTAAAACGATTGATTCAAAATTTATGTGATAGGTAGGTGGGTGGATGTGACACTTTCATCGATTTCAATATCTTACAAATTACCGTGTCACGATAATCAAGTGATGTTGTGTAATGATGTGGACATGGAAAACATGTTTTCCATTGCAAGGTCCATTGGTGTTACCTATATCAATGTTGTGATTGATTCGCAAAATAAGGTGGATGATTTGAATCGAGGTACTCAATTCAGTGAGACTATGTCTGCAAATCATCTGGATCCTCACAATGAACCATTTACAGGTCCCCAACCTAACATAGATTTGTTGGCCAATTATTGTCACCATAGTGAGAAAATGTTGATGACAGTTGATTGGTCACATGGCATTAGTCATGTAGGCCAATGTTTCGAAGGGGGTGTTACTGCTTTCCGTTTGGTTTTGTCCAAATATGCTATTGAGTGTGAGTTTGACTTCAAATTTGTTAAAAATGACTCAGTTCGGGTTACGGCAGTATGCACATTGCGATAGCAAAAAAGGTGTTCATGGTTGGTATATGGAAGGGTTCAAACATGCAATGGTTATTTTTACTTGAAGAGGTTGAACAACTTGCATAGTTGTGGTGCTGTTGTTCGCATTGGAAAGAATAACAGACTTAACTCTGAATTGGTTTGCAATGTTATTGGTGATCGATTACGTGATAAGCCGCTTACACGTCCTACTGACATCGTGTTTGAGCTAAAAAATGAGTACGACCTTAATGTTAGTTACCACGTAGCGTGGTTAGGTGTGGAGAAGGCAAGAGGCGAAGTGTATGGTGACTATTATGCTTCATTTGATCAACTTAGGTGGTATGCAAATGCGGTTATGCATTACAACCCTGGGAGTTATGTCAACTTGGATTTTGAGCAGTCTATCGGCCGATTTAAGCGGTTCTTCATTTCATTCAAAGTTTGCATTGACGGTTTCAACCATATCTTCCCATTATTGTTTCTTGATAGCACTTTTTTAAAAGGGAGATTTAAAGGCAATTTGCTTACAGCGATGGGGAAGGATGGCAACAAAGGTATGTCTCTTACGATGATTACTTTATACTTCCATATAGTAATGCATTACATTGTGGCTAACCTTTTTTTTTAAGTCTACTACAGTAGTGGGTGATCCCCAATTGCAAGATTGTTTCCAATTTAATGTTATTTTACTAACATTGTGTGTGGTGCAATTCGAATTGTGAACAATTGTTAATGTGGACGTAAACTTTGTTAAAAATATTTCATCTAATGGTAAATCTGTTGAATCTGCTAGGTTTATTCCCATTAGCTTTTGCTATTGTTGACTCTGAAACAACTACAAATTGGACTTGGTTTTTACAGCAATTGACAAAGGTTGTTAGTAGTGCTCGTACATTAACTTTCGTATCCGACCATAATATTGGGCTGCTTGAATCTTTGCCTGCTGTATTCCCATCTGCACACCATGCATACTATTTACAACATCTCCAAGCAAATTTGAGGGACAAATTACGATGGGTTAACAACTGTGTACGTTTTGGTTTAATGACAAAGTTGCGTAAATGTGCGTATGCTCCAATCGAGGCTTTGTTTCAGCAGCATTGGAAGAAGCTAAAAGGAACAGGACGATCTGGAATAAATAATTTCTTGGAAGATATGCCACCGAAGCATTGGGCCAACGCATATTTTAGGTTCGTACGAGACTTACATGTGCTAACATTGCAAGTACCCAATATGTGATAGCATTTTCATTATGTTTTCATAATGTGAACAGGGCAAACGGTATGAGGAGATGACCTCGAACGCTGCAGAATCGTTTAATAAATGGATACTTGATGCCCGTAATTATCCAATCACAAAGTTGGTTGATACAATCAGAAATCAAATAATGACTATAAGGGCTGAGCGTAAAGTTTTGGCTACTAATTGGAATGGGTTACTTTGTCCAAAAAGGGAAAGCCGTGTTAGGGAGGCGTACTCCACTAGCTGCGCATGGATTGTTAGCCAGTCAAATGAAGACATATATGAGGTCCATTTATTTCCGACGGTGTTGGTAGATGTTGGCAAGCGTTCATGTTCTTGCTTCCAGTGGCAATTGAATGGATTCCAATGTGCATATGCGGTGGTTGCAATACAGAGTAGTGGAAGGGATTTCATTACATTTGTTGAACAAATTTTCACTGTTGATCAGTATAAAGCCACTTATTCTGGATACATTCAGCCAATACCAACAGTTGACAAACCCTCCTTCTCGGAAGACGACTTCATCATATATCCACCGGCAGTTAAACGTCCTCCAGGGCGACCCAAGAAGAATCGAATACCATCTCGGGGAGAGAAACTAAGTCAGATTAGGTGCGGTCGATGTGGGCGCATGGGCAGCCACAACCGAAAGACATGTAAAGAACTAATTTAGTAATAGGCATTTAGCATTCACTTTTGTAATATGTTTTGAACAGTAGCATCGTAGTATCGTATTAGCATGTATTGAAGCCAATTGATGACAGATTTTAATAAATGAAGACACTGTTTACAATTGATCATTCAGCTATTTTTTTTTTCACACTGTCTCATTCATACGTTGCTGTTACATGTTTATTTATTTGGTCATGCAAACATATGTTTCAGACCTATAAAATATGTTAGACAACATGTGTTACACGCTGGCCTTGTATGTGAGAAGACATTTATTTTGTAACATAGGTGGTGTTGTTATTGTCTCCGTCTGACAGGTTCTCGTGCAACCAGTTGGTCAATGTTAAATTACAGCAAATTCTTGACATATTAAATTGTCAAAGACAACGAAGATTCCTTATCACATTAAATTTGGCAATATCATTTACACAAACACATTCACATTCCTCTTTTCCCACTCAGTAAGAAAAGTGCACAAAACTGTTACACATTCTGCAGCACAATCTTGCTATTAAGTGTAGACAACAAAACATGTTCTAACAAACACAATCAAATCCTATTTCACATTCATTATCATATAAACATAATAATTCACATTCACACAACCACATTCACATATGTATTTCACATTCGCAAAAATAGTGCAAAACACTGTCATATATTCACATTTGCATTTTGGGCGTAACAAGTATACAACCAAACCTGTTATGTCATTCACAATCACATCCAATTTCACATTCACCATCACATAAACGTAACCATTCACATTCACATAATCACATTCACATTTGTATTTCACATTTGCAAAAAAATGCAAAACACTGTGATACATTCACATTTGCTTTTTGGGTGTTACATGTACACAACCAAACCTGTTTTGTTATTCACATTCGCTGTCACAATCACCATCACATTTACATACAACTTCACCTTCACTCAACCACTTTCACATTTGCAATTTCACACTCCCTAATACAAGTACCAAACACTGTCATACATTCACAAACACAATCTATGTATTAAAAATGAACAACCCACATTGTTTTATGGCATTACCATTCACATTCATCTCACATTATGAGTGACAGTACCAATTACATTCACATTTACGCAACCACATTCACACTTATGTAGCCAATATTTCTGCTGCCCTTAAATTCCTATTGACATTACTGAATGACACATAAAGCCATATTAACAAAATAAAGTGCATTCCCAAAAAAATCAAGGGCAAATTACATATACCCCCTCGAGGTTTAGCAAAATTACAAATACCCCCCAGGGTTTGAGAAATTACAGATACCCCCCTAAAGGTGCTATTTGCATAACAAATTAGGGGGCAAATTGTTATGAAAATATAAACCTCAGGGGGCAATTTGTTATGAAAATATAAACCTCAAAGGGGTATCTGTAATTTACGAAACCTCAGGGGGGTATCTGTAATTTAGCTAAACCTCGAGGGAGGTATATGTAATTTGCCCAAAAATCAATTAACCATTGTTGCCTATTCCTAAAACAAAATACACTAATCAGTAATCCATATTCACAATGCTAAGAAAAACATCAAAAACTTTCAATTTTTCCTGTACCAGCAAGCTTTTAATACCATTCCAAAGCAAAAACAGTGTGATTATATACCCAAAATATCAAATCTGCACCCATATACCACCATCAGTAGATAGTCAATTGTCAGCCACCAATGACCTTCTCCTGTCATTCACAAATGACTTCACCATACTGGCTCGCATTGTTCTGCAGCTCTCCTCTCCCATTGACTTGTCAACATCTAGGTGACGCACAAGTTGCTTCATAATGAAGCATACTATAATTCTACAATCATTCCTATTACGAAAATTTAAGTCATTAGCAACAATGTCAAAACAGACCACGTGCAATGTACAGAAACATGAATGGCATACGTTGCAAAGAAACGTAACAAACTTACGAGTCTGGTTTTTGTTGTGGACAATAATCAACCACTAGAAGCTCCTTCACCAAGTCTTGTGTTTCAACTGTGCCCACCTTCAGTCTGCGATTTATGTAATCCTCAAAGTAGGATTTCTACATTATTGTCAAATTTATATTATAATAATTAGTATTGTTGTCCAAAATAAAATACAAATATCACTGCAAGAAAGTAATTGATGTTTACTAACCAGCAACGACACTTCCTAGTAATGTTTGTCTTCCCTCCCACGTCTTGGTTTCATAGAGTTGTAATGCAACCAAAACCCTTCCTCAGTGTCATAAACCATTAGTGTCCAATGGTTATCTAAGTGGATTGGGAATTGAATATATCTGGGCTTCAGGGTATACGGGGCACGCAATGCCAAGTACCTGTCACGTACATCTTCGGCCACATCTTTTATCGTAGGCTGCAGACGTTCATTTTGGAAATTTAAAATGACAAACTAAAAATGACAATATTCATTTCTTCAGTTGCGTGTCTTACCAAACATAATATGCTGAAAATATATGATTTTTCGTCATCCACAGATTTAGGCGCCTTCATCCGCTGCTCGTACATCAACATTTCCACGTAGGCATCAATGACCTACGTGAAAAATAAAACAATTTTTATTTTTCCTTCCCTTGTATACATGTACGTAAATTGCATTCTATGTGAAGAAGCTTCAGAAGTTTGACGAGTAATTAGAAATACCATACTTACATTGCCTCGTAATGTCAGCTCCTTAACGATCGCTCGTATGTCATTGAAAGACACAGAGTTTGACACATGCGGTCCAGTCCAGACTTGCGCACTACAATACATTTTTTGAATAATAAATTCATGTACAAATGCATAATGGTAAGAGCAAGTTGCATAACCTACCTGTCACCCCATTTCTCATATGCTTCTTTAAGCTTGTCTTTCTCTTGCGTTGATAACAACTTCCAGATTGGTAGACGATTAGTCAAGTCGAACCGAGAAAATGTCCTATCTGGGTCTGCAATGTTGTCAACCTCAATGATCTCATATTCCATTTATTGTTTACTGTCACACTCACCCTCATTGACCACACCACTATCAGATGGTTTCATCTGCCTCCCCAAAACCAGTGGATATTCATACTCTGGTAGTTTATGCTCCTTCCTATTTTTCTTGTTAATGTTTCTCACAAGCGAGTTTTGCAACGTAGTTGTTCAAGTGTTTTGATTAATACCAGCCATTAAATCCACATCATATACCATTTGCCCAATGTCGTTGATCGGGGTCACATGAGTATCCAGCCTTTGCAACTCTACCTTCTCATTCACATCAGATGGAAACGATGTTGACAATGGCATAATGGCAAGTACGTTTGCCTCACAGTGGTACATTTCCTCATTACTTTGCTTCATCTTCTGTACACCAGCAGCTGCTTGGGTGTATTCATGGACTACGTACTCCTCCAACTGTTCCACGAGCTTCGCGTTTTTGTCATTAAGTTCATCCACTAGCTGCTTCATCCTTTCAATGTCACATTCCTTCTGCTTATTGTTCACTGTGATTTCATGTTCTAACTTGGCACATTTTTCTTCGTACGCTGCCCTCATTGTTGCTAGTTCTATCTGTAATGCAAATATGACATCAGATTTACATCGGAGTTCTATCTTAAGCACACCAATATCAAGTAGTGCTCTCTGGTATTCTTTAGACATAGACGCACTCCGAGCACACTGAACATTGCTCTCAGTACCAATCCCACTGCGCTTTGAACATTTGGCCTTGGCTCCAATTTGTTTAATGTCTTTCGTCTTCATGAAGCGCCGTTCAGAATGACTGATGTGCAGATCTCCTACCACAACTTGCAAACAATTTAAAAATAAAAAACAAAAAGCAGTAAATTGGCACATCTAATATTTACTCTAACAGAACAGAAAATCATACTTTCACATCATTTGGCTGCTCAATGTCCACTGCTCTTATCTTTGTGACCAACTTACTAATATTCTATTTCATAAACCTCGGAAATCCATCTCCACGATCTGCTTGTATCAAGTTGGTGTGCTCACATATCCAAAACTATGTGACCATGGGTTAAAAATATTAGCTGTGAAAGTTTTTCAAAACAAATACAAAATTATATTGTGGGAAAAACAAAAAAACAAAACACTTACAAGTAGGATAGTAACACATCCAGTAACTTTCTCAGGCTTAGAGTAAAATCCCTTAATTGACTCTATCAAAGTTGTACAGATTGCTCCAGCCCAATCATATGCCTTCATGTTGTCTAGATCCTCTACAACCCGGACGAACCTCCATCTCACGGTCTCGCCTGAAGTAGCAAAGAATAACTTCCCACACAAGTACAAACTCAGTAACTTTGCTACATCCTGGTGATCCTGAGTAATGTCTCCGAGTAATGCATCCATTAACAGTTCCTTAATGGTCTTCAAGTTTATGCGTGCTATTTTGGGACACCTTCGTTAGATGAAGTCAGTTAGGAGTCTTGGCCCATGTGACACATCTAAACTCTTCTTACCACATTGAATTCCAAATATTAGTTCCATATCGATGCTCGTAAACTTAATGTGTTTGTCACCAATCATAAAAGCCGACTTATCTGGAACAAATGTCTGAATGATCCTCATTACAATGTCATTGCATTTTTGGAATTCATGTTGGTTTAGATCGGTTTTTCGCATCATATCCAACAACAACCAAAACGGTGTTTTATAAAGATGTTGCAAATGCTCATCTTTCAGTTTTGACACTGCCACCAGCTTCACAATTCCAGCAATGTTGGAACGGTAGCAAAATGTTGGTTGTTTGTTTAGTCGTTGTTGAGGCTCATATTTTAGCTTCTTTCCTTTTCAGGCACTGCTTTGCCCTAATGCGTTCACATTCTGTGACGGAGTTTGGCATCGCCATCTTTTACCAGTTCTAGTCCCTTCACTGCTGCTCACTTTCACCTTGGAGCCTGTCTGTGGTGTATGTTTAATTGTGCCTCCTGAAAAAAATGCCACCAAAAATTCACATTTCATATACAAGTAAGATCCCGCTAATAACGTATGTGAATATGTAATTTAATAGTAATACGTAACATTGCATGTCAGTATGTTCGTGATGTGACTAGTGTGATTGAGAAGTACTTGACGTAACTGTGACAAATTATGCGCACACATGGACGGCCATGGTTTCAAATGTGACTGAGAAGTACTTGACGTAACTGTGACAAATTATGCGCACACATTCACGGCTATGTTTTCAAATGGGACTGAGAAGTACTTGACGTAACTGTGACAAATTACGCGCACACATTCACGGCCATGTTTTCAAATGTGACTGAGAAGTACTTGACGTAATTGTGACAAATTACGCGCACACATTCACAGCCATGGTTTCAAATGTAACTAAGAAGTACTTGACGTAATTGTGACAAATTACGCGCACACATTCATGGCCATGACTGTGACAAATTGCGCGCACACATTCACGGCCATGGTTTCAAATGTAATTGAGAAGTACTTGACGTAACTGTGACAAATTACGCGTACACATTCATGGCCATGACTGTGACAAATTACGTGTACACATTCACGACCATGGTTTCAAATGTAACTGAGAAGTACTTGACGTAACTGTGACAAATTACGCGCACACCTTCATGGCCATGACTGTGACAAATTACGCGCACACATTCACGGCCATGTTTTCAAATGTGACTGAGAAGTACTTGACGTAACTGTGACAAATTACGCGCCATGGTTTCAAATGTGACTGAGAAGTGCTTGACGTAACTGTGACAAAGATGTGCATGTAATTTGTCAAATTTGTAATTTGTCACATTTGTATATCTGAGTGAAAACAACCAAACGACATCGTACCACAACGTGGCACTGTACACACAGTCCAACTTACATGTGCTTCCACTCACATCCGACACTAATTTCATATTGGGCCACAATCACATTCATTAACTGTACAACATACAACGACAAACCCCTAAAATAGTCTACCAAACCCAATACTATGCTCGGATCGGAAAAAAAACAAATAAAATCAATTAATGAATGTGACTGTGGCCCCCTAAAATAGTCTACCAAACCCAATACAACAACGAATCAAGCATAAATCACCCACACTGGTCAACCAGCAGAACCTCTATCGTACAACCCCAACATACATACTATTTCCAATTTGGAAACTGTAAAATCAATTATTCATCACAATTCTCACAAAACATACAAATAACAAAGCAGATTACGACTGAAGGTCACATAAACCCTAGTTTTGGGTTGTTAATAAAAATCAAATAAATTAACATTGCGAAATAGGGGCAAATCCACACTTACGTTTCCGAGTCATCATTCCTCCTTCTCACCGTAAACGGTAACCGTTGTCACCTTCCCGTCTAACGTCTCCGTCGAATCGCGCCCCTTCTCTTGTTCGTGGTGAGTTTCGAAATATTAACAACTGAATCAGCCTATTTTGAGGGTTTCGAAATGCTTTTCGAATTTCCAAATTAATGTATGTGGATATGATTTTAACATCTACTATTAAGGGTAAATGTGCCAAGGAAATTTTCATAGGACTTATGAGAATATAAGTTTTTACTTAGGACTTAACCTACCAGAAGTGTCTGAAAAAGGACTTATAAACAAGTCTAAAAAAAAAAAAAAAGATTAAAACAATTAAAAATACAAAAATATGAATTGAAAATTTAGAAAACTGTTTTTGAAAACTCAAAACTTGATAGGTATGTTTCTTTAAAAATTAATTACCAAATTATGAAAAAAATTATAATTTTATTATTTAATATTTATAAAATTTATCACTAATTTAAAATATTTTTTCAAACATCCACTTACATGAAAATTTTCCAATTAAGAATGAATGCCTACTATCGTCTCAATTTTTTTGGATTTAGATTGTTGCGGTTTGCCATATGTCAATTTTTTTTAATGGTTAATTTTTTTTACTTATAAAGTATAATTAACAAAATGTATTCTTGAGAAATATAAAATATTATTTTAAATAATAATTTTTTATATAGTTTTATCTTTTTTGATAAAATAATAAAAAAATAAAAAATACTTTTAAATTTAGAAATTATTTAAAATGATCTAAATAAGTATATTTTTTAATTTTTTTTATTAAAAATATCCAGAAAAATAGAAAGATAATGTGACTCAAATAAATATATTTATCTAAACAAGTGCACTTGTTTAATTTATGCCTAATAAGTTCTTAATTTTAGAAATCAAATTTAACCCAAAAGTTTTGTTATTACCACACATGTTAAAAAATTTGAAATGTATATATAATTTTTCTTCGCACACTTTTGTAAGATGTATTATGTATATGTGTTTTAAATTTTAAAGGTACGTTTTAACAAAATTCAAATATCAATACAAAGACAACTAAATACCATTATGGTGTGGCTACTGTGCGGGAGGCACAGGAGCCACTGCTATGCCGGCATTCGGGTTCATTTCGGGACTAGTTTTGACAATTTAAATCGTTTACTTTTCAAAATATATCAAGTAAAATATATTTACAAAAAATCAAGTTAATCAAATATCAATGACACTTTCATCAAATTGTATTTGTAATTTAGTTTTTTACTTCAAATCAAATTGCTATTTATTTTTGTAGATACAAATGTAATTCGATAAAATGATTAATGATATTCGATCAACTTGATTTTTACAGCGATATTCTATTTGATATATTTTAAAAAGTAATCCGTTCGAATCTTTGAAACAGGTTCCCAAATTGGGTCAAATGCTGGCACATGATCTCAACGCTTTAAACCTTGCAACTATGTTGTAATCAAATTATAACAACAAATGTAGCAACAACCAGTTATGCTATATACGTAACAACATCAAAGTTATATATGATCTGGTTTGAAAAGTGAAAGAAAAAACTTCGTTGAGTCCAACAAAAACATAAAACCAAATACAAAATCCGACAACATAAATCTTGAAACACATAATTTGATCAGAACTCCCGCCACACATCCGCATCATAAGTCCAATACTTCAAGTAGTAGGGACAGTAAGGTAATGATAAACCTTGCAAAAATACAACCGGGAAATGACAATTTCAATTAGAAATTATTATCAACAATTAAAAATAAACTATAATAATAAAACTTACCTTACAATGCCATGTCCTACTACCAGTTCCTTGTTTAATGTTGAGGATTTAGGAGGTGTGATATGTTGTCAGCCAATTCATCATCAGAAACATTGAGATTCAAGTTCTTCTGAAGGTCATTAGTGAGCGAATCAACATTGCTTATGTTCATGGAAAGCATAGTAGAGAGTTTACTCGAAGCAGTGATTTCCGGGGGAAATGCATTTGAAGATGAGTTCTTGAATGGCGTAAATTCAATTTTCTGTTCAAAAGCCTTGTTGGCGACAAGGTCTGCACCTAGAAAATTTCATGGGAGCTCAATCACAATCACTAGATATAGGAATTGATTTTAATAACATGTTGATACTATGCAAAAACACAATTCCAATTAAGGAACAAGAGGAAATCATGTGACAAAACTTTTATAACATGTACTTAAAATTGATAATGCATTACAGTTCATTTTACTAGCATAGAATTGGCTCTAAAATTGAAGGGAAAAATTAATTATTTGTTTTCTTTTGGTTTTTGGTTATTCAAAAATAAAAATATGCATATTCGGAATGTCTTTAGTAGTGATATTATTAACACAAAGTCAAAAATCTAATTTAATTATTCGGATTTGATTCTCCACTTCTTGCAATTTTCTTGTGTTTTTATTTTTTCTTCATTTCAAATAAACAGTATGAAAACCTAATTGAAAATTGCACTTTATGTATCCAACCCTAAGACTTTTGTATGGTAGAGCCATACCCAAAACTTGTTTGAAAAACATAAATATACCCAAACACACTCTTAGGAGGTATGCATTATTGGTCCAACATATCATTTCTTATTACACCATGTGTTTTTTTACAATCATATAGGCAAACAATTGAGAAAGTGGATGAGGTGAGGAGGTGGACCTATGGATTGTTGGACATTTTGTTGACCTTGTGTTTTCTCAGCTGCTGACGGGATTTGGACTCCAACAAGACGAGAGGAGTGAGAATAAATCTGCTTTAAGGATTTAGATCCTTTTTTACGTGAGGCCTGAAATCGAGTTTGAAGCAAGTCATAAAAACCTTCAATGGAATGATGAAAAAAAACATCACAATTAACAACAATCAGAGCACAATTGATTGAGCTATGTGGCATGACACGAAATCTTGAGGAACTAATAGTCAAGCTATTGCGTTTTATGCTCGTAGTTAATTTCAAAGGATTGATTTATTGGCTAACAACAATAAAAAACAACTGATCAACTAAATCAAGCAAACAAAATGTACCATTCAAACCTGGGTTTAGGCCTATATGCCTGGCCTAAGCCTTAACTTAGCAAACATTATCCTTTGACCCAACTTGGCTGTTTGCTATTACTAAGACTCTATCCAAACCATCCATGAAATTGGGCTGGTGGTTATCATTGAATTACTATGTATTGTAGAGAAGTCATTAAATCACCAAATTAATAAAACTATGTCAACCAACTTTTTATATTCAAATACTTATCAAGTTAAACTAATTACATTAAGCCACTTGAAAATTTGTGGTAGCTGTAGTTAGAATACACCAAGATCAAGCTCAAAGGCAATATAGCTCAGAGGCAAGGCCCTAAACTCAATATTTGAAACATGTGTTCCGTTGGCTGCTATTCATGAAATAAGCACAAATGGGCATTGTTCATGATGTGCAATGAAATTACATTAGAAGCTAGGGTGAAGACATGATAGATATTTAGGATCAATTTAGAGTGTAACGAAGCAAGCATACGAAAAAATAAAACATCATAATAATCAATCCACATATATGTCCTCCATCTTATGCTCATATTTGTGGAGTTTATTAGTTAACACATACCTTTGATCTTGTTTTCATACGAGGGGAACACGTACTTTCGATCTCAACGCGGTCATCAAAGTAAATGTTTCCCTTGCAAATAAATTGTATGAAGCAAAAACCAATACATTTGAGTGATCATAAATTACTCCAGGACAAACAACATGTCATGAAATTCGTGTGGAATTCACAATGAAATTAATATGGAAAGGCCTCGTACTAGACTATGAGTTTTCAACTCTCATCTTCATTATGATAACCTGTATTTGGCACTTACGAATATGCAGATTTTATAGGAGCATCATATAGAACAGAATCTCCATCTTTGACTGCAACAGAGGTTGTTTTAGTATCATTTTCTACTGCAGTTGGTGGCTTGAGCAGAATAGCTCCAAGATCAGTCTCAACAGGAGTCTTTTGGTTATCCTGAAAAATGAGTTCTTCTTGGTCCGAGATCAAGTCGGAGAATTTTGATTCCTGAAGAATACTATAAAGTTGCCTTTGAAGACTTTCAACAGGCGATAGATTTGGAACATGACAGTCCAACGATGGTGGTTCAACTAAACCTGCAAATCATGAGTATATGATCAATATAGATGGGAAATCAAATCAAGAAAATATAATCCATCTTTTAGGATTTCAACACTTAAAAAGTGGATAAAATTTGAGAGAGATCACAATATTCTTTGAAAGTATGAGATATTAGGCATACTATTAATGCACACATAACAACACTACATTGAACCAATTACTTCATTTAAAATGTTTATTTATGCTGTGTTTGGTTGAGGGATTTGAGGAGGAATTTGGAAAGGAAAATGGAAAAAGTAGGTGAAATGTGAATAAAATATACCTATATTTCACCTAGTTTCACACACTTTTTTCTTTGTCCTTTCCAAATTTCCCAACCAAACACAACATTAAAAAGCAAGTGACCTAATAGAAGGATAAGTGGAACACTAGTGCTCTCAATGCTTAATCCAATACATGTCATAATCTTAGTCATTAGTAGGGAATGATAGTAGCATCAAACCTTTTGAGGATCAATGGATACCGTCCGTATCAAATCCATTGAGGGGAAGGGATCTAAGCAGTTTTTTTCCCCTGATATGAGGGTAGAGCATTTTATTGATCAGGAACATAAATGTTGGCGAGAGAATTTGCTTCGACTCTTTCTTTACAGATTCTAGTCTTAATCATATTTTGGCCATTCATATTCCAATTACGTCTTTGGAGGATAAAGTGGTTTAGAGTCTTCTTAAGAGTGGGGAATATTCAATTAAATTTGGCTATAGACAAGCTTTGATTAGACAATTCCTAGATTATTGTCAGTTAGATTCGAATTTCTTGGTGTGGAAAAGATTGTGGCAACTCAAGTTATCTCCCAAATGGGCTTTATTTGTATGGAAATGTTTCCATAATATTCTTCCGGTGCAGTGGGAATTAAAAAAGATGGGGGTGTTAGGTGACAATTTGAGTGCTTGATGTAATAATCAAGAGGAAACTCTTGGACATTTGTTTTTTGAATGCCATTTTTCACAAAGGGTGTGGCGAGGATCTGTGTTGGGTCTTGATTTTAGTATTGGTAATCCAATGCCATTTTTTATGTGGTTTAAGGGTTGGATTGAGCAAGTGAAGGACAATGAGACTATAGTTCAATCTATGGCTGTTTTGTGGGCAATATGGCTGCAACGGAACAATTTTGTATTTAATCATAGCCCAAAGACTGTTGAGAGCACAATAAATGATGCACGGGAGTTCTTTACATTAGTCATAAATAATGCACAATTTCATTCATTTGCACAAGAAAACGATAGTTTTGATTTTGAGGCTACAGATTCTAATGTGTGTGTTTTGCAGACAAAAGACGAAATCAGTGATGTCCCAGGTTCATGGAAGACATTATTTTTGATAACTCAGGATGTCCGGGCCAGTTTGCGCACACCTCGACTAATCCCTGGGGGATCAATCCCACAATCCACTAGCGGGGGCCCATTTAAAGACAGTGCAAAACTCCGTATGAACTGACCCAACATAAGGATTGATAGTGTTGGAAATGGTTATAAAATTTTGGGTAAAACCAGAATTTTTTCCTAAATTTGGTCTAATTTTTAGGTGGGCCCCGTGTATCGATTTACATGGGTCAAAGTGATATTGCGTTCTATGCCGCGTTGTGATTCACGTGGTATTTTTGGTTGCTCAAAACCATTACCGAGTGAATGGAAAATTGAAGCCAAAGTGCATGGAAATGGAGTTTTGGTGAAAATTCCTTAAATGTTTGAATAAGGCTTGTCCCACATTGATTTGATGGGAGGTTTTGAGAGGGTTTATAAGGCATGGGTTTGGTACTTGGGGTGTGCCCCAAGGGGTATCCAAGTGTTTTAGAGGGAGAGGTTATGGGCAAAATGGGCTAGACCCATTGGACCTAAAAACCACCACACACGCGCGCCCGCCGCCGCCTGTCCGGTCGGCTAGGCTGGGCTTCGACGCGGGTGTGTGGTTGGGTTGGGTTTGTTTGGCCCAATACTAATCTTTTTGGGCAAAAAACATTTGAATTTAATTTTATTTTGGTAAAATAAAATCCAAAATTCAAATTAAACTGATTTGGATTTACTGTTCATCCAAACAGGGCCCTTCCCGTTTTCAAACAGAATTATAAACTGATTTGGATTTACTGTTCATCCAAACAGGGCCATTCCCGTTTTTGAACCCAACAGCTTTAAATCTGTTTGAATTTCAAACCAAACAGTGCCTAAACAGTTTGTATCTGTTTAATTCAAATTGAACAGGTACAGTACCTGTTCAATTCAAAACCAAGAGCCACCTTTACATCTATAAATAGACTAAGCCCCCCATTTGGATTAAAACTCCAATTTTCGTACTCCATCCTCTACTTTAAATCTCTACATTTTGCTGCATTTTATTTCTTAAAGAAAGAGTGTAAACACTTAGTGTGTTCGACGAACGATTAAATTGTAGTGCTGCTTTTATTCGTTGATAAGATCATTTTATCCTGGGAGATAGACGTCCAAATTCTCAAAGCACCGAGGAGAGGACGAATCTGTCTTAAGGACACAGTGTTAAACATTGGACTTGATCAGAAAAGTTATTCAAAGAAATTAACCAAGTAAGTTGTTTAATTTTATTCTGTTTTATTTGTTTATTTAATCAGATTTTAATTTTGTTTTTTGTAACAAAATAAAATATGTTATTTATTTATTTATTTATTATTTCGAGTTTGATTTTTATAATCAAACAAATTCTCTCCTTTTTTTTATTTCTTTAAATTCTAATTGTTGTTTTGTATACAATAGAATTAAATCTTTTAAATACAGTGAAGATTTTGACTAACAGATAGCACCTATTATTGATATGTCTTGGAAGTCTTTAAACACTAGAGCAGGGATAGCTTGGCTCTGCTTGGATGGAAACAATCACAAGGTTATGCAAAATGCTGTTGTAATGTATCCCCTATCAAATGCAATGATAGCCGAAGCAACGGCTTGTTTGAAAGCCATTTGTTGGGTTGCTGGATATGGGTTACAATGCATTACAGTAAAAATTGACTACCAAGTTTTGGTAAGATTGCTGCAAAAAGTTGGAAGAATTAATGATTGGCAGATTGAGACTACTATTAGTGATATCATGTATTATAGTAAGTTTTTTGACTTTATTCTATTGAGAAAGTGGGAAGGAATGTAATACAACCAGCTCACGAGTTGGCGATTGATGTACTTAAGTTCTATGCTTAATGATATACAGTTTATATTAGTACCAAAAAAAAAAAAAAAAAAAAAAATCATTTTACTTATTTTCAGCAAACAAGTTTTAAAAATGATCAATAATTTTTTATTAACAAATTACGACTTTTGTTTTTAGAAAAACATAAACATATTTATTTTGTACAAAAAAAATAAAAAAAAAAAGTTGTAGACTTTGGATATCTTAAATAAGTGTACTTTTTGACTTTTTATAAAAAAATGTGTAGAAAAGTAGAGATGAAATATTGATTGATGTGACCCAAAAAAGATAAAAAGATAAAAAGAATGAGCTAAAATAGGTTATGCCAAACCACCCCTTACCAAATCTTAGGAGTGAGAAAAAAATTAAAAAATCATTCACCTTATTTGGTTTTAGAAAATTGAGCCAACTTTTTCAAAAATAGGTTTTTTTTTTTGTTTTTTTTTTGTTTTTAGTCAATTTGTTTAAATATTTAATGAATTTTTTTTTAAAATTTTTTTTTAGATGCACCTAAACGCAGATATAATTAAAAAGTATAAAATATTTATGGAAAAAATCTTTAAAAAATTCATCAAATACAACAAATATGAAAAAATATAAAAAATTCAGTATATTTTCATATTCTTGTATATTTATTGAAAATTTTAAAATAAATTTTTACAAATATTTTACTTTTTAAATGTATTTAGAATATAAAAAAAATTTACTAAAAACAAAAACACATAAAAAGCAAAAAATTTACTTTTCAAAAAACAATCAAAATCAAACAAGACAATTAATTCTAAAAATTAACAGATCCTACTTCATGATTCAATCCGTTATTTTTTAGTTACAACTCTATTTAAAACCAAATCGAACCATTTATACATATATAATTTGTTAATTAAATATTCAAATATCTTATTATTATCAAATACAAATACATATAACATGATATAACTAAATAATAATGTTTAGGTTATGGTAAACCCTTCAATAACGCCCATCACTGCCCACCACTACTACAAGTTCCAAACCGACCCAACTGAAGAAGAGCGAGAGACAGGGAAGAATTCTCTTTTATGGGTATATCACTAATCTCTGAATCACTAAATAACAACCCATTTAAATTCTCATATATTCTTGGAATTATTTGATCTCGTATTGATTGCTCTGATTTGGTTTTAACTTTTATTGATCTGTTTTTCTTGTCTGTATTACCCTCATGTATGTTTTTTCTTTTATTGTCTGCTTTAGCATTTTTTGTTTGTATTTGATTCTCTCCGCACAATCTATAATTATTGCCTAAAATTAACTCTTTAATTATATGATTTATGTGGTTTTTCTATCTGTGTATTTTCAAGTGTTATATATGGATTTTTGAGAAAGAGTTAAATTTGGCTAATAATTGATTTTTTGCAAATTGAGTTTTTGTTTTGTTTTTTTGTTGTGTTTTTAGTGAATTTTTTTAATATTTTAAGTAAATTTTTTACTTTCTAGATGCACCTAAAAAGTAAAATATGTGTGAAATTTTTAAAAAAAAAATTCAATAAATACATAAGAATACGAATTTTTATGGTATATTTTTTTGTATTTGATGAATTTTTTTAAAGATTTTTTTCCCTATAAATATTATCCAATACTTTTTAAGTATATCTAGGTTAGTTACATCTAAAAAATAAAAAAAATTCTTATAATATTAATTTTTGACAAAAAACAAAAAAATAAAACATGAAATATAAAAAAACTCAAATTTCTGAAAAGTGGGCTCAATTTTTTGAAACCAAACAATCTATCCCAATATTGTATTCTAATTATCAACAAAAGTAGGTTATAACCATTTTCTGGAATGACATTTATTCCAGAGTGCCTTTATAATCTGTGTACTCCTAGATATGGAAAATTTTGAGCAAATAAAATTTGGAGTAATAAAACTCTGGAAACTGTCATGAATTATGGGAAAATCTTGGAAAGATGGATTTATCATCCCTTAAAGATTGAATTCTAGCATTCCTAACCTAAGAAACATCACTCAAGCATTTCAACATTTAATCAAGGGATTGGATGTAAAGTGAAAAGGAACAAGGAGAAGCTTGGACTGTTAAAGAAAATGTAAGCACAGAATGAACAAATTTTATCACTTCTTCTCTTTTCTACTCTAATAACTAGTGTAAGTATGCATTCTCTCTCTGTCTCTGTCTCTGTCTCTCTCTTACACCCACTTATTCACCCACACTCTATAACATATGATACTATGTAGTTTATTTGAGCAGGATAAGTAAATAAATGTATTGCCCAAAAATTATACTTTACAAGGCTAGGCTACAACAAATATAAATAAGGCTGAGATATTTTCTTAACATTCAACTTGGAGCAAACGTGTCTATCATGCCCAACTGTACATGGTCTTAATTTTGGTTACTCTCTGAATAGGATATCAGTAATTGAATTAGTATACCTCTATAAGTTTGTGGTGTTAGTGCTTTGTGGGTTTCGAAGTAACGGTGCTAGCAGGTTTATTGTCACCGTCCATGCTTAGATACAACTTGAAAGTTTAATTTTGTTCTTTAGACTTATTGAACACGGAGAAATTTGAATTTTTTGAAGTGCAGTCTAGCATGTAAGAAGGTAAAACATATGAATACATGTATATGTTTTGCTATAGACATTTGTATATCATAGATGTGAGTTATTTGGTTATATTTGTTCTTCGATGTAGTCATATTTTCTACATCTCCCGTCACCTTTGGTTTCTTGGTTTTCACAAATCTTTCCTTGCTTATGTTCAACACTAGAATGCTTCACACTGAGATTATGTTCCACACGTTTAGGAGTGCTACGATCGAATATATTACACCAAGATTATGTTCAACATACAAGTCTAGGAGTTCCGTGATTTCTTAAGGATAACATATGTTGTTACTTTCATTATAATTATAGTTGTTTTTTTGGAAATAATGAGTGCAAAAGAAGGAATTTTATTTTTATGTAGTGTTCCCACTAAATTTACTTCATCCCCCTAAGGAGAAATTTTTGGATCATCTCAAATGCATGCTCAAGGTCATGTGTAGGGATAGGGATGGCAACAAGGAAGATTGGGGGAGGATTTTGCACACCTTGTTCCCAACCTCATAACAAGGTAGGCGTCCTCAACCTTGCTCCATCCTGGATTTGATTTTGTACCCCATCCTTGCCGTTATAGGGGATGACTTTCCCAACTCCTACACTTTTCATCCCACGGCCTTTGACATCCACCCGCCACCACACACCCTTCACTCCTTTCGTCGTCATGGCTTCACTCGCTCACTACTAGTTCACCATAGCCCCTTGACGACTTCTCAAAACCCCACCACACCACCATAACTCTCCCTCCTCCCCCTCTCCCTAAATCTATGACTACATATTTAGAGAGGAATATAGAGAGAGTGCGAGCAAGTGACACCCCAAATCTCAAATCTGTTACAATTTGACACCATCACCCCCCTTTCACCACACTCCTCTAGCTTCGCCACCACACCACCACAACCCTTCACCACCACACCACCACCACCACCACCACATCCTTTTGGCACCACCATAACCCTTTCACTACTTCTTCCCGTCTTCGTGGCTCATCTAAAACCCCAGAACATTCTCATGATCTAAACCCCCACCGAGCTTGGAATAGTCGAGCTATATATAAAGAGAGAGGAGGGAGAAATCTATATAGAGAGAGTGAGAGTCTACTTGTTCAACTAGGGTGGAAAACCTAGATTGGATTGTGGTGAAAGGTGAAGAAGAGGAGGAAGAGGCTGACCGCTTACAGATATATAACCTAGTTTTGTATAAAATAGGATTTTTGTAATATTGATAAGTATTGGAAGTATTAGAGGTATAAATATAAAAATATAAGAAAAGCAAATGGGACAAGGGTGCAGAAAACCCTTAAGATCGACCCTTACCCGTCCCAAATAGGTCTTTCTTATTATGGCTCAAATCGAACCCTAGGAATGGGATTTGAAAGGATAACATGGAGCTAGCTCTAGATGGGATGGGATTAGGCAAACCCAACGAGTTTAGGGTGTTTATAGAACTAAGCGTAGACCAAGGTGGTGTTCGTCTTTGTGCCCTAAGGAAGATATTTTGTTTATAAGAAGAGCAAGAACAATAAGTTTCACTAGTATTAGATAGGAAAAATGCCAAATAGCTACATCTTACTTTTAGACAACACAATTTCTCTCTTATATCTGATGCCAATGGGTCTATGTGAGTCTCACGTTAAAACTTTGTTAAAGCTAAAACTTTATTAAAGGAGTGAGGTGTCAAGGCTCTGTTAGGACAACCATTATGGCCAAGCACTTGCTATGTTGGTTGGCTTCAATAAAGTGCAAGCCAAATATGGTTTAAATTTTAAATTATGAATGGTTGGCAATTGTAACAACAAAGTTGTCCCAATTGGATGACTAGCTTAAAGTTTTGACTTTTACTGAATTGAACTAGGCATATTGAATCGGTTTGCTATGGTTAATTATTGACGTTGCCTTGCAATTGCTCTGGTTTGTAGCAAGTTTTGAGGGGGGTTTATTCCTAATAAGCAGCGATAGGGAAGGGACACCCTATACCAAACCCAACTCACCACCATTCCTAGTCAGGTACTTATTATCATGGGCTTCAAAAATTATCTTTAAATTTTCAGGTAGAGTAAGGCAATTTATTATAAAAACTAAAATTAGGAAAGAAAATTTTAAGGATTGCTTGATATACATAAATTAAGGAGGAATAATTCATGGTCTCTTTATATTAGCTCATTTGTTGGGTTAGGGTTAAGAGTTAATTTGTTGAAATGCCATGTTGTTCTTTAAGCCAATGTAAGAGTATTTAATATGAAACTTAGTCTATCTTAGAGGTTGACTATTTGAATAATGCTCTTCATAATCTAAAATTTTCTCATCATTTTTTACTTATATTCAAATAGGCATTTCCTTGAATTTTTCAAAAAGGCATTAACGAGATATGCATATTGTTATCTCCGTTCTAAAATTTCTTTTCTTTTCTATAACTTTGATACTTACTACTATGCTCATCGAAGATGTCATACCAATCATTTCTCATTATCATCAGGTTTATGTCAAATTTATACAACGGTGTTGTTTCCACTTTCAACCTTGTTGGTTATACTAAGAAGGCTGTGACAAATCAAGACTCATAACCTACTTTAAAGTTTTTGAATAGTACTGCTATTAATTCATGAGTTAGCATCCTACAGTTAATATAATCTTAGTTCTAAATGTTTCTCAATCTTCTTCAAAGGAGTAGTACACATCCTTTTTTATAACTTAGTCATTGCTTGGTGGTGGGACTTATTCAACATACTTTGAATATGGTGGTGACATGTATTCAACATTTAGGGGCATTGCTTGGTGCTATGGTAAAAACATGGATTTCCATGCTTGAGGATGAGAGCAAATATTAGTGTCTCCATTCTTACCACTCCTAGCACCCTTAATTACCGGGTGGGGACTAACACTATGTAATGCCCTAGGTTATTGTAAACATACGACACATGTTAGTTTCCAATTTATAAAATGAATAAGTTGATTTTTAGATCACGTAGTTCAATAGTTTACAAATAGGTGGAGTTTGCCCTTCAAGGCATAGTTAAGGGCTCCAACAAGGGAACCTTACTTCATTCACACTCTGATATGATCTTGATTTTTAGAATAATAAAGGGCAAGACTTTAGGCCTAAGATATGGTAAATCCTATCATTAGAATAACTTATCATTAATATTTCAATTATTTGGGTAGTTGATTTAGGAAGTTGTCTTGTTGTCCTTTATTTCCTTTTGCATTGCAATGCTTTATACATAATTGTAGATGCCATATACATATGGCTTATGAAGGAAGAAATAACATAATTGCCTAAAGGCTTTGTGGAGGCTAGATTATCTTGAAGTGATCTAATTGGAGGTCCAATCCGCTCAAAGTGATCGATTTCCTTCTCTAGTTGTTCTTTTATTTTTGGATTGATCCTATAACATTTATTTTTGAATTACCCCATGGTTCTTTGCCTTAAATGGATTAGTTTTGATTCGTATGGGTAATCAAAAAAGGAAACCAACCATTGTACTCTTCCATGCTACAATTTATATGCCAAAAGATCTGATGTTACTTCACAAAATCGTCACCTCAATGATGTTACTATAATTTTTATCCTTTCATTATAGATTTTTTTTTCTTTGGAAATCACTACAAATCTCAAATGTTTAGTCAAAGTCTCTGGCAATGCCATCTTTTTTGGTGCCCAATACTTTAGAGGAGAGGGGTCTAGAAGTAAGGATAAGCAATGAATGCTTAGGCTCTGAAGAAAGAGATAAAATGGAATATTGCATTTGTGAAAAACCTTAAGAAGGTTAAAGACTTCATCAACAGTAAAGCAGATTTTAACAGAGGTTTTCACTACTGCGGTTAGATTATAATGTATTCCCCGAATGATGGTTAAGTTATAGGGTATGATTTGCATACAAGAGTAGATTGAAAGCAGACTTAGGAGTTTAGAATAATGAAATGAGGAATTGTAGATTTTTTTTCCTTCTCATTTTATGTATTCTTTTCATCTATATTGTTTACTGAAAAGAAGTGAATCATGTGACATGAAGATTCATTCCTTCCTCAAATGTATGTTGCTGAGTACGAAAAAAGGTACGAAGATTGAAGAGTGCCATAAAGAACACAATAAGCTGACACAGTTTCCACAGGATATATGTGCATGTGTGTGTTAGGTTCTTATGTAGATATACTTCACTATGTAAGATTGATAATAGATTTTCCAGCAAACAAAGCTAGCTATAAACTATAAGGGAAATGGAAAAACTAACAATATAAATTGTACTTATGGACTGGAAGTGTCTATGTGCTTTAAGTTTTTTACCCTCAGAATTCTTTTTATTTATGCTTTCTATCTTAATGCAGTTGTACAAGGTTATTGTTTGTATCATCTTCAGAGCCAGCTGAATAGTGGTCACATCTTACAACCTTCGTTCCAAGTTTTGTCTTTCTGCAATTATGGGCTGAGAAGAAGACAATTTCTTTGATCTCTAAAGGTAATTTACCTGGTCGTTGGCTTTGATTATCCTCGGTACTGATTGTGGACAGAGAAATAGAGGTTGCGTTTGGTAGAGCTTTAGAATTATGATTTGAGAATAGAGTTGTATTTTGAGTTTGTGAGTTTTGGAATTATGATTTGAGTGTGGAAAATTTGTTTGGTTATGAGTTTGAAAAAGAGTTTGAATTGAGTGATGTGACATATAATATTGAAAAGTGGGTGTTTTGAAAAGTGAGTGTGGAATTAATTTTCTAAAGTTATAATCAAACAACACACTCAAACTAAGGGACAAAATTAAAATTCAAAAGCTCTACCAAACGGAGCCAGAATGTTTGGGAGTATAGTTACAAAGAGTATTTGTTGTTTTCCACCTTGACCCACATGCATTGCACAATACTGGCTTATGAGATGGTCCATGTCTCCAAATTGTACTGACTGTTCCAATTTGTTATCTATTAGCATTTGAAGAAGAAAAAACCAACTACTAGTTCATATTTACACTCCCATACACTGCTGAAAGGACATAATATTTTGATGAACTAATATAAGATATATAGATAAACTTGACAAATGAATTCCTTCGGAGAAATAAAACAAACTTGCCACTTATGTCTCCATTAGTATAAAAGTCATCCCCTTTTATTCTTATTTCTTCGGCGACAATTACTAGGATCAGTCAAAAGGCTAGAAAGATTATAGAATGAGGGGAATATTTAGTTGTCAGAGTCAAACATAAATGCATTAACTATCGTTTACATAAAACTGCACTTACACGTGCCAAGTAGCAAGCAAAGAAACAGACAAAAATTACTATTATGAGATATTAAGCCATTTAAAAATGCAGCCGAAAGTCAAAATCGACAAAGTTTTTCTCATTTCTCTCTCTCTCTCTCTCTCTCTCTCTCCCCCTCGATATATATATATATATTATTTTTTTCATAAGTAGTCAAAATGGATATGTAAATGGAATCTTGTCAACTATTAGCTTACCAAGGAACCTCTTTGATTTAAGGGTTCAAGAAATACCTGCATTAGGAATCAAATTGATAAGAAAGATAAAATTTGGAGAAGCCTTTTTGATTCAGAAGACATCTCTCCACCTGATGGAGGGCAAGGGAAAAAGAATTTCAACAAATTAGGGATTTTACACAGTGCCTAAACAGGACGTCATGTAATCAAGTTTTGGTGTGATTTAAGTCTTCTTTTCTGTTTCAAAAGGTTAATAGTTACTAGAATTTATTTACATTCTTAGGTTTTATGAGTTAGTGTTAATTAAATAATTTTTAGAATTGCTGGAAATAAACTACCATTTTGCTTCATGGATTTTAATAAGTCAGGTTATGTCCTTTCGGTCTTATATATGCTTTTTGTTAGGTTTAGATATTGTATTTAGTCAGAATTTCTCAATTTCCTAATTTGGTGGTTTAGTTTTTGTTGAAATATGGCAGTCTATCGATACTCTTGTAATTTTGTTCAACGAGAGTTGAGTTATGAAAATTGGAGATTGTGTTTATACGATTTTGGCATTTTGCTTAACCCTTGCATTGACGAAGTTCTTTTTCCTACTCCCCCTGTCTTGTTATTCCTTTTGTCTCTTTCTATTTATTTTCTTCACATCATACCTAAGAAACTGTTCAAAGCCCAATAAAAGCTCTTGTTTTGTCTCAAATCTCTTTCCAATCAACCCTAGATCAATCCTTTATCTTATCTTTTGCCTTTAATATTATACTAAAACTTCAGCCAAAGGATTCAAGCATTTCTCTTTGAAAATCCAGCAACGATAGGCTTTCTACATTGAGTTGATTCCACCCCTTCCTCGTGTAGAAAATGTAAAAGCTTTATTCAATTCTATGAGCTTTCCCTAACCAAATCAATTGCAAAATGTTTAATTTTTTCTAAGTTGTCCTACATCACCACCCTACCAAACGAAGGCTTCTCAAGTCCATTTCAACACTAGTCGACTAACATGTGATCATCTAACATCTCTTAGACTAAAGAAGCTTTTTTTTTTTTTTGATATGTTAACAAAAGATAGTTATTAACTTCTCGTGCTTTTTTGTTCAATATCATAATGACCCAATTATTAGTAACCTTCAATTGCTAATATGATGTTTAATACCATTATGCATAGTGGTGGAGACCCACAATATGGTACCCACCCATAATCCTTGTTGAGGGTTTTATACTTTACATGAACTTTGCGAGAATGCATTAACATGTAGGAAATGCATAGGGATGGAGTTTTTAAATAGCTTGATATAAATTGTTGGTCTCATTTCCTAACAGCTTAGGCTTTTGGGAAAATTGGTGACTTGACATGTTATCAGAGCTTTGGTTGAGAGAGGTCTTGGGTTCAAGTCTCTTCGTTAGCATTTGGTATTATACCCCTCGTTTGTTTTTTTCCTCTTTGCTTGATTGTTTGCTTTTCCTTTTGTTTGGTTCTCTGTTTGTCTCTCCACATGCAAGACGGGGTTGCACGTGAGGGTGGGTGTTAAATAGCTTGATATACATTGTTGGGTCCATTTCCTAGCAACTTAGGCTTTTGGGAAAATTGGTAGAACTTAATAAAAGACCGTGTAATAGGACTAACTCAACTTTCATGGTGATCATGTATCCACTATGCTATTGATCATTATTTTTATTACTAGGAAAGTTATAGTGTCACGAAATTGAGTCAATGGATTTAGTGAAGAAAACTATTAACCTCAAACTTCTCTTCAGTCACTATTTATGTAAGAGGTCGTCAATCAAATTGGCTAGTGCCATCCTTCACGTGGAAGCACCATTTTAATTTAAAGAATTGAAGCCCAATCACAATGATCTATAGGGCACGACCTATAATTTCTCATATTTAAAGCTCCATCAGCTTAAGTTTCAAACTATCAGCAAACAAGTCTGTTAGCAGGGCATGCATTCTATACGTGATATAGTTAGAAAGAAAAGCTAAGATCCACTAATTTCTTAATTGTCTTTAGCATGTTAGCTTTCATTGTATAGCAAATAAGTACAGCAAAGGACCTTGGGCTGATGATGTAGAACATTGTAGGGAAAGAGAAGAGAGAAGAAGAACAAGGGCCACATCCATTTTACAAATGGCTACAGCCTTAAACTGTCAATATTATTCCAAAACTCAATAGAATAATGCAAATACATAATATTTATAGGCTAAAAACCCTAATCTGAATTAGGAAACTAAATACTAAGTATTTTTTGGAAAGCAAGGACTCTAATCCAACTATAATTAAATCCAACTATAATTAAAATTAAATAAATAAAAATATTAAAGACACAAAATAAAATTGTAATCCCATAATTGGTGCATGCCTGTTTCGCATCAAATGATGTTCATCTTGGAGATATAAATCATATATGCTGAAGCTTTTAGATAAATTGGTGGTCAACAATTTAACCCGATGTATGTATGATTCACACCTGAGGGGAGAATCGTTGGGGCATGTGTGAACTAGAGTTCCACGTCAGATAAAAATTAAAATGAGTTGGTCTTAATAGACATTTAATAAAATCATCACTTATAGGCTTAAGATTTTAAGTGGGTATGAGTTCTAGAGCCTTGGTGTTGCGTAGACATGGACCCCTCAATTACTATCCAATGGATTGGGCCATGATAGGTTATGGGTTCAAGTCCCTCTGTTTGTATTATGTTTCTTTGTGTTGAAGTGCTTGATATGCATTATTGGCCGTCTTTTCTAACAACTTATGTTTTTGGTGAATTAACATGGTATCAGAGCAAACAATAGATTCCATATTCTAACCTCACCACCTTCCCAATAATTATAATACTTGAATGTTATAGATGAGAGTCTAGTCACACGTGAGGGTGCATGTTGAGAATATAAATAATAATGTTAACCCTCTTTCTAACAGCTTAAGCTTTTAGATGAGTTAATGATCAACAATTTAAAAATTCAATCAACTTTGATATTCAATACAAAGAAGTAAAATTGAGAAATAATGCTGAATTTTACTTAAAGATGAAGACAATTAAGGCTTCTTAAAGAGGGAAGGAAGCACAAAAGAAGATATCTATTGCATTATGTGTTGTATGTGATATGAGGGATGGGGAGAAAGACTGATGCCATAGGACTGGTTTAGATGATGATACATGAACTTATGGAGGCAGAGCACAAAAGTGTCAAAGTTAGATGGTGGAATCAATGTTACATAAACTTGGAACCTTGGTGTCAGAGTTGTTTAATCTCCAAAATATTCGAATGGAGTAACATTGTGAATTCAGTACTAGATATGTATTCTTTTGTTCATTAGTTGGATGGTCTGGGTGGTTTTGTTGGGTAAGTTGGTTTTGTTGAAGAAGCATCTGTAAGATGTGTCAATGTATATATATATTACACACATACCCATGTCTTGCTTGATTTAGTGTGTAATATGACACATGCATTGAAGAGTCCATACAACATAGATTGCAATGAATAAGTCAATTTTTAACAATTAGAGTCATTTAAAAATAAGTACCAAAAAAACAGAATGATTTAAAAACACAAAAACTCTGTAAGGCACAATTATCATCAAAGTCAGGGTTTAAAGATAGATTTGTAGATTGGTCACGGGAAAAATCATGCATAGACATGGATCAACGTAGGACTTTAGCAATAGTGTTGAATACATCAAACATACATTTACTCTTAGTCCATTAACCTTTTGGTTTGTTACAATGAAGTACGGCGAGTAACCTATAGAAAAATTGCTCAAAGAGAGGTTGAATAGTTTTACAATTTCCAAACAAAGAAGTTCTCCTTTATTCTTCTTGGTTGTATTTTTGTGTTTCAACATTTGACAATTCAATTGAAGCTTTCATGCCTTATTGAAGGCACAAAAGTAATTTTCAAAGTAGCACAATTGATCCATGATAGGTTTTAGAAACTAAGGGTTATTGTTTTTCCAAAAGAAGTACAAAACTTTTTGTAACACCAATTAGAAATGTCAATGTGGTGTAAACCCAAAGATACTAGAAAAGAGGAAGAATATTTGAGTTAGATGTTTTCCACCATAAAATTTGTGAGATAATTAAAATCATTGGGAGACTAAATATTTTGAACCGTTAAAGATTTGATATTGGTGAGGACATTCATAAAGATTTCATCTTTACAACTAAGAGAACTGTGTTTTCTGACATTATTTTGAGAAGAGAACTTTCTGAAAATAACTTCTCTCTACATTTTGATTATACAAATAAACAAATAAGGGAAAACCATGTATGGGAAGTTTTATGCAGGTAAATCCCTAAATCTTAGTTACCCACAAAGCAACATCTACAACAGTTGGCCAGGTACATAAAAACCATCTCCATTTAAGTTCCACCAAAAGAAGAGAAATTTCATTGGAAAACACACATACTTTGCATAATTTAAAAATGAATCAGAAGAAGCCATGTCTGTAAAAACATGAATCACAAGATTTAAAAGGCCACTCACTTCCAGTCCCACAATGGAAGCACAGGCCTGTTCTCCCCATGCAAACTGATCTCCTTGGACTTGATTCTTAAAAGGGATCAACTCCTACCATCAACACCCCAAAGACCAATTTAGTATTTTAGGGTAGAATAAAAAAAAGAACTTCCAGATAGTTCTAAAGAAGAAACCAAAACAATGCCAATAAACATACAAAAGACATTAAGAGATAAAAAAAGAAGCATTTTTTTAAGAAATAAAATCACATATTTTGAATAATTTAATTTAAATTTCAAAATTTTGTTCTTCATTATTTGTGTTCATGCCTTACCTATGCAACTTTCTTGCTTTTGATTCCTTCCTAGTCAAAAGATTCTTCGTAAAAGAAGAACCTGGGGAGATGTTTCAAATATAAGGAAAGAAGTACTTCTCAAAAGAAATCTATATCGAGGTATCCACTTCCCATTTTGATATATAGAAAAAAAAAAACCCGAAACGTTGACAGGGCAGACAATGTTGCGGTAGCACAGTCATTAATGATATTGGGAAGCTAATTTAAGGCTGAAAACATGGTCATTTATGACATTTTGAAATAAAAGAACAACTAAGGGAGGCCATTATTTATAATTATGGTCTTTCTCTATATTTTCCATGGTTTGTAGTCTTTCCTCATAAATGGGCTTAGTACTTTAAGGATTTACCTTAATTTAAAATCTTACCACTTTAAAATCCAGCACATTTAGGAGGAAATTTTTTATTTCTTATCTTGTATTGATTCGTCATCCTAATTGTGTTTTCATTGGAACTAGTGGTGCGATGTATTTGTTGGGGTCAGCAAGAATCGAGAAGGAAAACACAATCATGTATGAGATTTTGAAATAAAAGAACGACTGGATGAGAGTAATAATTTTGTTTTTGTTCTTTATTTATTTCTCGCTCTTTAAGCTTTGTTGTCATTGGTTAAAAAAAATTGTTGCCAACCACCAATCCCACTGTCTAGTCTCACATTTGCAATAAGTGGGCTTCAACAAATTAAAGATTTTACCTTAACTTTAAAACTTTATAGTTTTTTGACTTGAGAGTTATTTAACATATTTTGGGTGGAATATTTCCTTTCTTACCTTATGAAGTCTTATCATTTTTATTGTGGTATGCTACCACTTTAGGTAGAAATCATAACAACTACTGGTGTGACATAAGACAAAATGGAAAAATTGAATGCCTAATAATGCAATTTATTTAATGCAATCAAGGTAAAGCTAGGATGCATTTTGAAATCTTCCTTCCTTTACAACATTTTGTACTCCCTCCATTAGTAGTTCCTTTTGGGGAATCTAGCTTTTGTTGGTAGTACAATTATTGCACTTTAAAAATATTAATTTTTCAAAATTATCCTTTGATAGTACATTTTTTTGGGAATATCAATTGTCATAATTGTACTTTTTGTATTGTTAATGAATTTAAAAGAAGGGCAAAATAGGAAATTCGTATTATTTTAGTCCTTGGTTTTTGAAAAGGCACTAATATTTTAGGACAATGAAAAATGGAACAAGGGACTAATATTTTGGGGCAGAGGGAGTTATAGTTATCTATGTAACATTAGTTAGTTGACACGCATCATAAAATTTTATGTTTTGAATTAGATTAATTTGTTGAATTTGGTTTGTCATGCTTATGACCTAGAAATAAGAAGGAAAATGATTACCGTTGTGTATTTGCATTAGCTGTAGAGAAGTACTTTATTAATTGGGTTAATTACACTTTTCACCCTTATAGTTTGCTTCAAATTTCACTTTGGTCCGTATAGGTTCAAATTGAACAGTTTGGGCCCCCTACACTTTAAATCTAGTTTCAGTTTAGTCCTTCTATTCAAGTTAGAGGTTAAAGTTAACGATTTTGGGACACTTGTCAGTCTAAGTTGTACACGTAGGAAAAATTAACAGAAATTTGGACGGAAGGACCAATTGAAATTGGATTTAAAGTGTAGGGAGCAAACTGTTCAATTTGAAACTATAGAGATCAAATTGAATTAATTAGTTTTTGCTTGCATTATCAAGGAATGTTTCTTACTTCTCTAATTACACTAATGTAGTCTATGTTGGATAATTTGATATAGTCAAACCTATTTTCTAACAGCTTAAGCTTTTGGGACTAATAATGATCTAATATGGTATTAGAGCTCAAGTTGGAAGAGGCCCTTTGTTCAAGTCTCTTCTTTTGCATTTTGCTTCTCTCTATGTACGTATTGTTGCGTCTTCACTTAAATGATGGAGTTGCGTCTCCACTTGAATGATGGGGTTGCATATGAGGGAGGGTGTTGGCTAGCTTGATATATATTTTTGGACCCAATTTCCAATAACTTAAACTTTGATATTGAACTTATAAATGACTTTGTAATTTCTCACATCAAGGTGATTTTTACACAAGGGATGGATATGTTACACGGCCTTTGGTTGAACTTAACCCCAAAAGCTAGCTAGGTGAGGGTGCCCTTATGCCTATATGCTTAACATTGCTTTAGTACTCAGGCGATGTGGGACTTTGCTTCACACCCTCCCTCACGCCTAGCATGCTCATTCGGTAGCACTTGTGGCGTGCAGGCCAGGGACACAAACCCTACCCATCCCTGAGTACTTCGGCTCTAATACCATGTTACATGGTCTTGGGTAGAACTCAATCCCAAAAATTAGCTATTAAGGTGAGGGTGTCCTCACCCTTATATGCTTAACATTACTTTAGTATTCGGGCAATGTGGGACTTTGCGTCACAGGATACCCTACCTTCCCCAAAGGAATCATTCCAACTCCAAGTTAAAGCAGTATATTATCATGTTTTACAATTCAATAATTATTAGGATAGACTAATATTTTTTTTTTCTTTTACTTTAAAAGTTACTAGGATAGACTAAAAATGAAGTCATGCCACATGACACTGTTAGACGGTTTGATATACATTGTTAGATCCATTTCCTAACATGTTGAGCTTTTAGGACAATTGATTATTTAACATGGACTTAGAGCTTAGGTTGGAGGAGATCTTGGGTTCAAGTCTCTCTATTTGCATTTGATACCCATTTGGATTCTTTGTCTCTCATTGACATTCTTTCTTTCTGTCAATGTATGAATGTTTGCATCTCCACATGCAAAACGGGATTGCACATGAGTGAGAGTGTTAGATAGTTTGATATACATTGTTAGGCTCATTTCCTAACAACTTAAGTTTTTGAGACAACTGATGACTTAACATGTGCTAATTATAACATATAGGAGTTTAGCATGCTTGGTACTCCCCATGGCCAAGATCAGGCTGGGAAATCTAGCACACGCAAGATTAGGCTGGGAGATCTAGTGCATGTTCAAATCCTTTCCAAACTCAGCTGGTGCATACATACTGGCCTAAGCTTGGCCCATGTTTCTGTGATGCTTTTATATAAACATGATGCTTCCCTCTATTGCTCTTCTTATCCCTACTATCAGTGTTATTAAAAGCGCGCCTAGGCGCGCGCCTAGGCGCAAAGCCCAGCCATGCCCCACACTTGCGCCTTGCAGTGGTCAAGGCGAGGCGATGTCACTAAGGCGCGCTTAAAGCGCACGCTTCGAGCTAGGCTCAGTTAAGCCCAAGGCGCAGGCCTTGAGGGCTTTTTTTTTTTTTTTTTTTTTTTTTCATACAGCGAGAAGAGTAAAATGGAAGGAAAAATGAGTACAAACCTGGTCATCGACGATGCAGAGCCCTTCGACTTCGACGATCCAGAGCCCCCCTTCGACTTCGACGAGCTCTGTCTCTTGCCTTTGCCTTCTCAGATCTCTCTCTCTCTCGCCCCTTTGCCGTCTCAGAGCTCTCTCTCTCTCTCGCCTTTTTTTCTCTCCCTCGCGATCGCGATCCTCTCTCTCCCTCGCGATTGCGATCGCGATCGCGATCGTCTCCCTCTCCCTCTCCCTCTCCCTCGCTTCTGTCTTGCTTCTGTTTCCCTCTCCCTCGGTTCTCTCCCGTCTTTATCTTCTCGTCTTCTGATTCATCATATACAATACATATAACTATTATTATTTTGTATTCATATATATATTATATAATAACTATTATTATTATATATTATAACTATTTTGTATTCATATATATATATTATATAATATTCATATATATATATTATATATTAACTATTATTATTATATATTATAACTATTATATAATAGTTATATAACTTATTATAAGATAATGTATACTTATACATATTAATAAATAAAAAAAATAAAAATGTATGTAAAATAAAATAAAAAAATTAATTTCTAGTTGTGCTCTGTTTATGGTTCAATGATTTAATTTATTTAATTTCTTTACTTCTATGATTAATTTTTTATGGTTCAATTCAACTAAAATATACTAAAATTAATGGTTCAACTAAAATATACTAAAATTAATTTTTTTAAATGTTTAATATTGCATTTTGTTTATGTTATACCAGTTAGTTATTTGCTTATATGTCTCATATTAAAGTATATTATTTTAACTTGTCATAGTGCGCTTTACTTCGATAAAGCCTGCGCCTCGCTTTGCGCCTTGCGCCTAAGGCCCCAAGAGACCTTGGCGCCTTGGTGCGCTTATCGCTTTTAATAACACTGTTAGTAGGGATAGACAGTACATCTTGGAGGACAGTACATCTATAGGTAGTATTTCACAAAAACTATCTATATGTGGTTGACATAATTGATGGAAAAAAATAAGTTCATTATTAGCGCTCTACAATGTTCTGGGACTTGAGGCTTCATTACATGGTTGTTTAAGGTGAAAAGTTATTCTATTAGACCATCAAAATAACCTTGGGTGATTGTAAATTCACAAAATTTTGACCACTGTCAAAATATTTTTCAGAGAAATCATTTCAGGATATTGTATCAAACAAATCCTAACTGTTCATTCTAAGCAATAAGTGATAAAATGAATAGTTGCAATTTGTCTACTTGTGGCAAGATTGTAGTGGGTATGCTCAAGTCAAAAACTTCCCTCAATACCTTTTTATCATCTTTGTGTTTTAAGAATTTACCGGAGAAAAAAGTGTACTTTAAAAAGCTTCTGCTATTTGTTGGACTCCACTAAAAGCTTTTTGGACTTGTTGACTGTGAATTCCCTTTCTCTTTTTTCTCTCTTGTTAATCCTAAACACTTCCTTCATTTCAAACAATTTGAATGGATTGAGAGATTCTTTTTGAGAGATCAGTAAAACATCAGTTACTTGAAATTTTGATCTCATCTTTTAAATTATTTATTGTCAAAAAATTTTAATTTTATTATTATTACTTTTTATGTAGGAAAAAGTGAGCGGTTGGATGGTAACATTGAGCAGAGTATTGAGAATGCTTGGATTATGATGACGAAAGAGATGAATGGAATATTACACTCTTGGAGAACTTTAATGAGGTCCAAGGCCCCTAGGATACTAACTCAAGCCAATGCAAATAGATGGATGAAGATTTTTGAAGGTTATAACTTGTTATATGGTTCAAAGATTTTAGACACATGATCTTAAAGATGAATGAAAAAATGAATTACAAAAGCTTCCTTTTTGATACCAAGAATAGACCAAAGGGAGCTTAGGAGCTTATAATGATAAACAACTCGATAAAGTCAGTATGTTGTGAATAATCTATTTGGTGCTTCTCTAAATTTCTCAGGAGCCCTCTTCCTATTTTCTCATCAATCATATTACAGTGGACGTCTATTTAAAATAAAATAGAAATGAGGCATTATTATTTTTAATTATGTTGTGTTCCTTTTTTTCTTTAATAATCCTGTTATTTGAGATAAATTTAGATGAGTGTTTCCATAAGAAGCAGAATGGACCAATATAATTTCCATGTGATGTAGATGTGTGTTATACATATGCATATAAGCATAATGGCAAATTAATTTTACCAAATGTGTTATAGCATGTTTTCTCTTGAATTTATTTGAACCAAAAAAAAAAAAGCAATGAAATATAAAGAAAATGGTAAAGAACTTGCATGATACTTAGCTTAAATAGAATTGAATTGATTTATTTATTACCTGAAGCTTCTTTCCCATTCGTACCTTCCAATTGAATGCAGTTATCAGAGGATGATCTTGCTGATCCTGACCCAGATCCTGACCCAGCTCCATCGTTGGTATCATCCTCTAAGCCAGTTGAATGAATTGCAATCTTTGCTCCATATATTGGCTTTCTGCAATCATGGACTTCGATGGGGAGAGGTAATTTACCTTGTTGACAGATTTGAGTACCTTTATTAGCATGCTTCGGGATATAGCTATCTAGAGTCCCCCATATCCTCCATCTTGATCCACATGCATTGCACAAAACTGGTTTGTCAGGTGGTCCATTTCTCCATAGTGGTGTGTCTGTGTTCCAATATGTTAATTTGTTAATCATTCAAAATGTAAAAAATAAACTATTGATTCATATTCACAGACTGCCATGATAAATTGTTATCATTGCGACTAGGGTGTATAACAATTTACATAAATATTATAATATGTGTAAAATACATCAACAACTGAAGTCCCTTTAGAGAAAATAAATGCTATATGAATTTACATGAGAACATTGGCACATGAGAAACTTGCTACCTATGTTCTGCATTAGAAGCAACCCAATGCTCATCCTTGATCAATTTTGTTGTTTCTGGGACTTTTGTTCTATACCTATCTGGTCTGGTATGTAATTTTATATTAACTTGAACTCATCCATCAAGAAAACAATAAACTGAAATAGATTTCAAGTTAAGTATGATAAATTTAAAAGCTCTATTAAGTGATTGAACAAAAGCATATATGTGTTGACCCTTGTTTACCAATATGAAAATTTACAATTGTATAAAAATCATAGAAATGAGTAATCCAGAGACAAAGCATATATCGACACAAATAACATCAAAATAGAAATGTAACTTCTACCGCATCAACTATTTTCTCATTGGAATTTTTTTTTTCCTCTAAGAGTATCATAATCCATGCATCAAAGAAACTATGGAGTTAACTGTTTGTCTAAGTATGTCTCAGAAATATAAAAATTATGAACTCGTATGCAATGTAATAGGGGTATATATGTTTTTGCGTATACATCTATATCATGTTGCGCTTTCTGTTATCTTACACTTATTTTGGAAAAATCCTCACATCAAAGAATTAAATTGAGATATTGAAGGAAAATTAGATTGTATTTAGTCTATTGATTGTGTATCTTCAAGCCATGATAATGGATCAGGCACAATTCCTGCAGTTTCTCTTGTTTGAGCTGTTATTTTTTTAATAAGTGATAAGATTTCATTAAAAGAGGCATTGCTGTGTTTGGATTATGAATTTAGGTGGGGATAAAAGAATGAAAAGAATTATTTTCCCATAAATGAGGTAGAGGCCATGCATTTATAATAGATTCATGATACAATTTAAGAAACGATATAAGTAAGGAAACAATACTAAATCAATGATTGACACAATCACAAATTATACACATAATACTAAAAATAAAAAGATTCTATGTACTCTAATTTCTATATTCAACAATCCTCCTCAAGCTAGTGTGAAAATATTCAACAATCGCAGCTTGCCAATGTATGACTGGAAGAAGTCGGAAAAAACTCAACGGCTAGTCCAAATAAATGTTATCGAACAAATCTGATAGTCCACTACCAAAAAAGTGCTTAATACATTAGCACCACACCCTAGAAAGGGGAGAAAACAGGAACTGAACTGCCCTAGAAGAGCTGCTGAAGCATCTATGGCCAGGAAACACCCTGGTTGGCAGCTAACAAGACCCTTGTTGGCATCAGAGGCCGGAGCTAATACTGGGAGATAGTTTATGGTCGTGTCGGACCATTGTAAAAATTGGTTGGAACTAATGTTGGGATAGTTTACGGGGTCATGCTGGATTGTTGTAGGAATTAACCGGAATCAATGTCGGGACAATTCAAGGGGTCATGTCGGACCATTGTAGAGACTAACTGGAATTAATGTCGAGACAGTTTAAAGGGGTCATGTCGGACCAATATAGAGAACTAGATGTTGTACCAGCAAGCATGACACACATATAATTTATGACGTGGTGCTGAATGATGATGGCAACAGATGATTGAGTGCGTCAACGGGCGGCTTATTAGAAAGTGCGCCAGGGGACGGTTTTAGTGGTGCGCTAGAGGGGGTGGCTTAGGTGATGCGCTAAGGGGGCGACTTGGGTTATGCGCCAGAAAGGGCTACTTAGGTAGTTCACATGGTATATCACTATGCTCACCATGATATAGGTATAATACCCCCTTCAAACTCAAATAGGTTTGAAGATAGAAACTTGTTTGAGGTTAAAATAGAGGGAAAGACAAAGTGGAATAGAAACACAAAAAAAATGGATTCCGAGTAAAAAAAAATATGATAGAGGTATTGGGATATGAATAAACTAGTGGATAGAGGAAGAGATCACCACGAAGTGATACTGAAAGAAAATATGGTAGTGGAATGGGTTGAGGTTCGGCGGGCGGCCGAGGCAAGGCTGACACCCACCGGTGAAGCAAAATTACTAGGTACTTAACCTAGCTTTGATACCAAAAAGATTGAAAAGAATTATTTGGCTTTCCCATGAATGAGACAGAGACCATGCATTTATAATAGATTCATGATACAATTTAGGAAACGATATAAATAAGAAAACAATACTAAATTAGTGATTGACACAATCACAGATTATATACATAATACTAAAAATAAAAAAATTCTATGTACTCTAATATCTATATTCAACAGGGATTTGGAAAAGGAGAGGGAAAATGTGAGACAAATGTGAATGAAATATAAGTTTAATTTTTTTTTCATTTCCTTTTTTCTTTCCCTTTCCAAATCCCTATGATCCAAACATAGCGTAAAGGGAATGCCACACAAATACAGAAGATAAACAAAAAAGGAGCCACAAGACTCCTACACACCTCCTCGAATCAAAAAGCCACAAGTCATTTTTATTTGAACCATGCCAGCTTTTGTTTTGAAATGTTAGAAGATGATTTTTTAATTAGCATTTATTTATTTATATCATATTTACATAGAAAGAAGATAAAAACTTATAGTGGCCAAACTATATTTGGCATATAGGCTTTCATCTTGTAGCAAAACAGTAAATTGTAGGACTGGAGTTAATGCTCAGTTCAGTTAAATATTCAACATTCTAAAATTGTCAAATCTATATAATATGGGAAGAGGGTTTTTGAAAATATGTTAGAGACAATTGTCCTATTACGACATTTTAATAGTCGTGATTCACTTGTGTGTTTACATAGACGGATGAGATGAAAACCTTCTCTCTCACTCTACTTGAATTTCCCGCTCACAAACTTTACAACCACCCATCCTTATCTGTTGCACCTCACCTTTTCACATTTTAAATTTCAAAACACACCCATCCACTCCCTACAAAAAAGAGACCCACGCTCATTGAACTCTCTCTATAAACTCTTATCTTTTTTTTTTTCTTTCAGTCTTACTCACAATTTTCAAATTTCAAAACACCCAAATTTGGGTTAGGAGTGGAAGGTGGGGTGGGGATGGTAGTGATGGTGGTGCTAGGGCTGGGATTGGGATTGGGGAAAACCGGCAGTGACGACTGGTGGCAAGAGTCACCGGAGCATTTGTGGGATTTGGTGTGAATGGCGTGGCGAAGAAGCCCAAATCCCAAGAGAAGACCAGTCACCACCAGCACTGTGATTATAAAGATGAAGATCTTTGTTGACTTACCCACATAACACATTTTTTTTCTTTTTTCTTTTCTTGCCCTTTCTTTTGATTGTGGGTTTATTGTTGGAGAAATGAGGGACTAATTAGAAATAATAAAGAGAATATCAGAGATGGGTTTGGTTTGGAGGCTGGTTTGGGTGCTTTTTTAGGAGAGATGTGTACACTGGGTTGGGTTGGGTTGGGTTGGTTTCGTCGTCTTCTTCTTTCTTCTTTTTTATTTTCATGGGTATTTGGGAGTGAAGAAGTGGACGAAGTAGAGGGGTCACTCTGCTTCATTTGGCGTTTGACTCTGGTTGAGTTTGAGAACTGTTTTTGAGGTTTGCAAAGCAACGGAAATGACACATGAAGCTAACAAAAAAATTGTTAAACTAGGCTTTTTTTGGAATCAGTTTATAGGTCACCTTTAATTTATTTAGGTTATATAATATCTTTTTGTTTTTTATAATAAATTAAAAAGTTAATTTATAATTCACTTCTCAAATGTTTGTTTAACGAGGGATGAATTGGAATCTCTTTCCCCTACTACTACTCTACATCAATCAAACCTTCTAATTTTGTTTCTCATTTTTAAATTCATTTACTTTTCTTTTTTCTTTTTTGTGTGGTGGTTGGTGAGATTAGTAGTGTTGTTGCGGAATTATGTCCATGTGATTACTATTAATGAAGGTTAGACAATTTAAAAATTTGGGTTTGTTTTGCTCTTTTTTTTTTTTTTTTTTTTCCAGAGAGAGACAAAGTGCAAATCTATGCATACAAGTTATGTGGCTGAGATGTTTTAGCTATTTTGTGAATTCCTATTCAAACCTTGCTTATTAACACTATGTTTGGAAATCTAGGAGAGAAGAAAAGAAAGGATTACTTAAGTTATAAGAGAAAAGAAAAAAAAAATGATTGTGATTTCTCTCATTATTTGGATAAATAAAAAATAAAAGAAAAGAAATGATTATAATTTATCTCATTCTTGTTTGGTTAGATTTCATAAGAAAAAAAAAAATTTATTTTATATTATATTACTAAAATAATCTTTTTATATTTTCAATTATTTTATTTTTTTAATTTTTATAGGAATAAAATTAATATTATAAAAATATTAGTTTTTTTTATCTCCTAATCTCTCAACTTTTAAGAAAATTGAAAATAAAAGTTAGAAAAGAAATGAGTTTGTTTCCATTTCTCTCCAATTTTTTCCCATTTAAATTATCCAAACAAGTAAAAAAAACGCATATCTCTCCGTTTCTTCTCTTCTCTCTCCAAATCACTCAATCCAAACATAAGCTAAGACTTTTTGAGATTTGAAAATTTCAAAGAGGAGCGTGAAGAAAATGCATCAGAGGCTTTTGGTGATGATAATGATGATGACGAGGCAGATGTATTTGGGAGTTTTTTTGATGATGATGATGGCTTTTGGTGAGAGAGAATGAGTGGCATCAGAGACTTTTTGAGTTGTGTGTTTCTAACCTTAAGATGTGTTCGGATTTTTTTTTTTATATTCTTTTTTATTTTTTATTTTAAGCTCTGTTTGTTCTTTATTTATATAGATTTTTTTATTTTATTTTATATGTAGGGTTTGGATTTAATTTTTTAAAAAGTTTTGGATCTGTAATAATATTTGATCTTCATAAAGTAGGTTTTGATTTTAGTTTGGTTTATGAAATGGATTTAATTCCTTAATGGAAAATGAGTGTTGATTTTTTATGATTTTGAAAAAGTTTTTGAAATGGGTGTTGAAAATATATTTGTTTGGTCTAATTTTTCAAAAATTATTTTTAGACTGGTTTTCGTTTGTTATTACTCAATTTTTTTTCCTCCTTTTTTTAGTCATTTTTTTTTATACTTTTTAGATATATCAAAATTAGATGCATTTAAAAAGTAAAATACGAAAAAAATTCATTAAAAAAAATAAAAATCCAAATAAAAATGCACAGATTTTTGTTTGAATTTTTTTTTATTGTTAGAATTTTTTAATATTTTAGTCAATTTGTTTTACTTTTCAAATATATTTAGATTAGGTGCATTTAAAAAGTACAAAAAAAAAAAAAATCCAATAAAATAAATGAAAATACCTTTAAAATAATTTTTGAAAAATCAAATCAAACAATTTATTTTTGTCAAATTAATTTCTATTTTTTTTTAAAAATCAAAAAATAATTTAAAAAATCAAACCAAACCGCTATATTATGTATTATTTTTAATATAAATTCAACAAAATTAATAATTTTTATAAAAAATATTAACTTTGATATTAGAATAATTTGAAGATATTTCATCATAAAATATTAACATTTAATTTTTTAATTTTTTAATAAAATTTTAAATAAATTTAATGAGCTGAATTTTTAATACATATAATAGCATTATAGTAGAAATTACAATTTACTCACAAAACTTAAGAAAATTGAAATTTTTTTGAAATAGGTGTTGAACTAAGGGACTCATCGTCACCTCTGCTTTGTCACTGTCCACCACAATTGAAAAGGAAAATCTTAATATTATGTTTTAATAATTTTATTTTGATTTATATTTTAATCTCATTATTAATTGTACCGTGCCTTCAGGCACGGGCATACATTAGTAAAGATTTAAATCAAGAATTAGTAAAACATTAAGCTAAAGATAGATACAATTCCCATAGGGGAGGAATCCGGAAAAGACATCTATAAATTTGGCTGTGCTTTTGTATTGAGAACCCATGAGGTAACAAGTCCATAAATCGAAACAACTGATGCTAAATGTTAAAAGATAGATGCATGTAGGGTTGTATTAGACAACAAAATCTACATGTTAAATGAACTTATGGATGAAGAAAGCAAAAATATTAGAGAACTCAAACAAATTTAGATCATTAATAGATGATCTCCTTTACCTAGGTGTTCATTTATTATCACAATTATATACTAATAAAATCTTTGATAAAAGCACCCCACCAAATTATCCCCATGAGAGATTTTTCTCACTAACTTAGGGTTGAAGTTTCTATTCAAATGTCTTTTTAGATGTGGGTACATCCATTCATTTGTAAGTATTCATTTACCAAAAGAGTGAAATAGAAGGTACCCTATAAAGCTTTGACTCAATTAAGTGTGTTGTTGCAGAAACACCTATAATAACTATATAAAACAGATAATCTGTCCTTTGAATGTCCTATGGCATGCAATATGGGTAGTCCATAGACGTTGAACACTCTATAATTTTAACAACTTCACAAATACAATCTACAACTTTACAGTTTTATGAATTGAAGAGATATGAAATTTCTAATGCCTAATTATTAATGAGGGTCTAGGCCTATATATGATGAATTTAAAAAGTTATGCACTAGGGGTGCAAGTCAAGTGGGTTGGGCTGAGTTGGGCTAAAGATTTGTCCAAGCCTAATTCGAGTAGTGTTCAGCCACTTGACTTGTGGGTCCGCAGTGTTTGGCCTAAGCCCATCCCAAATTCAATAAATTTAGCTTGGGTTAGGCTTGTCTTGCCCACAAAAAATGGGTTGGGCTTTTGAGTTTAATTTTTTATGACCTGCATTACACTATAAGTAATTTTTTAAGTTGATTATGAACATGTTTTAACCTATTTATAAACCTTGTACAAAGTTCCATAATCTAGAAAAAAATGCTTAGATGGTAAGACTAGAGAAAATAGAATTAGAAAGGAATATATTCATAAAATAGTAGGAGTAGCACTTGTTGAAGATAAATTAAGAGAGAACATGTTAAGATGGTTTTGTCTTGTACAACGAAGACCTATAGATGCATTGGAAGGAAGAGTGATAAGATCAACATAAGTGAAGATGCTAGGGGAAGGGGAAGACTTGAGTTGACATCGGATGCGGTAGTGAAAAAATATATGAATTTATTTGCTTTAATTGAGCATATAGCCCTTGATAGAGCTGAATGGAAAAAAATGATTCATGTAGCTGACGCACTTGATTGGGATACTATGCTTAGTTTGGTTTGGTAAGCTTTCATAATAGTCAAACAAGAAGCAATCACAATTCAGTTAGTCTATTGTGTTGGATTTAATCCAACAGTTTAGGTGAAATCTTATAGACCAATGGTCATAATAGGTTATATTTATTAGTCTTAATTATCTAAAAGCCACGTCACCATGCCACCTTGTACTTCTATTGACATGTCTGTCATGCCACGTCAGCACTCCTGCAGATAAACAAAAATCTAGATGTTTGTGGTTGAAGGAGGGGGATCGGAATACGAAATTTTTTAATCGGATGGCAAATGCACATCATCGGGCCAATTAGATCAACAGGAGGCGGGTGGGTGGTCTTGAGTTGGGCACGGAAAAGGAGATTAGGGAAGGGGTTGTAGGCTTTTATCAGCATTTGTTTCGACCCCAAGAAGGGATGTGGCGGCCAGGTTTGGATGGGGTTTAGTTTGATAGGATATCAGAAGAGGATAAGGTGATGTTGGAGCGTACTGTTACGGAGGATGAGGTGTTTGGGGCGCTGCGGGCCATGAGTGGTGACAAAGCTTCTACGATGGCTTTCTTCCAGCACTGTTGGAGTGTGGTTAAGGGGGATGTGACGGCAACTTTGGAGGCTTTTTTTTTTGTATCTGGGCAATTTGAGAAAAGTTTGAATGCGACGTTTGAGGATGTCCGTGACTTTCGGCCTATTAGTTTGTTGGGGAGTGTGTACAAATTATTGGCTAAGGTGTTGGCAAATAGACTTTGAGGAGTTTTGCAGGATGTTGTGTCTGACTCTCAGAATGCGTTTGTAAGGGGTAGATAGATTTTGGATGCAGTTTTGGTTGCCTATGAATGTGTGGATTTGCGGCTTCGTCAAGGGCGTCCTGGTTTGATTTGCAAGTTGGATATTGAAAAGGCATATGACAATGTTAGTTAGGAGGAGTTTCTGTTGTATATGCTGGATTGTATAGGCTTTGGGGAGATTTGGTGCCAATGGATCTTGTTTTGTGTTTCAACTGTGAGGATGTCTGTCGTAATTAATTGGGACTCCAATGGGGTTTTTCCTGACATACCTAGGTCTTTGGCAAGGGGATACTTTGTCTCCTTTGTTATTCATTTTAGTGATGAAGGCATTGAGCAGATTGTTGGATAGAGCAGTGCGTGAGAGTCTATTGGAAGGTTTTACTGTGGGATCATTGTCTGGGGCGACCATTGGTGTGTCTGATTTGCTATATGCAGATAATGCTTTGATTTTCTGTGGTGCGGAAGCGGAGCAAGTGGGGCATTTGAGATGTGTTTTGTTTTGTTTTGAGGCCTCCGAGTTAATTTGCGGAAGTCAGAGCTCATCTTGATTGGGGAGGTTACTAGGTTGCCAGCTCTAGCGATGGTCTTAGGTTGTAAGGTTTCGATTTTGCCAGTATTATATTTGGGTTTGCTGATAGGGGCTTTATTCAAGGCGAAGGGGGTTGGGAGGGCGTAGTGTGGAACGTGTTCAGCGTTGTTTGGCTGAATGGAAGAGGCAATATCTTTCAAAATGAGGGAGATTAACGTTGATTAAAAGTGTGTTGAGTAGTATTCCGACCTACTTCATGTCTGTGCATGTTATTCTAGTATCGGTGGCGTAGCAGTTGGAGAAGTATCAAAGGGATTTTCTGTGGGGTTGTGGAGTAGATGAAATCAAGCACTATTTGGTTGATTGGGGATGGATTTGTCAATTTAAGAAAGCAGGGGATTTGGGAGTTAGAAGGCTGGTGACTTTTAATAGTGCCTTGTTAGGGAAGTGGTTGTGGTGTTTTGCGTGGGAGCATGATAGGCTATGGCGTAAGGTGGTGGTTGCCAAGTATGGGGTGGGAAGGGGGGATTGGGTCTCTGGGGATGTGACTAGTATTCATAGGTGTGGGCTCTAGAAAGGGATTTGGATGGGGAGGGTGGAATTTTGGAATTGGGTAGGTTTCAGGGTGGGGGATGGAGTGAGGGTGCGGTTTTGGAAGAATAGATGGTGTGGTGGGGTTTTGTTGCCCGTTTTCCCTTGATTTTCAATATTGTAGTTGATTGAGAGGCTACAGTGGCATCCTATTGGGGGGTGAGAGTGGTGGTTTGGGATATTCACCTGCGGCGGTAGGTGTAAGATTGAGAGGTTGCTAAATTGGTGGAGTTGTGGGTTTCTTGTATGGGTTAGGGATTACTGGCATGGGACAAGATGTTATGATGTGGAGTGGGGTGGGGGCAAAGGGGTGGTTTTTAGTTTCATCATTTTGCAGGGGTTTGGTGGGGGATTTTGAATCGGTTTTTCCTTGGAAGAGTATTTGGGTGCTGGGTGTTCCATTTAAGGTGGCTTTCTTCATGTGGACGATAGCTTTGGGGCAGAATCTCATGTTGGATAATTTGATGCGGCGTGGGCATGTGCTAGTGAATTGGTGTTGCATGTGTTGTGCTACTGCTGAGTTGGTGGACCATTTGTTTCCATTGTTCAATGGCTTCGCAGTTGTGGGGTTTTATTTGTTCGCTCTTTGGAATTGTTTGGATTTAGCTGAAGGGGGTGGTGGATATGTTAGGGGTTTGGCGAGGTGTTTGGCTGGAGCATTAGTGGCGGCGAGTGTGGTTGTTGGCGCCGACTTGTTTGATGTGGCTTATTTGGTTGGTGCATAATAGAAGGACCTTTTTGGAGTTTCATCATAGTGTGTCTTAGTTAGAGAATCGTCTTCTTGTAGTTATGTATAGTTGGTTGGAGAGGAAGGTTGATCCGGACATTTTTATTTTTTTAGATTCTCTGGATGATGTGATTGGCTAATGTCTGTTTTGTTCTCTCCTAATTGGGGTTGCCATTTTGTATTCTTTGCGTCATCTTGATGCTTCCTAATAATATTTACTTATTTATCAAAAAAAAAAAAAAAAACAATGCCCCCCCTCATTCAAGGTGAAAAAGTTTTTTGCCTTGAATGATTTTTTAATTTAGACCTTTCCTTTTAGATGGACCTCATAGGTCAAGATTCCCAAAATAACCGAGGCCCAAGAGTGCCCTTAGGCCTAACAATAGGCCTCAAAAATGGGTTTGGACCCACACAAAGGTATAAAAGGCAATTCAAACTTTCCCCTTCTCTTACTTAGCTTTCAATCCTCGAATTCTCTTCATTTCTGACTTCTGAGCTTTTTTGCGAGCTCTAACTATGGTTGACCCTAGCCATCAATTTCCCCTCAAGCTGTTAACCTTGTCAAGGCTCACAAGTTTGACACACACATCTTCCCAAACCTCTCGAATGGCACTGGGACACTTGGTCCTACTTTCTTCGCCAATGTCCTTTCCCAAACAATCTAGCCCATTACTATCCCTTCACCGATGGTGAGGCCTTCCTTTTGAACCAACCCACACTCATATGGTACAAGTGGGGAGAGAGAGAGAGAGACGCAAAAACTATGATAGACCCAAAAACCATGGTTTACTCCCATCACACATGTATTTATATTAATGTCAGAATAGGAAATAATATTGTGTGATTTTATTTTTATTTGATTTTCTCCCTTAATTGGTGTAATGGGTTGGCCCATAATTTATGCCTTATGGCACTCCTGTAATTACTGATTATTATCTAACTCATATCCTAACTTTTTCTCTTCTCTAAATCTACATGGTATCAGAGCCACAATAGGAGAAACTTTGCACCAACTAAAGATTACCCCCAAGTATCCCAGGGTAGTCGGTCCTCACCCAGGGCAGCAGAAGGCCAGTCAGCTTCTACCCAGGCCAGTCGAAGCCTTCTTTGCTTCAGAAGGTCAGTCAGCCTCCTCACCCAAGGCAGCAGAAGCCTTCTCTGCTTCAAAAGGTCTGTCGGCCTCCTCACCCAGGTAGTCGAAGCCCTCCCTGTTCCCTTCTAGGTCTGCCGACAGCCCTAGGCCACCATTCTAGGCTTGTCGGCAGCCCTGGAGGCCCTCTAGGTCAAGACCAGTGCTCTAGTTGACTTCGGCTATGTTCTCTTCTTTGTCTTTCCCTGCCGTCTTCTATATTTAGTTGGCCTTCTCTGTTGTCTTCTTGGTCTGTGTCCCTTTCGTAAACAATAAAGAGAAAAAGCAAAAAGAAAAAAAAATGTAGTAAAAAAAAAAAAAAGTTTTTAATTCTTTATGCTTTCTTTGTAGTAGTTGTGTCTTTCCTTCCCCTATTATCTTTCGGGCTATGATTGAGACTAGTTTTTTTTTATTAAGGGTTCATTAGTATAGTATCCATGGCAGAATTCCTCGGTGTGTCCATTACTTCTCAGACACTAAGAGTGAGAGTTCCATTATCCCTACTGCTATGACTGATAACCTCAACCCTAGTCTTAAAATCACCACCTCTCTATTCTATGGTCAGAACTATCTAGCATAGTCGCAGAGTTTGACTATCCTTTTGAAGAGCAGAGGGAAGATAGGATATGTAGATGGCTGGATCCAGGCACCTACTACCACGGACCCGAGTTATGAGCAGTGGGAGATCACCAATCCCTTATTATGGGTTGGTTAATCCATTATATGGTTCCGGAGATTGGAGAGGGCTATCTCTATGGACACTGCACAGGATATTTGGGAGGCTGTGGCTACCACTTACTCCTGAAAGGGGAACTTCTCACAGGCTTTCAAGTTACGTCGCTCCATTGAAAGGTCGGTACAAGGTGAGATGACTATCCTCCAGTATTTTACCTTTCTTAGCAATGGGTGGAAGCGGCTTGATCACCTTTAGGATTACAAGCCTGTTTATCCCACTGATTCTACGGGTTACTGGACGTTTGTGGTGCAAGAGCGGGTCTTCAAGTTCTTGGAAGGCTTAAATGTGGAATATGATTCGATTTGGAGCAGAGTACTTGGTATGGATGTGCTTCCTTCTCTCTAGGAAGCCATTACTTTTATGCAGAATGAAGAAAGTCACCGCTTTGCGATGGTTTCTTCTGCTAGTACTGATTGCTCGGCCTTGGTTTCTGCACCCCCTCGAGATGGAGACCGTGTGTCTCGTGGTTCTCATCCTTCCTCTGAGAAGGATAATCTTTATTGTGACTACTGCCGTCAACCTTGCCACACCTGAGAGACTTTTTGGAAGCTACATGGGACTCCTTCTGGTGGCAGAGGAGATCATCCTAGTACTCGCGGGAGTAGGTCTGGTCAGTGAAGAGGCCGAGAAGACTGTCCTAGTACTCGGGCACATCTTTTAGACACTGTTGAGCCACAATCTTCATCTCTGGTTGTCTCTCATGCTGCTGATGTTTCGGGGTTATCTGCCTCGGATTTTGAGTTTGCTCTTCGCCACTTGCTCAATCGTCCAGCCTTCACTTCTGCTACAGGTGCACCATCTTCTTCCTTTGTTACTTTAGGTAACTTGGCTTCCTCTCCATGTACATTGCTATCTCATACGCCTGTGCGATGGATTATTGACTTTGGTGCTTCTGACCATATGTCTGGCTCCTTTAATTTATTTTCAGAGTATAACACCTCCTCAGTTTAGGAAAAAATGCGTATTGTTGATGGTACTATTTTGTCTGTGTCAGGGAAAGGTTTAATTCATGCCACCTCTTCCTTTCCTTTGTCCTCTGTCTTCCATGTTCCCAATTTTAGTGTTAATCTGTTATCTTTGAGTCGTATTACCCGTGACTTAAATTGTAGCGTGTTGTTTTTTTCTTGATCATTGTCTTTTTTAGGACCTTATCACGAAGAAGAGGATTGGTAATGGTAGAGAGGAACATGGGCTCTACATTTTGGATTAGACAGACCAGCTGGCTCATTCATCTATTCAGTTACCATCCACCATGGTAGATATTTGGCCGTGGCACTGTTGCTTAAGACATCCCTCTTTTTTATTACTTAAGCATTTATTTCTTTCTGTTTTTGAGAAAAATAATGTGTCAGATTTTCAATATGAGTCTTGTCAACTTGGAAAACAACACAAAGCCTCTTTTGCTCCTTCTATTAATAAAAATTTAGTTCCATTTTCTTTGATTCATTTTGACGTTTGGGGTCAATCCCGTTTTGTGTCTTTAACCGGTTAGAAATGGTTTGTTACTTTCATAGATGATTGTTCCAGGGCCACTTGGGTCTATTTACTGAAAAATAAAAGTGAGGTCTTTTCTGTGTTTCAAAACTTCCATAAAATGGTTTGTACTCAGTTTGGGGCGATTGCCAAAATTATATGTTCTAATAATGGAGGGGGGAATATATTGACTCTGGTCTTGCCACTTATTTCGCCACTCATGGCATTATTCACTAGACTTCATGCACTAACACCCCTAAACAAAATGGTGTTGCAGAACGCAAAATCACTATCTCCTTGATGTTGCCCATTGTCTATCCTTTGAGATGCGGGTTCCTTGATCCTCTTGGGGGTAAGCGGTTCTCACTGCCTCTTATTTGATTAATCATCTTCCTACCCAAGTCTTTCAAAAGCAAACACCTTTTCAAGTTTTGTTCGGATCTAACCCTTCTAGGTTCTCCATTTCTCGTAAGACTTTTGGCTGTATTTGTTTTGTCCATAATCATTCACCTACTCGTGGTAAATTGGATCCTAGGTCTCATAAGTGTGTTTTTCTGGGTTATTCTGCCTCCAAAAAGGGTTGTAAGTGTTATAATCCTCCCATTCGCAAATGGTTTGTCTCCATGGATGTCACATTTTTTGAGTCTTAGCCTTACTTTTAGCCCTTCCCCGATATCACAGTCATCCCTTCAAGGAGAGCCTTGGTGTAAAGAGATTCCTGTTCCACTTCCACTTCCACCAGTAGTTGAACAGATAAAGGATGATGAGCCAACAGTTGTTGAGGAAAAGGAAGCAGGCAAAGTTTATATCAGGGACAAGGACAACCAACAAGTCACCTGGATACAAGAGACTACTTTCCTCCCTCCACTGCCAACTTCCTCTCCGGATAAGTGTCCAGAGTCACCCCCCCTCTCTTGAGAATCTAGGTAATTTTGATTCTAGTGCTCTTATTCTTGATTTTTCAGATCTTGATGTTCCCATTGCTAATAGGAAGGGGGTTCGGCAATGTACTCAGCATCCTATTAGTAATAATGTCTCTTATTCTAATCTGTCTTCCTCATATAAAGCCTTTCTGTCTAAAGTGTCTTTTGTGAGTCTACTTACTAATTTTTAGGATGCTCTCTCTATTCCTGAATGGAAGCATGCCATGATGGAAGATATGAGAGCTCTCAGCAAGAGTGACACTTGGAAGTTAGTGGAGTTACCTAGAGGCAAAAATCCAGTTGGGTGTAAGTGGGTGTATACGGTAAAACACAAAGCAGATGGTTCCATAGAACGGTACAAACCAAGACTGGTTGCTAAGAGCTTCACTCAGACTTATGGGGCGGATTATCAGGAGACATTTGCACCAGTTGCTAAGATGAATTCTGTGAGAATCTTACTCTCTCTTGCTGCAAATTTGGATTGGTCCCTTCATCAGTTTGATGTAAAGAATGCCTTCCTTCATGGAGATCTAGCAGAAGAGGTCTATATGGATATTCCTCTTGGTTTTGCGGATGCTAAGCCCAATGGTAAAGTATGCAGGCTCCGAAGGTCACTTTATAGGCTAAAGCAGTCTCCTAGGGCTTGGTTTGAAAGGGTTGCTCAAACTATGCTGAAATATGGGTTCAAGCAAAATCAAGCTGATCACACCTTGTTTGTGAAACACTCTTCCCATGGTAAGACCAAAGCTCTTATTGTCTATGTTGATGATATTGTTCTGAAAAGAGATGATGTTGAGGAGATTCCTCGTTTGAAAGAATACTTAGCCAAGGAGTTTGAAATAAAAGACTTAGGCTATTTGAAGTATTTTTTTGGCATTGAAGTGGCTTGGTCCAAGGATGGCATCATCATATGCCAGAGGAAGTATGTACTTGACTTGCTAAAGGAAATGGGAATGCTTGGAGGTAGACCATGTGATACACCTCTAGAACCAGGCCAGAAACTGAGTTAGGATCAAGATGGAGATCCAGTGGACTGGGGGAAATACCAGAGGCTAGTGGGTAAGCTCATATACTTATCTCACTCACGTTCAGACATTGCCATTACAGTGAGCATGGTTAGCCAGTTTATGCATGCTTCTAGAAATTCTCACTTAGAAGCAGTTATAAGAATCCTGAGATACCTGAAGGCTTCTCTTGGAAAGGGTCTCTATTTCTCAAAACATGGACACCTCAGCGAAGAGGCATTCATTGATGTGGATTGGGCTGGATCAATCATTGACAGACAATCAACTTCAGGATATTGCACATTTGTTGGAGGCAACCTAGTCACGTGGCGAAGTATGAAACAGAATATGGTTGTTAGATCTAGTGCTGATGCTGAATTCAGGGCTATGGCTCAGGGTGTATATGAGTTGCTATGGATTAGACTATTGTTAGGAGACTTGGGGTTACATCAGACCGATTCCATAAGATTATACTGTGACAACAAGGTCACAATCAACATAGCTCATAATCCAGTTCAACATGACAGAACTAAGCATGTGGAGATTGATAGGCACTTCATCAAGGAAAAGCTCACTAGTGGCACCAGATGTATTCCTTTTGTGAAGACTGGAGACCAACTAGCAGATGTTATCACCAAGGGACTAGGGAGCAAATCATTTAATGACATTCTCAATAAGCTGGGCATGAGAGATATCTTCGCACCAGCTTGAGGGAGAGTGTTAGAATAGGAAATAATATTGTGTGATTTTATTCTTATTTGATTTTCTCCCTTAATTGGTGTAATGGGCTAGCCCATAATTTATGCCTTGTGGCACTCCAGTAATTACGAATTATTATCTATATAAAAGGGGATGAAGTCTAACTCATACCCTAACTCTTTCTCTTCTCTAAATCTACAATTAAAAGGTTTAAACTACATAAATACCCCTAAGAACACATAATAACTGGCACTCCTTGTCAAGTTGGTGCAAAGATATCTCATGCCTAACTAGCAAATAATGGGATGAAAATCCTTACTACTCAGACCTTTAGTGAAAACATTAACTAACTAATCTTCTGATTTCACAAATGACATGCAAATTAATCCTTATTCAGCTTCTCATTGATAATGTGTGTCAATCTCAATATTCTTGGTTCTATCATGCTGGACTGGATTATGATTAATAGTAGCCTTGTTGTCACAATACAGCTTTATGGGCTCACCAAGACAAATACCTAGATCTTCTAATAGGCTCTGGATCCACATAAGCTCACAAGTACACTATGAGTCATGGTTCTGTGTTCCTTATCTGTATCTAACCATGACTGTCTGCTTCTTGCTACTCGAAGCTACCAAATTTCCCCGACAAAGGTATGATAGCCTGAAGTAGACATTTTGTTATTAACTAAACCTGCCCAATCTGCATTAGTGAAAGCCTTAAGTCTCAAATGACTATGATTGGCGAACAAAATCCCTTTCCCAGGAGCTAACTTAAGATGCTCCAAAATACGATATACTGCATTTAAATGCATTGAGTGAGGATCATACATAAACTGACTAACCATTCTTACTGCATACGAGATATCTGGTCAAGTATGAGATAAATATGTGAGTCACCCCACATGCCTCTGGTATCTCTCCTTATTTACAAGATTACCAACACTATTGCTAAGATGATGGTTAGTTTCATTTGGAGAATCTGTTAGTCTACAACCCAACATACCTATCTCATCAAGAAGATCAAGAATGAACTTTCTTTGAAAAAAAAAGAAGATGCCCTTTGCTAGTCTAGCAACTTCAATTCCAAGAAAATACATCAAAGGACCTAGGTCTTTGATCTTAAATTCTTTAGCCAGTCTCGCATTGAGTTGAGTCAACTCCTCCATTTCACTGCCAGTTACCACTATGTCATTCACATATACAATAAGGACAGTAATCTTATCTTTGTCTTGTTTAACACACACAGTGTGATCCGCATTGATCTGCTCGTACCCAAACATCAACATCTCCCAAAAATCTGTCAAACTCTATGAGACTATTTCAGCCTATATGGAGCCTTCTTCAACATACAACTTCTAATAGTAGACTGAGATGATAATCTTAGTGGCATATCCACATATACTTCTTTCTCCAAATAACCATGGAGAAATGCATTTTTGACATCAAGTTGTTGTAACGGCCATCCTAAATTAGTTGCACAAGAAAAAAGGGTATGAATGGAATTAATCTTTGTAATAGGAGCAAAGGTCTCCTAATAGTCAATGCTATACATCTGAGTGAATCCCTTAGCAACAAGCCTTGCTTTCTATCTCTAATTGTCCCATCTACCTACAACATATTGGTTTCTTTTGTATCAAGAAGAGAAATTAACTCCCAAGTATCATTTTTGCTCAAAGCGTTCATCTCGTCTACCATAGCCTCTTTCCATTTAGGTTCATTGACGGCTTCCTCCCAAACCTGTGGAATACAAACAGAGGATAGAGATGAACTGAAGGCAAGATATGATGAAGACAATGAATTGCAGGAAACAATCTTAGATATGTAACGTTGAGTACGAGTCCTAACCCTTTTTTCAAGAGTAATAGGAAGATCTGAGTCAGGGGTGACCATTGGTTCAATGGTAAAATCTTGGCCTAATAACCTCGAGGTTATGGGTTTAAGTCACGAGACAACCACTTTGTGCACTATGTCAAAGGTTAGGTGTGTACCTAATCTTTTCCCTTCTAAACATACATTAATGTGTACTAATTGGACGTTGTTTTTTAATAGGAAGATCAGATTCACTATCATCGTGAGCCTGTTTAACAAAAGTACTAATAGTAGAGTCATTACTTGAAGGTTGAATGGGAGGCTCTGAAACTGGTGGCAAGGATGACAATTGGTTTGGTGGCACATTAGAGCTTTGTTCTTTTAGACGCCATGAATAAGTCTTGAGATCCATCTGATCCAACCATCTATCAATGTTAGCCTCAGGCTCCCCTCAACGCCATCCACTCTCTCAGACCCAGGCACCCCTTCAACACCAACCATTCCCTTAGACTTAAGCTCCCCATGAACACAAGTTACATCTTCCTCCCCTTTGCCACAAATAATAGCCCTATGAATAGGAAAAAAAGATAAGTCTTGTGCTGGATAATGTTAGATAGCTTGATATACATTGTTGGGTCCATTTTCTAACAACTTAGGCTTTTGGGAAAATTGGTGATTTAATGGATGAGAAGTCATCTCTTTTCCTATGTTACTCTCCCTGGAAGAGATGACAAAGAGGACGGAAAGACGGGTTCAAATTCACTAAAGGTGGCATCCATACTAAAACACCTTATGAGAATGAGGGTCATAGCACTTAAAGCCCTTTTGAGAAGGAGAGTACCCAATAAAGACATATTTCACAGACTTAGGTAAAGTTTCCCACGATTGGGTTTATGAATAACACTATTCACACAATTCTCACTAATTATGTTGCACTATCCCACAAAAATCACACTTAAGCAAATCACGATCAATAGAGCTACCTTTATTTCCAGACTAAGGTTGATCTGGTTCACTAGCAAGTAAATAAGGAGTAACAGCCAACGGAGAACGGTTTGACCAACAGAATATACCATAGCACTACATTGACTCTCTTCTTGTTGAGCAATAGCATATACATCTCGTAGATTAGGAAAAGGCTCTTGACCTAACACTTGAATGCGAATTTGATCATACTCAAAATTAAGACCATGGAAATCATAAATGCGCTCCTTCTCCATCATCTTTTGAAACATGGTTGCATCTATAGAATAAACGACCTAAAAGTTTTGGTAACTATCAAGTTCTTACCACGAACTACTCAATTCAGCATAATACACAACAAGAGATTGGTCTTTTTGATCCAATCTATAAATTTTCTTTCGCAATTCATACACGTGTATCATTCCCCTTCTGAGAGTATGTTTGTGTTGTCCAAATCTTATGTGTAGTATCCATCAACAAGAAGGTATGACTGATGGTTGGCTGCATAGAGTTAATTAACCAGCTCATGACAAAAGCATTCTCTAAAAGCCACTTGCTTCATGTAGGCCCCATCATTAGGAGGTTCCTTGAGAGCACCAGTGATATAGCTAGTCAGACGATGAGCAATGATAGCCAGGTTACAAGAACGAGACCAAAGCAAATAATTGGTACCATCCAATTTAACAGGGATGGGTTGTCACTAAGAGTCCCGACACTATTCAACCCGCTCTCTTCATTACCCTTGGGAGCCTTACTACTGTCTGCCATACCAAGCTGATTCAAATACTCAAGAAACTAGTGAGTTCCAAGGAAACTTCATAGAGAGAAATAAATAACTCAAAATCAACCATACAATTGAAATTAGAAGGAAACTCAAGGAATAACAGACTAAAACTTAACAACTGACCTTTTTTTTTGTGTCAATCGGTAGGATATTTACAAATATGGGAAGAGAAATTACATCAAGTAGACAATCATAGTCCAAGACTAATACCAACCCAACAACCTAATACTAACCACCAACACAAGAAAGAGCCCATAATGGGTAGAAATAAACTCAAAAGCCCACCAACACAAGAAAGAGTCCATAATGGGAGGAAATAAACCCAGTACAACAAAGCCCCTATAATGGGGGGGAGAAATAATCAATCTTTACCTTTGGCAAGGATTGACCCATGACCTCCTAGGTGGTTAGCAACCGACCTTGAGAAGTGCGAAATAAATAAACAAAGACTTGAAAACAAGATTGGGAGACCCTAAAGTAGCAAATTTTGAATCCCTAGGGATGTGTTCCAAGCATTGGATCAAAGAAAAACATGCTCCATTGAGTTTTCTCAAAGAAGACCCTAATTTTCGAAAAAATAAACAAAAATAAGAAAAATATATCGAATAAAGTAGAAAATTTTGACGAAAATCATTATGAAGGTACCAATGAAAATTTGAGCTTCCTAATTTTTTTTATTTTTTATTTTATTTTTAACGTATTGACAAAAAATGGAAAAAATGAAAAAAAAAACAAAAAACCAAAAGCGAAAGATCTAAGATTTTTTTTTTGGTTTTTTACAATTCAAGATTGATGAAGCTCTGACACTAAGTTAAAATTGAAACAATTAGGATAGAAGGAAAAGAGAAAGAGAAAAGGAATATACTGCTACTAAGAGAGACCCAAAGGCTAGGGTTCACTCCTATCACACATGTATTTAAAAGGAGTGCTGCTAAGCACCCCATGAATTATTTTGGACCCCTCAATTTTTAACTTTTTATTATTATTATTTATTATAACAACCACCTCAAATAAAATTATTAAAAATGACATCATTAATTTTGGGACACCTCATCTCAAAATTAAACCAACACACCACTACATCATGAATTAGGGTTTATGAGAGCACTCACCTCCATCACCACCCATCCATGTTCTTCAAATCTCACCTTCAAAACTTACCCACCCTCAAAACCTTGAAAACCCTTTGGCAGCAATATTCCGGCGATAACGGTAGTAACCATTTGATTACCCACACTTCTCCAACAATCATAATGAGTGGGAGTTTTTTCAGCAACTACAACTCCATGAGATGAGAGGAGTACAACAATAAAAGTTCAAAGAAAATTCATAGCTTTGATGGTATTTTTAGCTCAGAGGAGATTGGCCTTGCAAGAGTAAATTTTCTTAAAAAAAAATGGCAAAAATAATAAAATTTGTTTGTTATTTTTTCGGGACTGAACTCCTGAACATATCCGAAATTTGAGAACACAGGCCCAAACATTGTTTATTTGTTCGGGAACCGGTAACCAAACATTTATTATTTGTCCGGGAATTAGTAACCGAACATTAATCACCGAAGAAAAGGATGAGAAGAGAGAGAGAGAGAGAGAATAATCACACTTGGCTCTTCTTTTTCTTCGTGGGTTTTGTTAGGATTTTTGAAAGAGAGGTTTTTTTGGGGTGTAGGGGGTGTGCATTCAATTGAATAGGTGAAATGTTTTCACAAGGATAATTTTGGTATTATTGGGGGGGAGAAAAGAAATTTTAAAGGTTTCAAAATTTATAAGTGGGAGTCCAAAAAAATGGAGGGTCCAAAATAATAGATTGGGTGCTAATAGCACAACTCTTTAAAAGGTCCAAAGTACATAAATACCCCTAAAACACATAGAATCTAACAATTATATATAATATATTATTAATTATATATAAAAGGGGGTGCAAGTGCCTCGAGTTCTCTGTCCAAGGCCAGCCCGAATTTAATTTGGGCTGAAAATTTTTGCCCATGCCTACTCTAATATTTCAATATACATTGTCCAACCCCTAAAATTTTATGGTTGAGCTCGGGTTGCTTGGGTGGCCCACCTAAGTTGCATCCCTATTATGCTCACCTCAGTCAGGTCATTGTGGATGCTTGAATAAGGTCGAAGAAGCTTAACACCTCAAAAAAAAATAAAAATAAAATAAGATAAAAAAATTTCTTGATAGTTCATTTATATTTATTTATTTGATAATTTGATTGGTTGTTGTGCCTTAGCAAAGTTTTTCATAAAAAGCAACAAACTAATTGTAGAAGTTACCTCCAAAAAACTAATAGATGTTTGAGAGAGTGATGCACATTCTTTTACCAAAAGAAGTAAGAAACTGTCGATAGTGTTACTTTCAAATGTCACTATCATATAAATCACATAATAAATAAACAAGAATATGAACACCTTTTTTTTTTTTGGGTGTTGGCAAGTGGCATCTCTTTGAGAAACAAATACTATTTTTTTGTTTTTGTTTTTTTTGGTGGTAGAAACAAATACTATTTTTAATAGAAAGCAAGAACAATATTTGCATTAGATGTTTTCCTTGTCAAAAAGTCATCAATTGACAATTAAGATCGTACTTATTATATACCCTTGGTAAATTGAGGAACCAATACTTTCGTGGACATTTCTAAGCAAAACCAAGAGACCAATGTTTCCTAACATGATTGGTGGAAGATACATTTTGAAGTAATTTATCCCCACATTTTGATTGTCCATATAAACAAATTTGGAAAAACTAAGTATGATAAGTTTTACGCACACGAAATCTTAAATTTTAACTTGTCAACCAAGAAGAACATAATAGAAATCATATTACAAGCACCATGTCAGTTTCACTCAAAGTAGAGAAGTTCAACAGTAGAAAAGCACATAGTACAATTTAAAATGAGTCAACAGAAGATGTGCTAGCAGAAAGAGAGATTAAATTACTCACATTCTATTCCACAATGAAAACACGGTCCTTCTTTGCCCATTCAAATTGATCCTTCTTGATGCTTATTTTTGGGAAGCCTCAAAGTCTTCCACCAGCAACACTGAAAAGAATAATTTTCTGCTATTGTAAAGAATTTAATAGGGATTCTTAAGCATCCTCATCAGGAGATAGAAAATAAATATGTTAAGGCAAAATTAGATTTTCACAAATCTGTAAAATAATAAATGATTGATGTTTGGAATAATTGTTAATGGAGATACCAAAGATATATGTAGAATTTAAAATTGCAAAATAAATAAAAAGAAAAAAATGAGCCAATTATTTTAAAGAACACCTTATAGTACCAAAGAGTTTGATTAAAACTTCAAAATTTTAATGTGCAGTTCTTGTGCTTTATATACATACCTTTAGTTTTCTACTTCAATTTCTTGCTTTGGTTGGTTTTTTATTCAAAAGATGCTAAGCAGAGAAAAATTCCAACGAAGTATTTCATACACAAGGCTGGACTTTTTTTGAATCAAAATTTATAAGGGTATTCCAATTATAATTTCTGCGTGCGCTCCTCTAGCACTGTTAAGAGAAATACTATAGGGGTCAACATCGTTGTTGATGAGTTTTAGAAGCAAATTTGACAGGGAATGATGAGTTTTAGAAGCAAATTTGACAGGGAATGACAAACATTTATGAGGTCTGAAAGCAGGGTGCTTATTGCACAGATACTTTAAGGGAGTCGTATCCGTATTAGATACTGATACTCCTTGGATACTCACAGATATGTATTCGATACTTCCTAAACATAACCGATACTTGATAATAATTTTGTTTAATTTTGAGAAGTATTGAATACTTTGGGATACTCTAGGTTATGTATCCAAACTATTTTGAAAATTATATTGTAATAATCCTCTATGTTACAATCAATTACCCGTATCGGACACCCGATACTCGGATAGGGGCATGGGATATGTGTCGGTTAATTTTCAACAGATACTTCTTATATAATTGTATATAACACTATTATTATATGTACATATTGTTGTATGATTGCTATAAATGTCTTTTTGACCCTGTAAGTTACATATAGTATCATTTTATCTCTCATATTTGATTAAAAATATCAAAATATGATATTTTTTATGCCGAGTATGCATACCCTTAAATTTATAGTTTGATGAGTCCGACCTCTAGATACATACCCGCACCTGACACCCTTACCTGAGTCTATGTAACATTGATAATCCTTGCATAACATTCGAGAATGTGTCATGTATGTATTCCATATCCATATTTATAACTTATTAGAAAGTAAAGATAAATCAGAAAATATGATGATACTAAAATTGAATTTCAATAATTAAACAAGCAAGCAAACTTGTGTATAACACTTTTGTAGATAACACATTTAAGTATGAAAAGGAAAAAGTACAAAGGTAATAAAAACAATTTAGAATTGTTATATTAAAATGAAATTTTCACAGTACTTATTAAGAAAAGTTAATGGTTGGCCATTGGCTCTTGAACTAATACCTAATTCTTAATTTCTAAGGAATGATAAACCATCTTTTGTTTTTCTTTTATATAATACGATACTAAAATTATAAAATAATAAAATTTCTTATACAAATATATCTTGACCATACTCGTATCCTATTTTTTTATTCCATATCTATATCCATGCTTCATAGGTTGTGGGATTTTGGTTTTTCTTTTTTCTCCCTATTTAAGTTCTTTCTTGTCATTGGTTTTAAAAAAGTTTTGAGTCGTTTCCTTGTTGTCTCTAAGAAGTCTAGATTTCTTAATAAATGGCCTTTAGAGTCTTAAAGACCTGTCTAATTTTGCAAATTTCTCATTACAACTTGATAGTTATCTAGCCAATTTAACAAGAAATTTCTTGCTCATCCTATAATGAGCTGTCATTATTCATTATTCCTTCTGTTCCAAAATATTAGTTCCTTTTTGAAAATTAATGACTAAAATAACATGAATTTCTTATTTTGCCCTTCTTTTAAATTCATACACAAAGTATAATTATGACAATTGATGTTTCCAAAAAAAGTCAAAGAGAAGTTTTGGAAAGTGAGTATTTTTGAAGTGTAATAATTATACTACCAAAAAAAGTTGGATTCTCCAAAAGAGATTAATATTTTGGGACAAATGGAGTATGTCAAATTACCAATTAGGTAAAAGCATCATGACTGACGATGCAACAAGTGTAAAAGGGCATTGATTATGGCTTTGCTTTCCACTTTTGTCCCTCTCTATGTAATATGTCATCATGGATTTCAAAAAGTTTTGAATTACTATCCAGCATGAATGGCCATTGTTTGATTAGTCTAGGTTTATTCATAACTGGGCTGGACTATCTTAAAGACTTCCCTATTTTTTGAAGTTGCACATTATGGCTCGAGAATTATTAGGAGGGAATTTCCTTGCTTACCTTATAAATGTTAATGACTAACCCCTAGGGTTTAGGCCCGGACACCCTTGTGAGCCAAAAAGAAGAAGAAGAAGGTTTTAATGACTATGATGCAATGTGTTTTATGCTGTCATGTAATAATGTAACATATTTTCATTTTCACACTTCTTTTCAAGTGAATTAGTTGATTTTCAAATTATTAAACTAAACCAAGCCAAGCCTTGAGTCCCATCAAATGGGATCGGTTGCATAAATCCTTCTTCTCCACTCGACTCTATGCAAGACCATTTCGTTAGTCAAATTAAGGAGATTCATATATGTATTTAGTACACTAGTTCACGTTAATCTAGGTCTACCCCTTCCTCTAACATTATCATCTATTGTCATTGTATCGCATCTCTTCACTACTGCCTCTATTAGTTTTCGTTATATATGACAAACCATCTTAATCTATTCCCTCTCGACTTATTTTCTATCGGTACTACTCCTACCCATTCTCGGATATACTCATTCATAACTCTGTCTTTTCTAGTCTTGCCACACATCTACTTTAGCATCTTCATCTCAGTAACACTCATCTTATCTACATGTTGTTGCTTAGTTGCCCAACATTCCGTCCTATACAACATTGCTGGTCTAATAACCGTTCTATAGCACTTCCCTTTTAGTCTAATGGGTACTCGTTTATCACATAGTAGTCCAGATGCACTCCTCCACTTAAGCCACCCCGCCTTGATTCTGTGGACTACATTCGTTCCAATCTCCCTAGTCGTTGAGATAATTGATCCTAAATAACACAAATGTTCATTCTTAGGTACTTCTTGGTTCTCAATCTTCACTGTTCCTCTGCTTCCATTGTGACTATTACTAAAATTACATTCCATATACTTTGTCTTAGTGCTGCTTATCCTAAATCTTTTAGATTCAAGTGCTTTTTCTCAAAATCTCCAACTTAGTGTTAACTCCTTCTCTAATCTCATCCACTAACACGATATCATTTGCAAAAAGCATACACTATGGCACATCATTCTGGATATTGCGCGTCAACTCATCCATAACTAAAGTGAAAAGATAAGGACTTAAGGTTGATCCTTGGTGTAAACCTACAGTAATTGAAAATTCACTCGTCTCTCCAACAGGTTATTTAATAGTGGTTGTCACACCTTCATACATATCCCTGATCACATCAATGTAACCTTTTGTCATCTCTTTTTTTTCTAACACCCACTAGATTATATCCCGAGACACTCTATCATATGCTTTCTCAAGATTAATAAAAACCATATGAATGTCTCTTTTCTTTTTTCTATACTTTTCTACTACTCTCCTCAAAAGATAGATCGCTTCCATTATTGACCTACCAGGTATAAACCCAAATTAATTCTCTAACACCTCTGTTATATCTCACAATCGATGTTCCATCACTCTCTCCCACACTTTCATTGTGTGACACATTAACTTGATTCCTCTATAGTTGTTGTAATTCTGGACATCTCCTTTATTATTATATATTGGCACTAAAATACTCTTCCTCCACTCTGGCGTTTTCCTAATCAACAAAATCTTACTAAATAACTTAGTCAACCAAACAACTCCCTTCTTACCCAAACATTTCCACGCTTCAATAGGTATATCATCGGGTCCTAAAGCCTTATTTAATTTCATCTTCTTAAGTGCAAACTCTACTTCAAAGTCCCTAATCCTACGATAGAACCTATAGTCCTAGTTTTCCTTATCACAGCCTACTTCCTCTCCTTTTAACCTACCTCCATGCCTTATTTAACAACTTCTCAAAATAGTTCTTCCACCTCTCCTTAATCTCTTCATCCTTCACCAACACCTTAGAGTCCTCACCCTTGATGCACTTAACATGATTAAAATCTTTTATTTTCCTCTCTAATCTTAACAAGTTTGTATATCATTTTCTCTCCCTCCTTACTATCTAGTCTAGTGTATAGGTCATCATAGGTTTTTAACTTAGTCTCTTTTACTAATTTTTTGACCTCCTTATTGGCCAATCTATAGCGCTTAAGGTTTTCTCAGTTCTATCATTCTGTCACTTTTTAAAACTCTCTTTTTTCGTCTTTATTACCGCTTGGACCTCTTCCCTCCACCACCAAGTTTCCCTAAAGTTGGGTTCATTTCCTTTCAACTCTCTAAGAACTTCCCTTGAGATTCTCCTCATACAATTGGCCATTGAGTTCCACATAGTGTTAGCATCATCTTTCATGTCCCAAGTACCTTTTTTATCCACTATTCTTAAATGTGTCTAGTTTATCCCCTTTTAGGTCCCACCATCTGGTCTTGCGACATCCACTATCTTTCCGAGCTTGGTATTGTCCTTTAAAGCATAAATCTAGTATCAAAATCCTATGTTGAGACGTTAAGCTCTCTTCAGGAATCACCTTACAGTCGCTGCATTTTAGATGATCCCCTTTTCTTACTAGAAAGTAGTCTATTTGGCTCCTAATTGACTTACTTTTGAAGGTTATCAAATGTTCCTCTCTTTTCTTATACATAGTATTGGCCACCACTAGGTTGAAAGCCAATGCAAAATCTAAAATATTCTCTCCAGTCTCATTTCTTATACCAAAACCATATTCACCATGCACCCTTTTATAACCTAGTTTATCTACTCCTACATGGCCATTGAAATCACCACCTATAACTAGGTTCTCTCCTACGGATATTTCCTGTAATATCTCATTCATTTGGTCCCAAAAAAATCTCTTAGTCTGATCTTCTAATCCTACTTGGGGGATGTATGCACTAATAACGTTCACTATATTCTCTGTAATAACTAGTTTAACTAACATAATCCTATCATCTTTCCTAATGACTGCAATTACATTTTCTACAAAACCCTTGGCAACTATTATTCCTTCCCCATTCCTATGTCTATCCTTACCACTATAATATAACTAAAAACCGGTATCCTTTATAAACCGAACTTTCTCAACCGCCCACTTAGTTTCTTGTACGCAAGCTATACTAACTTTCCTCCTAATCATGACATCTACCAATTCCATAGTCTTACCAGTTAAAGTTCCTATATTCCCTAAACATATAATCTTGGACTAGCTTCTTTATCCGCGCTCGTCCAAAAAAATGTAGAAAATCTTTGCCCATTTTTCATCGCACCCAGGTGTCGATGCGGCCCTCCTTGCTCCCTTTTCAAAACACCTGGAGATAGGCGCAACGCGACACTTAAGGGGAACGACCTAGCATTTAATCGATTCAGAATATTAGACTTCATGTCATAAAGGATTCAAGCGGCTTTTTTACGTGTTGGTTGTCGGCTACCTATCACACAACCCTCCTCCTTTACCCGAGCTTGGGACCGGTGGAGTTGTTAAGCAACCCCGGTGGAGTTATTTTCAAACTATTAAAGAACTAATATTTACCTAACATTCTTATAATATTTGTTTTGGGCTTGAAACAAATTAAATTTTCCTGAATTCACTCTACTTTGGGCCACAAAAATAGCATAAGCCTTATTTAAGGCCTCGTTTGGAGAGTGGCTATTTTAGCCAAAAAGTCAAAAAGTTACTAAAAGTTGTCACATCACCTCTTTACTTTTCTGCACATCTTTTCGTAAAAGCCAAAAAGTTACTAAAATAGCCTGTTCTCAAACGAGGCTTTAGTCCACTTTCGTATTGGGTAAGGTTGATCGATATTCGGCATTAGACTGAATTCAAATTTGCAGCTTCAATGGATAAATTTTTGGTGTGGTTGCTAAGATGTGATCCCACAAGTAGTGGGGTCCCATTTCAAATCACGGTGACCTTGCACACGGAAGTCCACTGTTACAACAGTGGCACCTGATTATTTTGCAGCCTTAAAAACTTGGCCACGTAGCATATCTTGTGATGCCCCATATAATGGTCAATATATGCAAATTGAATTTTAGTAGTTTATGATGGTTTGCATCATTGTACAATTGTGGTTTGGGCACGTAGAGGAAGGGTGGGTTCTAATATGAATCTCCTTCCTTTTTCTTTCATTTTTTAATCTTTTCTAGCAAATAAACAAATTTCATTAGTGTGAACCTTGTTGGCTTGATAAAGAAAAAGTAAAATCTTTGTTAGTGAAAATTTGAGAAATTAAGTGGTCAGTTCATGAGTTCATCGTCTTGGGTACATTGTATGCCGATCACATATTTTGGAGTGACCTTGTGACTGGTATGGTCTTGGCAGTGCATACACTTCTGTGGTGGTGACGGCTTGTTAGCATTATATTTCAACCATGCGCTGTTTATTTATGCCATTCTGATGTGAACATTGAGACCTTGGTCTTTGTTATGTTAGTCAGATTTTCCTGAAAATAAGGTTGCGTATTGAAAGAAAAAATGGTGCCATATGTAATGATAAATATGATTTGTCTTCACGTTCCCATGCATATGATGAGTTAATTATTGGAAATTACACGCTGAATTCTCAACCAGCATTGTTATATTCAGGCCAAAGTAAGGCATCCTTTCTTTAGGTCAAATGAATTAGGATTTAGGTGAATTCTTCCAACTAAGTTTTACCTTTGCTTAGTTGCTATCTTTTCACTTATCTCCGGATTAGAAATAGATTTTACCATGGTGAAATGTGAGTTAATCTCTACTTGAAAATGGAGGGACTTGGGCTGATTTAGTTCCGTTCTTTTACAGACAGTTTTGTGACTATCATCATGTTTATTATAGTCCATGTCACTGGAGAAACTATTTATCTTCGAGAAGATGGCTCATAAGTTCTTCTTGTTAATGACATTGATCTAGTCTAGTGGATGTAAAAAGTAAAAGGCATTGAGCCCATTCACAATTTGCGCCGAGAGCCAATGGTTGATCCTCTTCATATATATATATATATTTGTATTGCATTGTCTGTTATGTCAGTTTTACTATCTTTTAATTGTTGAGGGCCTAGATGAGCTTGATGTAGTTATTAATATTACAGATTCATACCCAATTATTTGTGACATTTCTTGCTTCCTTTAGTGGGACAATAGTTGCCATTGTTGATTGATTTTTGCTGTCCTTATTAATGATTTCTCTTTAGATAATATCATCCAAGTTCAAAAAGCACATGAATGGTCAACCGGGACAAATTTTTAGAGACAAGCCTGAAGACCATAGTCAAATGAAGGCAGTTAGTTGGCATGAGCATGGGGCAGATCCATGATTCTAAATTGTCATAAAACTTTAAAAGATAATATTAATGAGGAGATGTCTGTTCTTTTAATATTGTGATTCTGATTTAAAGCCTTCTCTTGATTGAGAAGGGCAATTTTAGTTTTCAATTTCTATTTTTTTTTCTGCTTTTCTGTCTTATTGGTCTAAAAAATAAAAGAAGCAATTCTTTTCGCAAAACATTAAAAAGAACAGAATGGTTTTTTTACTTTTTTTTCTTATTGTTTGTTTTTTTACTTTCTACATAAGTTAGACAGATGTGGAAAAGTAAGAAATTTTTAAAAATTTCACTAGTGACAAAAATTGAAAAAAAAAGTATAAGTTTTTTTGGTTGTCAAACCGTACTTTATTTTAAAAACATTTATTATTGTTTATCCATCAATAAAGTATTGGGTGCAATATTGGTGTTTCTAATTAATAATTATTAGTCTAAAATATAGACTAATTACTTTTGTGTCAGAGGATGTGCAATGTATCGATTGAAAAATTATTAGATAGTTCAAGATTATCATGTGACATTGCTCATATGGTGTTCTTGGCAAATAAGAAATTACAATAACTAAGTCATTTTTTGTCATTTAATTACTTAACAAAAATGAGTTGTTGTGTTCCGCCCTTGAAATATTTTACTACACCATTAGTTTAAATCACACAACGTAAACAATGCTACATGAATACTAATGATAGTATTCAATAATTACAATTATCAATAGTAAAGAGAATGAAAAACTACCCCTCGAGCACTCAATAATTTATTTGACTGACTTAGCACGTAATCAAAAATTTGAAATAATTTATTTATGCCACTTACTTGGCATGTAGTCAAATATTTGACTTAGGCCTATTTTAGGAAGTGGGTTAAAAGTTACGTTTCACCTTTTAACCCACTTTCCTCTCTCACAAAAAAAATTAAAAAAAGTCAAAAAACAGTTTTTAACCATCTTCTCAAAACACTTCTTATTTTTTAAACGGTTAATTTCATTTTTTATTTGTTAAACTATTATTATTTTTTATTTTGTTTTTAAACTAGTAATTTCATGTATTTAGTTTTAAAAAAAAAAAAAAATTAGTTCATATAGTTCAATTAGAGACTACTTGTCAAAATCAACAACAATATAAATATAACTTAATAGGCAAAATTGTAATTTTATAATTTGATAAATTACGCTAATCTTTCTTGAGATTTGAAAAAAAAAATATGATTTGTCTTTTTTTTTAAAAAAATTATAACTAATTTAGTGTAAGAAATGAAAAATTAAAAAATAATAATAATTTTTACATGAATTTATTTTATTTTAGATAGAAATAAAATTAAAAAATATTTTTTAAGTGTTTATTTTTATTAAATTATTATTATTATTATTTTAAATTTAAATTATAAAAATAAAACCAAATATGTGTCCCCCCCCCCCCCCCACATTTGGAAATTTTGTACGAAAGTTGTCCAATCTATGTGAAGTGACATGGTCGGACACGGTCAAAAATTTATAAAAAAATAAAAAGCCAAACATAAGATAAATTATACATACGGACAGTTTGAGAATAAATTCTAACAGCGGTGATTAGGACTCCTACGGATTCCCACCCCCTCCACCCCACATACACGTGGGGGTTGGTGAGTGGAGGAGGAAAAAATAATAATAATAATAATAATTTTGACCAATTAAAATTCAAAGGGGGTCGTGAGGGTGGTTTTCAAAGGGGGTCAGAGTCTTTTTTGAAATTCTAATTCAAATGATTGGATTGATAAATTGTAGCTTGGGCATTTTTAGTATATTGACAGATTAAAAAATATTCTAATTAATTATCAAGTATTTGTCATAGGAGAAAATTGGTTTAAGATCCCTACCCAATTTTTAATATGAGAAAAGATCCACAATAATATTTTTTGATGCCTAAGGTCCCTCAATATTATTTTAGGTTATGAAATACTTATTTTATCCTTCTTTATAATATACATGGTTTTCAATTTAGGAAACTGAAGATTATATTTTGCTCTTTTGTAGGAGATTACGTTGTGATGAACTTGACGATAGAGATTTTCATGGAGAACTTGATGATGCAGATTTTCGTGGAGATTTTCTAGAGATTTTGTAGTTGTTAATTGTGTACGAGTTGAAGTCGTGTTGATTTGATTTCCAGTGAAGTTGAATCAGGTAAGTTTAATAATTAGTGTAAGTTTTTGATTTTTCATTTGATTTGTATGTTAAGATTCGATTTCATATTAGTTTTTTCGAGTATATTTTGAATTAGGTTTTTGTTTTCAGTTTTGATCAATTTAAGAGAGAGGTCAGCTCAATGTAGTTGTTTTTTATTTTTGAAGTTGATTTTTCATTCTTTGTTATTGACAATGGAGTTGATTTTGATTTTTGGAGTTGATTTTTCGTTCTCTGTTACATGCTTATCAATGATAAGTTTTGTTCTTTGTATTTGGAGACCGACTTTGTTTTTCTACACTTTTGTAAGTTTTGTACTCTGTTTTTTTCCGCACTTTTCATTTTTTCTGTACTTTTTATTTTTCTACACTTTTCTTTGTATTCCAGAGAAAATTGTAAGTTTGTTATTATAATGCAACGAAAATCACAGAGAAAAATTGTAAACTTGTAGTCTAGTGAAAATTACAGAGAAGATTATAATTTCATAACAGATTTTCATGTGTGATTTTTGTCTGTGATTGTGTTTAATAATTAGTATTAATTTTCTCTGTGAGAAATTATAATTTCATAACGGATCTTCTGTGTAATTTTTGTCTGTGATTGTGTTTAATAGTTAACATTAATTTTCTCTGTAATCTTCTTTGGACTCATTAATTTTCTCTGTGATTTTCTCTAGACTCATTAATTTTCTCTGTGATTTGGTTTTGTTAATAAGTGAATATAAGTTCGTAAATTTCTCTGAATTTTTATTTGAGTCCAGAGAAAATTATAAGTTTATTATTATAATCTAGATAAAATTATAATTATTACAAATTTCTCTGGACTTTTATGTTATTCTTTTTAAGTGTTTTTATATTGAACAAGTTATTTTTCGTATTTTTTCTTTCAATTTAGATGGACAGTGCAGTGTTGTTGCTATGCAACTATGGGAATGATACTATTATCATTAATATTTTATGCGAATTAAATTTTGAGGAATTAGTTGGCATTTTGTGTAAAATATAGAGAGAATTTAAAACCTAAGACGATGTGTATTTCATATTCTATTGTGGGCCATCCGAATTGTGTGGTTCGAAATAATATTGATTTTTTGAATATGTTGAGGGTTATTTGTGTACGTGGTGTTGATATAGTTGATGTTTCAACTATTAGGTGTAGTACTTCTGATTAAGAGGATGAAGTGTGGTCTAATTTGGTAGATATTGTACATGGTGAATGTGATAGGCTTGTGGATATTGAAAGGAATTCACTCTCTAATTTTTGTTCTTGCTAAGAAAAGGTGTTATTGTCAGCTAGTTGACAAAATAATATTAAAAGTGTTGGACAAAAGTTTGAGGTGGTGTGATTGAGTTTCGTACTATTTGTGCAAGTATGTTATTGAGGTTGGTTTTCAGTTTACATATATTAAAAATGACAAGCTGAGAGAATGTGCATATAATGTGGCGTGTACGTGCATATAATGTGGCGTGTACATGCTTTAGTTGAAAAAACAAATGGGTTCTTTTACATAAGAACTTTGAACAATGAACATACGTGTGGTGTAACAGTTCGTACTAGTAAACATGGTAAGATGACTTCTAGCTTAGTTTATGGGCTGATACTTGAAGAGGTAAGTGCGAAACCTTTAACTCGTCCAGTGGATGTTGTCAAAGAAATGAAAGACAAGTATGGGGTCTCAGTCAGTTATAATTGTGGTTGGTTGGGGTGTTGAAAAAGCAAAAGGTAGTACATATGGGAATTTTTGTTTGTTATTCAATCAATTACGGTGGTATTTTGATGAAGCATGGAAGAACAATCCAAGTAGTCGTTTTAAATTAGATTTTGAAGATAACAAGCATTTCAAAATAGTGTTTGTGACTTTTCATGCATGCATTGCTGGTTTTAAATATTGTCGGTCATTGTTGTTTCTTAGTGGAACAGTTTTGAAAGAACAATACAAAGGAGTTATGCTTGTTGGGACGGGGAAAGATGCGAATGAATGTAATTGTAAATATATCTAATTTTTTCTAAGTATGTGAATTTTCTATACATGTAGGAATTGAATGAATTTTCTATTTTTGTGGTTATGTTTTGTAAATTTTCTCTGACACTTTGAATTATCTTTGGAGGTGACCACAATATGAATTTTCTCTAGAGATGACCATTGTATGAATTTTCTCTAAATATTGCCACTGTGTGAATTTTCTCTGGATTTGGTCACTGTGTGAATTTTCTTTAGATGTTAGCATTGTGTGAATTTTCTCTGGATGTTGACATTGTATGAATTTTCTCTAAATGTTGCCACTGTGTGAATTTTTTCTGGATTTGGTCACTATGTGAATTTTCTCTAGATGTTGCCATTGTGTGAATTTTTTCTGGATTGGTCACTATGTGAAGTTTTTTTGGATTTTGGCAGTGTGAAAGTTCTCTTGTTGTTTATTGTTATAATTTTCTCTGCATGTGTATATCTAATATGATTGTTCCTATTTGTTTTGTAGGATTTTTTTCCTATAGCTTTTGCCGTTGTTGATGCTGAGAATAAAGACAATTGGTGTTGGTTCCTTGAACATTTATGTGAATTATTGGGATCAGAGAGGGCAATTAGTTTTATATCAGATCAACATTGTGGTATTGTGGAAGGAATTACTAGGTTTTTCCCAAATTGCTATCATGAATTTTTTCTTGAACATCTAAAGAGAAATTTGAGGGATAATTTATCATGTGGAAACACTGGTTAGGGAGACGATCGTGTCCAAGTTTTCAGAATGTGCATATACGCCAACAAAGACATTATTTCATTTCAAGTTAAATGAATTAAAAAGTGAGAGAGGAGACATTATGAGTGTTTTCTTGAAGTTTATCATATGAAAATTAGAGTGATGTAGATTTCGAGGGAAAACGTTATGGCGAAATGTATTCAAATGTTGCTAAGTCATTCAATTCATGGATATGAGAAACTTGGCACTTGCCAATAACAAATTTGATGGACATGATACGGTTGCAAATCATGAATATGAGGTCTGATAGAAGGCTGATTTCTAGTAAATGGAATAAAGTTCTCTGTCCTCGTATGGATAGTGTGTTGGAAAAGGCTTTCATGGATGGGCGGACGTGGAAGTGAGTTTATCATCTAATAATGTGTTTGAAGTGTATTGTTTTCCTTCAGTAATGATTGATCTTGGATTGAGAACTTTTTCATGTCGAAAATGAGAAATAAATGGGTATCAATGTCAAAATATTGTTGCTGCAATTTTTAGGAGTGAAAAGAATTTGAATTCATTTGTTGAACCATTTTTTCATGCTAACATGTATCGTCAAGCACACTTGCTTTCGATTGGCCCAATTCCAACGGTTGAAAAACCTGTGTGTAGCATTGATGATGCTATGATTTTACCTTCATTGAGTAAGAGACCAACTGGAAGACCAAAGAAGAACAGAATTACTTTTACTGGAGAGTTTAAAAGGGTGGTGAAGTATAGTTGATGTGTAAAGTATTAGTTGCCATAATAAGAGGACATACAAGAAACCTTTATAAAATAGTTGAGGATAATACATTTTATTGATTGAATAATATATTTAAGGATGTTAAAGGAATTTATGTTGCATTTTTCGATATTGGTTAACAGAGAGAAATTTTGTAGGGTAAATTACCAATAGGTTCTACTGTTGAGACTTATTACCCATTAAGTCCTATTGATAAATTTATCAACTCTTGTTTTTATAAATAAATTTATAGTGATGAATTTATTAGTCTTTTTGTTTTTATGCATAAATTTATAGTAATAAATTTATCAATCTCTTTTTTTTGTAGTGATAAATTTATCAAGTAGAACTTATAGGTAAATAAGCCTAGTTAATAGGACTGATTAGTAAGTGTCCCAAATTTGTATGGGTATGGATCTTATTATAAAAATAATGTGTCTGTTGTGCGTTGTGTTTAGTATTTTTCCTGAAATTTTTTTCTATGATTTTTGGATCAATGCACTTATGTTTTTGAAACATACTTTGGGTAGTGTATTTATAATACCAATCAAATTTATCCAGAGAAATTTTTTAGTAGCAGAGAAAATTTCTTTGTGTATTGTATTTTTTGAAATATACTTTTGGACAGTGTGTATATAATACCAATCAAATTCATCTAAAGAAATTTTTCAATAGCAGAGCAAATTACTTTGTGTATCGTGTTTTTTGAAACATACTTTGGGAGTGTGTTTATAATACCAGTCAAATTCATCTAGAGAAATTTGCCAACAGCAAAGAAAATTACTATGTGCATTGTGTTTGTTGAAACATACTTTAGGCGGTGTGTTTATAATACCAGTCAAATTCATCTAGAGAAATTTACCACTAGCAGAGAAAATTACTATATGCATTGTGTTTTGTGAAGTCAAATTCATCCATAGAAATTTGCCAATAACAGAGAAAATTACTATGTGCATTGTGTTTTTTGAATTTGATGGTGGTGAATTATTTTGTGCATTGTTTTGTACCAATAAAGTGCATTATAAATTATATGATCATATAGACACCCTCTTTGCATGATACGAGATAAATTTCTCTGTGAAATTCTAGTAACTTCAAACCAGAGAAATTTCTTCAGACATAATTTTCTCTGTGTGCATTGTGTTGACAATCACCACTTAGCATGCATTATAAAAAATATATATTTAACGATTGATAGCTATGAAATTTAGAAGTTTACATTAGTCAAAAAAAGATATATATATATATACATATATATGTCAAACATCATCATTCTTTCAATATATGAAAAAAAATATTGAAGGGTTATTCCTAATTACATTGTGTGCATTGTCTTCCTTTCACTAGTTTGCTTTCACTATCATACTTTTGGTACTTCTTCTGATGGTATTTGAATTGGTTTTATCCATAACCAGCCAACTTCAGTTGCAAATCTCTCTATAATTTCTGCCCTCATCAATCTTACATCTTGTGTTGACAATGTCAAGCTGATAGGTTCATTGTTGATATATTGTCTCATTAAGTAGTATACAAAGAGGCCACAATCCCCACTGCATACAAATTATAAGTATAGTTAGTTTTGAGAAACATTCAAATTAAATTATCTTATTTATAGATGTTGTATGAAACTTACGAATCACTGGCTTGTTGTGGAGCATTGTTGACATATTGAAAGTCATAATTTGTGTTTTGTGAGTCTATCAATTTGAGCGAGGGTTATGATTGTGCCTCTCTTTCAAGGCATGCTTTCAAAAAATTCTTCACATAATCTTGCTGCAAAAATAATAATTTTTAGGGTTAATTACATTAATAGTCCCTATAGTTTGGGACTTGTGTTACTTTGGTCCCTGACTTTTCAATTGTGACGCATTTGACCCTAAATTTTGAATCTTGTTCCAAATAAGGACAATTGAAAATATCATTAGATTTTTCAAGGGTAAAATCGTAAATTTGATAAAATATAAACTAATTTGACAAAAATAAATGTCAAAAAAATATTTTTAATTTTTTTAAAATTATTTTTATCCACCAATGATAAAATTATGTAAAATTAATAAAAATTACATGATTAATTTTTTAAAATTAATTTTACATGATTATCATTCAAACATATAATAAAAATTAATTTGGTAAAAAAAATAAATAAATGTCTAAAAAATTTATCAATTTTACATAATTTTATTTTTAGTAGGTAGAAATAATTTTTAAAAATTTAAAAATATTTGTTTGATATTTATTTTTGTCAAATTAGTTTATATTTTATCAAATTGACAATTTTACCCTTGACAAATCTAATTATATATTCAATTGTCCTTATTTGAAACAAGATTCAAAATTCAGGGTCAAATGTGTCACAATTGAAAAGTCAGGGACCAAAGTGACACAAGCCCCAAACTATAGGGACTATTTGTGTAATTTGCCCTAATTTTTAAATAACAGAGAAATTTGCAAACAAGGACACAAAGACACAAATTAATAGGAGTCTATGAAAAGAATCATCACATAAACATTATCATGGATCAGAGAAATTTGCACTCGTTACCAATTATTTTGCATCTTTGAGATATTTGTCGTGTGCATCATCCCTTATTGTCCTTAACGAGTTGTAGTACCTCCATAAATTGTCTTTTTTGTCCAAGACAAGCAAGCTCCAATGATTTCCATCCGTTGACTTCTCATTGCCACTGTTATTTATTAGGAAATGGAGGAACTTGTAGTTCCTCCATGCGGTTTCAAGATGCTTGTCAAACAATGACATTCGGAAAGTTTGGTTTTCTGTCATCTTGATGAAGTTCTATGGTCAGATAAAATCAAACAATGGTCAGAGAAAATTGAAATGACAAGAATTTCAAAAATATACGCACAAAGAAATTTGAAATGTGCACAACTAGCCAGAGAAAATTAGACAAGTCACACAACTGGCTTCAAGAATTATCTTAACAAGAGAAAGTAGTAAGTAAATTCTAGAGAAAATCAAATAAAAGAGTAGTAACATACCAAGCTCATGCATGTGAAAAAAAATGAACTTGCTTGTTGTCCTTTTCTCCGTTGGTCAGCAAATGGTATCTCTCCATAACCATCAATGACTTGAAAATATCATTTATGTAACGCTTCAATTTTTATACCCAAATGATAATACGATAACCATGGTTCTTTAAAGTAAAACTGAAAATAAATCCTCACATTTGCATTACATGATACAAATAGTCTTCAGGCGATAATACATTCACTTCAAATCAAAATAACATAAACAAATAGATACTCCCAAGGGTTTACAAGTTTCCAAGGCTTAGGCCTGGTTATACAAAATGGTTATTCAAACCCACATAAATACAGCCCTTGGCTTACAAACAGAGTTACAACGAAATGAGAGCCTTATACTTGCAACACATATTTCCCCGCCTTTAGTTAGGCGAAATCACCACATCTTTTCCTGCACAAAGATCCCGTAGGGTGAGCATAAAGCCTAGTAGGAAATTCTTAACAAAGTATATACATTTTATACAAGTCTCAAGAGATGAATGCACATGCCATGCTATGTCTTTTTGCAAATAAATCATATCTTCATTTTTTGAAAACCATCATGCTCAATGATGCCATGAAATGTCCATTGTTCAAAACTTAACAATTTAATTCAAGGGGCGGTAAATACAACTCTGGTAATCCCTAGGTCGGTGTCTGCAAATAGACTATACGAGTACTACCAAATTGTCATTTTTACCGGTAGTAACCGGAAGGCTCGACACCTATCCGCATGGGTTTTCGGTCTTTCACCCCGGATCCTCAGGCCAACTTATTTAATTTCATCTACATCACCTATCAAGACGTACCAACGTATTTATCCCAAAACTATTTCATGAAAACTTGTTTTCTCATCATTTCTTTCTCAATGCAAGTTCTTAAATCGACTTTCAAAATTTAATGTAATCAAATGAATTGATATGTCAATGTAACAACAATCAATACAATGTAACAATTCTTCCATTTCCAATTCTTCCACATAATATTACTATTGTGATCAAAATTCTCATTTCTCATTTCAATGCAATTTTACAAGATAAATATAAATACTTTTATTCCAATTCATCATTTAAAGAATAACACAATTCTCTCTTCTCAAGTATCCTCAACAATTAGTCATTTTAAGACTATTTCAACGTTTTGAATAATAATTTCCAAAATGAACAACAATTCTCATATTCCATGAAATTCATCATTCATATAAATATAAATAAGAAATTTTCCAAATATCTATTTATTTTGACACACAAA